>CM032482.1:21441564-21768778 GCA_019059595.1 Marasmia exigua
CTATCCGCAACAAACGAGAATATCCTGTCACATCCAAACAAAATAGAAGAGACTCATAGCGCATGTTAAAGGGACAGGAAAAAAGATTCGGTTGTAAATTCCGTTTTATTGTAGGCCCTCTAGACTCACAACAATATGTCACAATTCAAAATAACCACGGGCCCGCCTAAGTTATGGGGAGGTCTACTATCCAGCAGTGAGGGTCAACCTGGATTGCGGACCGAAAGCTTGATTAAAATGACAGCTGTCAGTTGCTCTTTATTTCAATAGACATGAGGTTTATAATTTTAACCAATTGTCATTCCACAGATTTTTATTACTATAGACCTGAAGATCATTTTTCTGTAACACCAATGGCTGTCATTCTAAGGGAGTTGCCACAAGGGCATATTGCGAGCGTTTTCAAAGACGACGCAGCAACCGCGGATGCGCAACGGATTCGCCGGCCGTGTTTCTGCGTGACCGCAAAAAAAAAACAATGACTTATCTCCACGGCGAATCCGTCGAGCATTCGTTGCGCATCCGCGGCGTGAGCGTTGCGCAGCCGCGACGTTGTCTCTCGCTCCGCTCTGAAAACACTCGCAATCCGTCAGTGTGGCAACTCCCTAAACAAGCTAAATTTTACGGACTATAAGCGGGGGTATTTTTTGTCGTCAAACCGAATGGTATGTATATGAAATGATAAAGTTTCTAATGTGGACTCAGCTTAACTTTCGGTCTGCAATCCATATTTCCTTATTGGAGCCTCGCTTTAAAATAGCATCAATAAAAATGCAATTTTTATATCAATTAACATATTCAATTATTTATTTGCTAACAATTCAGGCATCTACACTGAGTAAAGGCACAGGGTAAATATTTTCATTTTAATATAATTTAACAACGCCAAGTTGTTATTCATATTCAGTCCACTTTGCTTCAAACAATATAAAAAATAACTTAAACATTTCTAATTATTACTCTTATCACAAGTTATTTATCAATAATTCATGTAGGATAATATTCTTGGCAAATGCAAAGCAAATTAAATGCTTTTCATTAAATTTTCATGATAGAATAGATATTATATAATGAATTTTAGATTTTGAAATGTAGCAAATTCTTAGAATAATTCAATGGCATGCCTATCTAGATGTAAAATGTTTGGAAACTGCTGAACCTATAAAAGTGCCTATATTATAAAAAAAATAAACATGACTAACTACTTCATAGTAAATTATGTTTCAGAATTTTATATTTCATTTTTTTCCTGTGATTCCTTCTAATTTATAGTTGATATTTTTTATAGCAATCTTTTGCAATTTATTCTTAAGTAAATATAACACACCAAATCAATTTCAAATTTAGTCTTGCAAAAGTAGAATAGAATTAAGGAATCATGTCAGTCAGTCATGGGGGGGGGGGAATGGATCATATGGTTATTTCTAAACCTATCAATGTTTTTGAATTTTTTTTACCTGATTAATAACAAGTGTTCACAAAGTTATTTCTCATACATTTCATTAATCTAACATTCAACATATTATCTATTCTATGAAAATAACGTAAATACAACTGATACAGGAATAAAAAAGAAAATAATATAATCTAATAAGAATGCAGTTATCATAAAAATTTACTGTACCTACTTATCATGAAATTATCTTGATTATTAAGTATGAGAATACAAATTATCTCTGACCAGAAAGACATTTAGCATGTAAAAAAATTATATTACAGGTATGTTCTGTATTCAATTGTATTTATTTGGTTAACTAGAGGCTAACAGATGCAAGTCAGAGGCACTCTATCTTAAAAAGATTAAGGTTTTATTATAACACTTCCATTTGCGACCAAAGTTGTCGCTTTAAGGTGACGGGTAGGTCACACTAGCGACGCCAATCTATTTTAATGTTTAGCTACTTATACAATTTCGGGGTTACAACCTCTCGGCAAACACTTATACTATTTATTAAATAACCATGCACAAATGTTGGGTCCGTTTTTGTACGCGAATAATTTTTCGCGTATGCATTGTACTCAACATTTGTGTATGGTTATTTAATAAACAGTATAAGTGGAGTTTAAAATAGATCCGGTTTATACATCAAAATTAAAATCGATTGGCGTCGCTAGTGCGCCGTCACCTTAAGGATAATTAGATTTTGCTCAGCTCAATTTGAGTCCTTATGATAAGTTCAGTTCATCAAATAAACATTTCTTCTCTTTTTTATTCCTTTCAAATGAAATAAGACCAAGTTCTGTCAATCAACAATATTATAGACAGAATATTAAATCAAGCGTGCACTTAGTTGATTCTCACTCACTGTAACTTAGAATCTTTAAGTTTTAATGATGATTTTAAGCTCTAGCAAAAGAGCTCATACAAATGAAAATAGACATGAAATAGTAGGTACCTATAGAATTTAAACACTAGCCCCTTTATTAAAAAAAGCGATCCAACATTTTTATATGTTGTTCCAACACACAATGTTAAAAAGGTACTGGAACAAGTTTAGTTCCGGAACTTTTCATAGATTGACATGTGTAATAAAGGGGTAGATAATCTATTTATCAGTTAACTGGTGATGTTACAAACTTAATATATATTTAAATTATGTTTCTATAACCAGGTCTTCATAAAAAATTGTTACAAAATCTAGTCTACTTCATATTCAACAAAAAATGCTAGTCTTCCATCTGTAAGGTCTATTTTTAGAAAATTCCTACAATCATACTTGAACTGTCGAGTTGGATTTCGCATCAAGCCCGTTGACCGGAGCTGGAATGTCACTTCGTGGCCTACGGAACAGCAAGACGTGGGGCTCCGGGTTGTGCACCATGAAGTGTAGCCAGCCGGGGCTCTGCTGTACACCAAGGTTCCTCCATTCGGTTTCCGTCATGAGATGGGACTTAGGCACTAGGCGAGCGATGTCTGGAGGTAGGATGACGTGTCTGGAAATTATATTGAGAGTTATAAGTTCAAGTCACTGCAGATTTAGAAAATCAAAAGATATTCTCAACAAAGAGGGCCAGCCTACAAAGAATTAATCTTTAAATTTAGCTGCAGAACAATGTTTAATGAGAAAGAAGCCTAATGTTATCTAAAACGCAATTAATCGCTCTATTCTTATCAGAAGCACGCTTTGACCATGGCCAATTGGGTTGCAATATTGAGCCATTATTGCATCTTTATATCGCTTCTAATGATTAGAAAAATTAAGTATATTGTTCTGTAATAAGGTTAAATAACTCACAAATAGTTAAATACGGAAATTTTACCAAATTAAGAGGTTTATTAAGTATGAAAACCTTACCTATATTCGTAAACGTCATCAGTGTATCGTTCCGAATATTGAATCTGATCCACCGGCATTTTAACACAATTTGTATCACACACACGATTATCGGTTATTAAAAGAAACACCTAAAACACTTTCACTTATAGTTTTTGAGCAATATTTTTCAAAAATTCCAACGTTTTACGCTTTACGAAATCTTCTGCGAAATTTGAGAAAGAAATATTCAAGCTGTCAATGTCACAGCGAGCGACTATTTGACCGATAAACTTTGAATTTGAAACGTCAACAGAAATTCCAGGCCAAAAAATCAGTTTTATTTATTTATTCTTACGCTTGATGTGATATTTATCGAAAATCGATACATTCGAATTAAAATAGTGTTAAAAATATCCGCAGTCTTTAGGTATATTAATATTTATAACGAAATATCCGCCCTATAAAACGAAGTAATATCGTTCGTTAAAATAAACCACCTGTAGAATTGTATGAAAAGCGTTCCGTTCTGCAAAACATGACATTTAATTTTAAGATCAAAAAGTATGTAAATTAAACATATTGAAATAAAAATATTCTTCAGTTTGTATGAAAACCAGATACTTCCTTTACCTGAAACGGACGAATTGATTCCTGTTTCTTGTGCACACAATAAAGTTAATGTTCCCAAATGCAACTAAAATGTAGAAACAAAGGTACAAGCACAAAATAAGGTCCGGGTCAAAGCAGGTCAAATGTAGGAAACGAACTTGCTGGGAGACGCCCTCGGCTTCGTCTACTAGTACATAGTACTTACCTAGGTACTTAGTACAGGAAAGGCCCTAGTTTGAGACTAGACGATAATCGGTGTAAAATCAGGCTCACTTTATTATTTATCATGATTTATTAGCTCACATTAAACCAACACTATGGCCTACGGGTAAGTAGGTAGGTAGGTACACCATGGCCTTTTTTTTTGGTTTCGCAGGGAGAATGCCGCCGGCTCAAGAGATGAGCCGACTACCTACCATAAAGTATACCTACCCACTAAGCCCCCTGCGGTTCTCCCTCATCGCCCATATTGGGGAATATCATGGTGATACTCCCTCCACGATATTCCCCGGGCGGATGCCCGCTTGTACGGCGGACTAGGCGAGAACTGAGCCGTCCCTAACGAGCAGCAGGGGGAGCCTGGGCAATGCCGGTGCTGGTACCCCCGTCCCATGCACCAGCGGAGATGGGGGAGATGCGCATCTGCTCTTCGTGTCCTCCCCCTCCTCACAGGTACGCCATGGCCTAAGCTAAATGCGCTTCTTATATTTTGTTGACCATCGCGACGCACATTTTGACCGTGGAAGAGCCATGCTTCGGCATGAATGGGCCGGCACGACCGGAGTGATACCACGGCCTCACAGAAAACCGGCGTGAAGTAGCACTATGCTGTTTCGCTGCGTGAGTGAGGGTACAGAAGGCCCAATCCAGGGGGAAAGGCGAGTTTAAAGGTTGGCAGCGCTATTGCGACTCCACTGGTGTAGCGGGTACCCATGGGCGGCGGCAATCGTATACCATCAGGTGATCCGTCTGCTCGTCTGCCACCTATCACATAAAAAAACACTTTTACGCAAATTGACTCAAAATGAATTGGCCCTTTTTTTGTTTTTAATCTTTCTCCGTTTCTTCTATTCTTTTTTTGTTTTGATTAAAAGTTAATAATACTTTTTTTTTGTGTCGTGCCTTTTTATATTGTCTGTAATGTGGCGTGTAGTGTGTACAGTAAATATATGTTTCTATCTATGTTAGCATGTTTATATGACTGTTGAATAGGTATGTTATTGTTTCGGAAAGTTACGCAAAGGGAAGGGGACGTTACGGATAGCGTTGCCTAAGTACCAACTGTCGAGATTGATTGAGTGACGTGCCCAGGCGCATTATCCAATCTTCGGGACCCCTCCCGTTGCAATTTCATCTACGCCCCACCACAGATAGGGCGACCATCAGATCAACATCTGAGCCTTAGATTAAATAGAAAAGATCTAAGATTTGAGTGTGTTAGTCTAGTACACTTCCATTTGCGACCAAAGTCGTCGCTTTAAGGTGACGGGTAGGGCACACTAGCGACGCCAATCGATTTTAATTTTTAGCTACTAAACCGGATCTATTTTAAACAAGTTCGGGGTTACAACCTCTCGGCAAACACTTATACTATAAATTAAATAACCATGCACAAATGTTGGCTCCAACGTGTAGGTACGCGGAAAAAAGCGGCCACTTTTGGCGTGAATCAATTTTTCGCGTACAAAAACGGACCCAACATTTGTGCATGGTTGTTTAATGAATAGTATAAGTGTTTGCCGAGAGGTTGTAACCCCGAACTTGTTTAAAATAGATCCGGTTTAGTAGCTCAAAATTAAAATCGATTGGCTAAGCTAGTGTGCCCAGTGTGTTAAGGAGCCGGCGAACAACGTATTTTTCATACAAACGTATAACAAAATTACTTGCAATTTGAGGATATCTAAACGTTTCATTGCTGTTATTCTGATTAAGGAAGTATTTAACAATGTCCTGTGTTGAAACGTTATCTTACAAATATTTACCCACTTAAAAATATATGCGATTACGTTTCGTAAATGGATATGGTGCCAAGGCTGGACCTTTGTGAACCTATGACTCCTCCCCACTAGAGAGCGATGAGGGAAAACCGCAGGGGTTTAGTCGCTATGCCTCTGGTCGGCTTCTCGTTAGGAGAAGCCGGCCCGCGAGAAGGCGCTATATGCCATTTGATTGCACTTCGGGCCGGCGTCATTACCCAGCGACAAAAAAAAGGCCTGTCATTATAAAGGATCATATTAAGTCCAACACAGACAAATGTTTCTATGATAAAACTAATCATCACCATCAGCCAACAGACGTCTACTGCTGAACATTCACTGGCAGGTAAATGGTCTCCACTCCAGAACCATTCTGCCCAAGTGGCCATCAGTTCTTCGTGCTGTGCCACCACTGCTACTTCACTATAAAAAAGTAAAGTAAAGTATGAGCCTACTTACATACTGTCCCGCTGCAGGGCAAAGGCCTATGAAGGGACTAGGCTTAATCACCACGCTTGCCAAATGCGGATTGGTGATCATAACCAGAGCTATGTTCGAAAAATTCGAACGATATTTTTGCTCAACCCGAGAATCCAGGACCCATCATGGCCCGGACAGATCTTGACCCGGTACTTAAACCATTAGAACAACGGGGCGTTACTTAAACCATTAGGCTAGGGCGTTCAACTTCATTCTATTAATCACAAAAAGATATTATTTCAGAAATAAAATCCTAAAGGTATAGCCAGCCAGACTGTCTCCCAATATAAAAGATCATAGCTACAATACAGTACAAATGAATAATGACTCCATAGGGTACATCAGTGCATTTGTCCTACTACTTTAGTTGGTTCGCGGCGTCCGCAGTGTGCCCCACTCCCGTAGCAATGACTGAGCTCACCTTGGAATTTATACAGGAGCTGTTAAAAGAAGACTACCCTGATGTCACTATCAACTATTTTGAGGTTTGTATCCTCTTGACAGACTCCTGAAATGGAGAGAGATCGCGTGACGTGCGGCTGCTATGGAAACCAGCGGCGACGGCGAGCTGCAACCCTGTCCATCAACAGCCACGACTACTCAGCCAAGAGTGGATGACTAAGAATATCCTATTTACCAATATTGCGGCTATGGCGGCCAATTCCAACAATCAGCCATCTTTAGACTTATTATATTATAGTGCAAAAGTGTGTACGCAGGTAAAAGTGTCTATATTATCCTTACTAATTAACTGGGTACCTTATTTACCCTCATATTTCGATAGGTCACATTGTCAAGAGAGATCAAGCGTAAACCCAACGGCTCGTGCTTTGCGAGGCACCCGGTACAATAAGACCTATTCGGACTTCAGACTGATAGTTACTGAGAATTTCTTAACAGAAATACTCAGGTATAAATGGTTTTTCCTATCCGAGGATCGAACACGGAATCATAAGCGCAAGGCCGACCCATTAAACAATGCGCCATCAAGGCAGTCATCAGTTTGTGTGACCATCACAGCGCGTGGTACCGACACTTGGACCATGGTCCAGGTTTTGGTAAGTCTGGCGATTACAACTACCTTTAGACACGGAAACCATGGTTTCCTTTCCTAAACATGACCATGTTAAAGTAGCATCTTGTGGTATTCACACTTTTGAGAAATAGGCTACCCCAACATCTGCCAACCAACCCGATACACCAGCTACCTTTCTCGTTAGTCTATCGTGCTAGGCTAGGTGTCATAGACTACGCTTCCGAGATACGGGAGTCTGTGGTGGAGTAGGCATTAGGACGTGTCGGCTCCATCGTCTTTCAGTAGGTACGTCTAGAAATTACCAGTTCACCTCATTCTTAATCCAGCAATGGCTTGAGTTTTTTGACACGGATAAAAAGATCTTGAATGTTTTTTTTTCATGTCATAGGTGGCAGACGAGCAGACAGATCACTTAATGGTAAGTGATTGCCACCGCCCATGGACACCCCCAACCTTTAAACCCCCCTTCCCCCGGATTGGGCCTCCGGTACCCTCATCACGTAGCGAAACAGCACAGTGCTGCTTCACGCCGGTTTTCTGTGTTGCCGTGGTAACACTTCGGTCGAGCCAGCCCATGCCTGCCGAATCGTGGCTCT
This sequence comes from Marasmia exigua, assembly GCA_019059595.1. Lineage (NCBI taxonomy): Eukaryota > Metazoa > Arthropoda > Insecta > Lepidoptera > Crambidae > Marasmia > Marasmia exigua. The sequence continues at coordinate 21,449,519 of CM032482.1, forward strand.
GCCCAGGTACACGGTTGAATGTTAAAACGAACAAATGATCTGGATTAAAGAAAGAATCTTATTCCAGGGCGCCCCAGGCTCTAAACGTGGAGATAATTACACATCTGTCCTGTACCGCATATCGCTAAGCGGCATCCGCCGAGACGAAGAGGCCCCTTCTGAGGCTGAGGCAGAAGTCGGGATCCCTTGGAAGGGCTCCATCATCTATAAAAGCTTGCCAGAAAGCGCCCTCTTGCGAGATGCGTTCAAAAGTGATGTGTTGTTTTGCAATGAGGTTGCTTTTTATAACAAGATTTGGCCAGGTAGGTTATATAACCAACCAAAATTATTTTGCAAATAGTTTTATTACAGGAGCCCTATTCTCGTGACGTGATATTTTGTCATCGTACGATATACTTAGAAAAACATAGGTACCTAGACTAGATTCTCGTGCTCGTGACATTTATTTTCATACGACATAATTATATTACTAAAACATAGTTTTTTTGTACGGTTTTCAGGGGATATCCACCATGTTTTCAAATTATCACGAGGACGAGAATTGGGCTCCTAGTCTTTTTGTATGGGTTTCTTTTTGTATCGAAAAAATTGAGAATTGGGCTCCAGATAACAGCTTTCGGTCTTTAGAGATACTCCCATTGGATATGGTATCCTCGGACCAGGCCAGGTAGCCTGGGAATGACTTTCTTCGTCAATACGCCATATATATAAGGTTGAAGAATGAGTCGACTGATTAATTTTACTTCTTCTAGCACTATCCAGCTTCCAAGAAAAATGGCCCAACGTGAAACACCCCTTCAAGTCCATCCCAAAATGCTACCTAGCGCAAAGCGATGCTGTTATTCTCAAGGACTTGAAGCAGCAGGGATTCATCATGCCAGACCGCACTCTAGGGCTGAGCATAGAGCAGAGCTACTTCGTGCTGAAGCATCTGTCGCAGTTCCACGCGTTATCTCTGGCGATGAAGTGCCACAACCCTGACGATTTCTACGAGCTAGTCAATGTGAAGGATGGTATTTCTGAAGGTAAGAGCCCTAATAAGCAAATAAAATAGAACTTGTGATATCATAGGGCATTTATGGCCCTGGGCATATAAATTGGAATATGTTAGTTTTCTGACGCCCTGTTGGTCTAGTGGTTTAAGTACCGGGCCGTGATCTCGGGGTCCTGGGTTCGATTCCCGGGTCGAGCGAAAAGTATGTTTCGAATTTTTCGAACATAGCTCGGGTTTGTGATCACCAATCCGCATTTGGCAAGCGTGGTGATTAAGCCTAATCCCATCATAGTAGCGATGACTTGATTTCTATGATGGAGGCCTTTGCCCTGCAGTGGGACAGTTTATAGGCTGATACTTTACTTTTTATGTTAGTTTCTCCTCCTTCCTATAAGGCCAGGAATAAATCAGCGAGTAGCCTGAACTCGCATATGTTCTGGGTGGACGTGATCACTTACCAACTTATGATCCGCCATGCGTTCGTCTGCCGCCTCTTGCATAAAAGTAAAAGTACTTAGTTACTAAAAGTCTAAAGATTAGTAGCAAGGTAAATGCAACTTTCAGTACTAATTTGCTTGTTCTTTCTAGCATTCTTCGTGTCAGAAAACGAGGAGTACTACAAAAACTACTACCGGGAAGCCGCTTGCAACGCCATCGACATGGTGGAGGAAGAGCTCCAAGATTCTGAAGACAAGGACAAATACCTGGAGAAGTTCCGAGACTTCTGCAAAGAGGAAACCTTCTTCCAGACCATGGTAGAACTGGTGACGCCGAAGGAGCCGTTAGCAGTGATCTGCCATGGGGACTGCTGGACTAACAACTTTCTGTTCAGATATGCGGATGGTGATATTGCTGAGGTTAGTGGTGTTTCTTCATTTTCATTAGATAAAGGATTTTTGTTTCAAACCTCCTTAATTGGGATTGTTTCTTTAGTTTCGGAGTTTTCTCGAACTGTAGATCCCACCATAGGACAAAAATATAAGAACGACAATGGAGAAAGATGCTACTTGATGCGGACTTCCCGGAGGATCGAAACATTGTGTCCAATTTATGCTAAGAATTTCTTCTGCAACACCACATCACTAGAGCGTCTATACTCTTTCACTAGCTCTCTCATAAAAAAATATGACGAAACTAAAATTGTTCCCAGATGTGCATCGTAGACTTTCAGTTGGCACGCTACGCATCCCCAGCGCTAGACCTAGCGTTTATCGTGTACCTCTGCCTGGACCGGGCACAGAGGGAGGAGCACCTTACCTCCCTGCTGGAGTACTACGTGGACGAACTGCACAGGAGGCTTGTGGAGATGAGCGAAGAAGACTCCGTGTTCAACTCGACCCTGAATCGGGATGTGCTGTATGATTTGTAAGTTCTTTTAACGATCTTGGATAAGCATAAATAAAAATAAAATAACACTTTAACAGATTTATCCACTTTAAAGTAACAATAAATAAGATGACATTTACCTTAAAAAAAATTCGTACCTATATCGTGGTAGAAACAAAAAAGTAACGTTCGAAAAAACAGGATACGACAAGATAAATGCCGCAATCACGCACTGTCAATGAAACAAAATGCAGTCGGAAAAACCATATTTGTTGTTATGATGACCTATGTTAGCGATGGTAGGTTAGAACGTGAGGTTGTAGGTTCAAATCCGAGCATGCATGAATTTTTCCAATCGGAGAAAAACTGTGGGTTTCCTCACTATGTTATCCCTCACCGCTGAGATAGTGAGACGCAAACTTACACAATCAGATTCGAAACTGCGACCTCCAGTTTAGAAGGCGCACAATCGTTAACCACTGAGCATCGCTAATTTTCAACAAAGGCCGTAAATCAATTTCAGAACGCAGGAGGAGTTCAGACGCTGCAGCAGGTTCGGCCTCGGCCTGGCTCTGGACATGTACCCCATCATGAGCTGCGACAGCAACGACGCACCTAACCTTTATCAGGCTGTAAGAATTGTTTATCTTCATCGTCACCTTAGCATGTCAGGTGCTTAAAAAGCCCTTGCTTCAATGAGCTAGGATTGGTAAGTCTGGTGAGAATGAAGCGACTTCGACCTTTCCAAGTCATAAACAGAGAGACCAGAATGGGCCAGGTAGCCCACTACAATGAGACCACCGATTTAATAACAATACAGAATCCATTTTTTTTTTAGGTTTTTGCGTTGCATTATAACTATAATGTATCAATACGGGGATAAGTTAGGTAATTAACACGATATTTATTATGTGAAACAACATTGTGTACTTACATATTTGGCTCGATGTTTCAGCTACGTTACAGCAGCCGAGGTCACGAGCGGATTGTGAGTACACAATATTGTTTCACATAATAAATATCGTATTGATACATTATAGATACAGAATCCAATTCACACATTCTGCGCGTATCTTTTGATATCGGTTACAATATTCTCGTTCATTTTCGGCCAGTTGCATCGTAGCCCTTCGACCATATGGATCATGGTTATAAGTACCTACTCAACTTGACTGCCTCGGTGACGCAGTGGATAGTGCGCACTATAAAGCGACAGCTGCGCTTGGGGTCCCCGGGTTCGATTCCCCGGGTCGGGCTAAAATTTGTTTTCTCAGTGCCAGCCCGGAGCCTGAAAGTTGGCGGTCTGGTACCCCCGTGCCTCGGCACAGAATGAATTGGCCTCGGAAATCACGTTAAGCCGTTGGTTCGGCGCCCGATCCCTCTCCGGTCGTGTCAGACTGGTGTCCCATCGGAATATGAGGGCAAGGGAATAGATAGTGCACTTGTGTTTGCACACACACTTGAGCACTATAATATATCCTGCGTAAGTGGCTGATCGTTGAGATTAGCCGCCTTAGCCGATATCGGTTGGAGGATATTATTATAAGTACTTACCTATACGATTAAGGAGGCTCAAAGTCTATGTTCGGAGTCTCCTTGCGTGATCGTATCAGAAATTATGAGATCCGCAGGAGAACTAAGGTCACAGACATAGCCCAAAGGATTGCATGCCTCAAGTGGCAATGGGCAGATTACATAGCGAGGAGAACAAACGGCCGTTGTGGCGGAAAGGTCCTCGAGTGGAAGCCACGTACAGGAAGTCGCAGCCGTGGCAGGCCCCCCACAAGGTGGACCGATCTGTGTGGAGGACATTGGGGGAGGCCTATGTCCATCAGTGGACGTCTATTGGCTGGAATGATGATGATACGTTTTAAAACATTATATTCAGTACGGAGAAACTACCTATACGAAATGTGCAGATTTTCTTTCACGATAATATATATTAGTGGTAGAAAGAAAGTCGAACATGTTTTGATCAAAATTATTTGAGGAAATTCAAGAGATTATATCAACTGTTGTGTGTCTGTCTGTTACCTACTTACATACAAGAAAATATTTAAGATTTTTGTACGCTGTCCACATGTCCTGTTGCTAAATGCTGTCATAATTCGATTTTTAAAATTCTTTTGTTCTTTAGGACGGTGACGAAGAAGGGGTGACCTCACACTGGCTCCAGAAGTCCAACGCGACGTGCCGGAGGAAAATGACGGATCTAGTCAAAGAGCTAGTAGACGAAGGGATGTTGTAAATAGATTTAATGCTAATTAGTATAGATATTGAGTCAATCTTATCAAAATTTTATGAAAGAAATATCCAAGCAGCGTAAGTAGTACAGACAGTCGCACATCAAGTTACTACAACCTGTTAAAATTCCTCAATTGATATTGAACCGAACGTGATTGACATTATGGTGAGAATCGAATGAAGAAAATTGGATACTTTTGTATACTTTGATGTGTGGTTGTACTTTTAGGTACAACAGCGTTTCGTTTAAAATACTAGGCTAATTATGTAAAGCTACTACTTACTTAGTTAGTCGATTTCATGTCAAACGCATTTAAAATATCAGTTCGAGGAACTTTGACGGATTGTTGTAGGTAACTGGATGTTTGACTGTCTGTGCCGAAGTCATAAATATGAATGAGGTTGTAAATATTCTTTGATTTTGAAATATGATGACCTCAAAAAAAATTTAGACCCCTCCATCCAACCCCTTGTCATACCTACAAGAGTTAGCGGAGACCCAGCCCAGAGAATGAGGTGACGGTGGAAAAAAAATGATTTTTACTCACGGTAGGTAGGTACTCTGCAGAAAGGTAGATACAGCTCCTACAAGTGCGTATCCGTGTGATCATTTCACAATTTCACACTAACACAACCCACTTTCACAAAGAAAATTAGGTACATTTGTATTAATTTACAGCACACACTACAACTTATGTAGATATTTTACTTGAATTTTTAAAATACGATTTTACTACCTAACATAATAATAAATCATTTTGATTTAATCTAAGACTTAACCACATTCTAAGCCTACATAGTGATAGTGATAACATTCTCTTTGGCCTAACCACTAATATTTTTACAAGTCGCTTGCTGCGCGTCAAACAAAAGGAAAACTTGATTGAAGTGAGAAAACTTTTTAACGGCCACCAGTGTCATCGTTTGACACGCGGGACGGCTTGTGATTGGTTGTTTCGGATTAACAGTTCCATCCCGCACTTTGATTGGCTAGTTCGATATACTGGGAAATATGAGACGTTTTCATTGGAGGTTTGAAAATGACATTTTCAAATGTTGCGGATATCCGCTGAGAAATAAAATCAGACAGAAGTTCATTTATTAATAATTAAGTATTTGGTGTTGGATATCATGCATGTTACAAGATTTAAAATTGGATTGCATGGGTACCTAGCTATATATGATAAGTACAGGGGATTATATTTTATAAGATAATGTTGTACTGTTTGATTTCATTAAATTGACATGGATGGTTGATCATCAGAAACATCAGATGATGAAGGTTGGTTGAGTTTGAAATAAAACGATTATTACTTTTATGTATATATAAGTTTATTGTATCCGTTTAGTAAATACAATAAATCATTGTTGTTAAGTGTCTTACAATTATTTTAATTAAAATAAAATATAGAGCGTATTTATCGCATTTTGTGACATAATAATAACTTTTGATCAAGATCTAAAGGTTATGTATGTAGGTTCTATTACGTATAAAGTCAGATCATTGAACTATTTCTTCTTTGTATAATAAAATGAATACTTATCTTATTTATGTAGGTACTTATATAAAATATTTACGAGCATTCATATTTAAAATCACTATTTATATAATTATTAAGTTAATGACTTTATTTCAACTGGGATTCTTATAAAATACTAAGAACCGGCTTAACCAGATTTATTTGGTTTATCCAGTTTTATTTTGCACCTGTGTCTTATAAATCCGAATAGTCTTAATTAAAAGAAATCTGGTAATTTAAATAATGTTTAAAATACCCGTACTTCATCGTGGCACACATTTTTTTTATATTATAACATAAATATATTTTTTATTTTATTTTCTGAAAACTTAACTATAATAGAGTCGTAACAATTTACGTACGGGTCAAATTATATAAAGAATCTTATTAAATAATCGAAAATTAATGGAACTAATCGCAGATCTATTGAAAAATATATTTTTATTAATTTAAACTAAAATAATCAGTCATTGAAAACTTCAGATTATGCTGAGATTCTAGCGCCTAATTTTGCATCTGAAGATTCCAATAATTATTTTTTTACAAATTGTTGGTTAATAATTTTATATTTTTATTTAGTACTAAAATGTGTTGAAGTAGAATCTGACTCTTCATTTTGTCAAAAAGAGACAACCCTACACTTTATGTAGGGTTCCTCATTTCTAACGAAAAAACTTATCAAGAGCGACTTTTTACTACTTTTCACAGTGTGTTAATTTTTTGGCCATTCGACTCTCGATGTTTTATTGTTAATTTATTATTTTTATTCTATCGTTTTTACTTTTAAATTTTGATCGATTTACGTTCCTGTTTTTAAACAGGGAAAACGGGGAGAAAAACATCGATAGTCGATACGCCTGTATGGCCCACGGGCAAGGCACTATCCTAAGTTATCTTACGAATAGATACTCAAAAATATTACCCTGACATATCGTTTGGTTACTTGACACTGGCCCTCAAAACCTGCTGGGGGGTCAGACCTCCCCGGCCCTTGGAGGCTTGGGTGGGCCTCATGAAGTTTGAGGTCCGAGGGACGCTCTTCAATGGGGGTCTAGCTGCACCTACTGAACTGCCCGATGAAGAAGATCTAGAAGCTGGCATCCTCGATACAGGCTTCGGAACCGGCTTAGGCGTCGGCTTCACTGGAGCTGGTGCCTTTTTCACAGTGGCTACCGAAGCAGAACTGTTCAAAGAACTCCTTGAACTACGTAAAGACGCCCTAGAAGTAGACCTCTCAACTCTTAATGAGCTCGTTCTTTTTGGAACTCCTCGTTTCGGGTCTAATGGCGTTCGAGGGGGGGTTTTGGTCTCTTTGGTCGATTTTCTCTTTGGAATGTCAGGGGTCTTGGCTGCTTTTGGGACTGGGGAGTCACACTCCACATTGCAGCCTGAGGATGCGCCTTGGGACGCGCTTTCTGAGTTCAGACTCTGAGTCTCCTCGAATCCTTCGTCATTGAGCTCGTGTTCACTTTTGACTTTGGACATTCTCGGAGAAGTGGTCCTTTCCGCCACCGGTCTATCAGGCTTGGAGCTCATTGATTTCCTATAGGCGTTTCTAGACCAGACTCCAGTTGGAGTTTCTGTGGGAGATTTTAATTCTCTAATGGCTTTCTGTACGTCTTCCTGGTTGATCGAAGTCTGCCGCCTCATCCTCGAGTACGAAGGTTTAGTTTCTTTGGTCGGTGTACTCGTACTTTGAGTTTTAAGTCTATCCTGCCACCGTTTGAGTCTGTTCTCTTTTTCGTCTTTCACAACTTGATCGATAGGCTTTGCTACTTCATGAGGAGTCTCTACAGCGTATGACGCTTGAACTTCTAATTTTGAAGGTCTAATAACTTGGGTTTCTGCTACCAGTTCTGAGGTTACCACTTCAGGTTTCTTTTCGTCTTCCGGTGAGCTTGAGTCGGTATTTCTTTTATACCTTCTCGTTCTTCTAGCAGCAGAGAACCTATCAAATTGTCCGTCGCCTAATATTTCTTGACACAGATCCTTCATTTCAGAGGAAGCCTTATCTTTCAGGTTGAATTTCGAAAGAGAGGGTTGAAATTTTCTACAAGTTTCTTTTTCTGGAGGTGGGTTGAACATTTTCCGCTGGACTGGCGGCGTTTCGATGTTGTCAGCGTCTATTTCTCTATCAGTTCTCTCCAAGCGGCTTCCTTCGTTGGTGACCTGAATGTCGGGTAGCTTGCGTCTCTCTTCCTCACTGATGGAGACGAGGGGTGGTGTTAGTTCGATTTGCTGTCGGGACCTCTGCCTTCTCATTCTCCTCATTTCTTCATTCTCCTCAGTTTTTCGCCACGGTACTCTGTCTTTAGTCTGTGGCTGCACATCTGTAAAAAATCAATTATGGTTTAAGTATTAATATTAAGAACAATAACTTACTCAACCTGCTGAGTTTATTAATTGGACTGAAGGTTGTGGAAAAAGTTTGGGCTTGCCAACAAGCTACATGATATAACTGCTAACGAAACAGATTTTTTTACCATGGCGCAGAGTATATTATTGGCTCCGCTTCACCTAATGGAAAGTGCTAGCCCAGGGTGATAATAGGAATTGACAGATGAAAACTAGGGATTCATTTGTCAGTAGATAATGTCATACTAGCATGCAAGTTTCCTATTCACTCTTCAGTTTGAATGACGGTAATGGATTCCACCACTACTAAATATTATAAGTAAGCAGATATATCAATGAAAGCTCTTCTACCTTCAACCGTTTCAATAGCTCTGACAACGTCGCTGTCGGGGAGCACAGCGGGCCTCCACTCTGCTCGGCCTTCGGGCAGCGTGTCAAGTGTCGTGCTTCGTTCGCTCTCTAAAACAAAAAAGTATATATCGATGATATTATAATATTCTCTTATATATTGTTAGACCTTTTCAAAAAACAGTGGCAATCTCGTACCTTCGTGGCTCGGAAAGCCCGGAAAGCCGACCTTCATAATTATGAACACCGTCCAATGGACGGCCAGGATTTCGTCTGCTGGTTCTAGTCTAGGGCATCGTCATTATCTAGCATAGGGAGAAGATGAATAATATTTACCGGAGTCGTTTTCCAAGGACCGCCTATTGGCCTGCAGACGTCGCGCGCGCTCGCGCAACTCGGCGTCTCGCTTCTCTTCCTGGCTGTTCGCGCGTAGCCATGATTCGATCTTTTGACGCCATTCCCTGGAAAAAAAAAATAATGGAAGCTTGTGATTCGATGCGACCGCACAGTTACTTAGGTTTGAGAGATGGGGGTGCACCGCTAAACGGGGAACATCTCAGAAACGACTGATAATCGAACCCGGTAGCTCACACGCTTGGAAGGCGATCATGGTCATCAAAAGAAATTTTGGATATGTTAAACAAATTAGCATTTCTTTCTCTCCCTTGTGTTTTGATCAATCTGTTTCATCATGTTTATATTTGCGAATGGGTACTTTAGTACAAATAAAAAATATCTTATTAACTTGAACTTGGTGAAAAGACGGCCAATCAAAACGAGATTGGGCAGGACACGTTTGAAGGATGCACCCAGAGAGATGGAGCAATATCGTCACGTGATGGTGGGAGAGCCACGCTTCAGCGTGAATGGGCCGGCTCGACCGGAGTGATACCACGGCATTGTGTTAAGTATAAGTATTAAGTACCGGGCCTCGCCCGGTGATCTCGGGGAGGACCTCGAGATCACCGGGCGAGGCCCGGTCGAGGCGAGAACTGGAATCGAACCCAGGAGGGTTCGATTCCCGGTCCGAGCTATGTTTTGAATTTTTCGAACATAGCTCGGGCTTGTGATTACAAATCCGCATTAGGCAAGCGTGGTGATTAAGCCTAACCGCATCATAGTAGCGATAATTTGATTTCTATGCAATCTCTACTGCAATCCATGAAAGGATCTGAAAAGTTTCAGTTAAACCTGGAAAACCGATTCAATGCCGTGGAAACCACAACGGACGTTGACCAGAACCTCGAAAATGTGGTTCGAGTCCTCAGGGAAGAAGGCACGAGATTTTGTAACATGCAGCGCAAAGGTAGGAAGTCGAAACTCTCTGATGAGACCTTGGGGCTAATGAGACAACGACGTGAGCAACCACCGTCCACTTCGTCAGGAAAACGGACTCTAAACCGGGAGATCAGTAAACTTGTGCGACGCGACCTCCGAGTGCTCCAATACTCTCTCGATTGAAAGAGCTATCGAGCAGAATCGGGGGGTCGAAGGTTTTCGTACAATCTCTCGGAAGAAGCCACCTGACCAAGCTGACCACATCACGTGGAGAAGTTGTTGCTTCAAAGGCCGGCGGTCCTTCAAGAAGTGGAAGACTTCTATGGCCGATTATACGCTTCGCATGCATCTCGACCTGATCCCGAAAATGAGGACTCTAGGGCCACATTAACACGCCATTTCACCGAAGACTTGCCAGAAGTCAGCATTGGCGAAATCAAGATTGCTCTTGGACAGCTGAAAAATGGAAAAGCCCCTGGAGAGGATGGCGTTACAACAGAGTTGTTGAAAGCTGGAGGATTACCCGTACTGAGGGAACTCCAAAAGCTCTTTAACGATGTCCTCTTCGAAGGGAGAACTCCGGAGGCGTGGAGTAAGAGTGTGGTCGTCTTGTTTTTCAAAAAAGGGGACAAAACCCTTTTGAAGAACTATCGACCCATTTCCCTTTTAAGCCACGTCTATAAGCTGTTCTCAAGAGTGATCACGAACCGTCTTGCGCGGAGACTCGACGAATTCCAACCACCGGAACAGGCTGGGTTTCGGAGCGGATACGGCACCATAGATCACATCCACTCAGTGCGGCAGATTATACAGAAAACAGAAGAGTATAATCAGCCCCTGTGTCTAGCAATTTGTGGACTATGAGAAAGCCTTTGACTCGGTTGAAATCTGGTCTGTTCTGGAGTCCCTGCAGCGATGCCAAGTTGATTGGCGATATATCCAGGTGATGAGATGTCTCTATGATGCCGCTACTATGTCCGTCCAAGTACAGAATCAGCAAACAAGTCCTATACCATTGCATCGAGGAGTGAGACAAGGGGGACGTCATCTCCCCGAAATTGTTCACAAATGCAATGGAGGATATGTTCAAGACGCTGAACTGGAAGAGACGTGGCATCAACATCAATGGCGAATACATCTCTCACCTGCGATTTGCTGACGGACATCGTCATAATGGCAGAAACGCTGCAGGACCTACAACAGATGCTGAATGACCTGGCTGACTCTTCTAAATGCATCGGCCTACGGATGAACTTGGACAAAACCAAGGTCATGTTCAATGAACATGTTCTACCGAACCGATTGCAATTCACGGTGCCGTCCTCGAAGTTGTTCAAAAATACGTATACCTCGGGCAGACTTTGCAATTGGGTAAAAACAACCTCGAGGATGAGGTGAATAGGAGAATCCAGTTAGGTTGGGCAGCATTTGGAAAACTACGTCGTGTCTTCATATCGTCGATACCACAGTGCCTAAAGACGAAAGTCTTCAATCAGTGCGTCCTACCCGTCATGACATACGGAGCCGAAACGTGGACACTTACGGTACGGCTGGTCCACAAGTTAAAGGTCGCACAGCGGGCTATGGAACGAGCAATGCTCGGCGTCTCTCTCCGAGATCGAATCCGAAATGAGGTGATCCGGCAGAGAACCAAAGTTATCGACATTGCTCACCGGATTAGCAAGCTTAAGTGGCAGTGGGCTGGCCATATTAGCCGCAGAACCGACAACCGACGGGGTAAACGAGTTCTGGAGTGGAGACCGCGTCTTGGCAAACGTAATGTAGGGCGCCCTCTGGCTAGGTGGGAGGACGATCTGCGCAGGATGGCTGGCAAGAGCTGGATGCGAGAAGCCATGGATAGATCACAGTGGCGAACAATTGGAGAGGCCTACGTCCAGCAGTGGACTGCGATGGGCTGATGATGATGATGATGATGATGATTTCTATGATGGAGGCCTTTGCCCTGGGACAGTATATAGTGGGACAGTATATAGGCTGATACTATTGAACCGTCTCACGCCTCCGCCGCTAGTACCGCGCGTACTCACTTGGGCCTGGCGCTGGGCGCGGGCGCGTCGGGCGCGGGCGCGGGGGAGGGCGGCGCGCGGGGCGAGGGCGCGCGCTCGCGCTCCGGGATGTCGAGCTTGGCGCGCGCGGCGCCTCGCCGCGACCACGAGCGATCTGAAAGCATGATCAATTCATATATTCATACAACACCTCAAACATTTGACGACCCGTTTGGAACAGTGGTAGTGAACGCTGCCTTTGGTCCTAGGGTTGCGGGTTCGATCCCCGCACAGTACAAACATTTGTGTGCATGAACATGTCTGTTTGTATTGGTCTGGGTGTTTCCTATGTATTATAAGTATGTATTTACAAAAGAAAAGTATTATATGTATATATTTGTAATCGCACTGTTGATCCTGATATCCGTAACACAGGTGCTTGAGCTACCTATCTCGGAGTCAGATCGATGTATGTTATGTTGTGATATATTTATTAAATTTATCATTATAAAAAACATTGACCTAATTAAGTGGAAACTTATTATTTGCCTTTGTTTTGTTCTAAAGTTAGTGCTATCCGTTGATTAGCAGTAAGATTCCCAATAAAAAAAACAGTACTACAAGCAAGCACTAATTTTACGGATATCCATACTAATATGACTTTTTTGAGTATAGCCATTTTCTGCAATTTATTCTTACGTAAATATTGCACTTAAATATTTTTCGACAATCGTCGGGTGGGACTCGAACCCACGATCTTTTGCTAAACGGGCAACTGCTTTATCGACTAAGCTACTGGAGACCTTGGTATGTCCATTATTTTAAAGTGGAAATAGTTGAAGGGATGGAGAGTGACCAAGGTTATTTTATGCAAAACATAATTTCACGCGAGCGAAGCTGCGGACGACCGCTAATATCAGTTAAACAATCTTACCGAGGCTCCCCCAGGCACTCCTCTCCCTCAAGTCGTTGGCAGCTGGCGAGCTGTGGCGGAGGAACTCCAGCAGACCCTCTTCATCATCACCAGGGCTGGCCCTGCTCCTCCTACGTAGACTGCCCGTAGGTGTCACATCTGGGACAAAAATCATTTAGATAAAATTAATTATTAAGGTACCAGCTGACTATAAACATTTGCATTCCAACCTAGGATAAAGAAAAATATATTTTGGTATCGGCGTAAAGCAACGCCTGCGCTAAGTTTTGCCAAATGTGTGAGGGCCCAATTGGGAGGAAAGGGGTAAAGTTTGGCTGCGCATTTGCGACTTAGCTGTTGTTTCTGGTGGCCTTTGTCGGCGGTTATCGCTTAGCATCAGGTGATCCTGTCAGATACGTCTGCCACCTATTACTTACATGAAAAAATGCTTTGGAATGATGACTTTTCTATATGTAAAGGTACACTGTGATGAAGACTTACCTGGAGAAGGAGAGGGATCATGAGGCCGTCTCAGAGATCTCCTTCCTAGACCATTTCTGATGTCCAGCAGTAGAGATTCCATTAGAGACTCGCACTCCGACACAGGCGTGCTGCACACACTTCCACCTGAAAGTAAAAAATCCTTTTCAAAAACTGCATAGTTTAAACCTGAATCAGAACCGAAAAACACTCAGAAAGAATAAATACTTGTAATAAGTCCCGAGAATTTATAGTCCTGAACGTTTTGAACAAGACTTTTAATCCACAAAATCCATGAGCTAAGACATCGTTACTTTGATTTACTAACAAACTACTTATTACCCACTTATTACAAATAATGATCACCAAAAAGTCCCAGAATGAAACTCGTTCTAGCCCCTTTTTAGGGTTCCGTAGCCAAAATGGCAAAAACGGAACCCTTATAGTTTCGTCATGTCCGTCTGTCCGTCTGTCCGTCTGTCCGTCTGTCACAGCCGATTTACTCGGAAACTATAAGTACTACAGTGATGAAATTTGATGGGAATATGTGTTGTATGAACCGCTACAAAAATATGACACTAAATAGTAAAAAAAAGAATTGGGGGTGGGGCCCCCCATACATGTAACTGAGGGATGAAATTTTTTTTTTCGATGTACATACCCGTGTGGGGTATCAATGGAAAGGTCTTTTAAAATGATATAAAGTTTTCTAAAAAACATTTTTCTTAAAGTGAACGGTTTTTGAGATATCAGCTCTCAAAGTCGTAAAAAGTATGTCCCCCCCCCCTCTATTTTTATAACTACGGGGTATAAAATTCTAAAAAAAATAGAGGTGATGCATGCTAATTAACTCTTTCAACGATTTTTGGTTTGATCAAAGTATCTCTTATAGTTTTTGAGATAGGTTGATTTAACTGTAATTTTGGACTTTGCTGCTACGGAACCCTTTGTGCGCGAGCCCGACTCGCACTTGGCCGGTTTTTAACAATACGTGTTGGAACAAGATGGCATGAGCATTTTGTAATAAAGGGGTTAAAGAATATAAAACCTTACTTTTTTAACGAACTAAAGAATATAGATTAAAAACGAACTATAAAAACAAATTACATATAACCGAACCACAAAAGCTAAATCTGAGAAGTACACTTATTCTTCAAAATTGTCATCTGCCAGATGAACTAAGACCTTATCATCAAGAAAACAAAGTTACTCTTTGCATATCTGACCTGTGCCTCTAGTCCTAGCTGCCGCAGCGTCTCTGGCCCTCCTCCTCGCAGCCGCCTGCTCCTCATTAGCTCGCCGCCTTTCATTGTCGCTCACAGCTGACTTGAATTTGTTGCAGAAGGTCACGAATATCTGCATCAGAAATCGATCATCTTATTATGAAATCGAGTAAAGGAAGTTCAGGAGAATAGGTCTAATTATTATGACAAACGCATGTATCATTTTTTCAAAATACTTCCGGTCAAGGAATTGAAATCCTTGATTGGTTAACATCAGATTAAGAAAATTGGTTTGTTCAATTATTATTTTTTTCTCATAAATATAACAACAATTATTCTTATCACACCAGTATTACTATGGCCGATTAAATTTGCCGTAGCCTAAATATTGTCAACTATGAACTATGTACATTGGTTATAAAATAGGATTATAGATAGACATGATACGTAGATGATGTGATATTCTTTCTTATTCATTTTAAATACTTAATTTATACAAAATTTTATATGTATTTCAAGTGTTTTATCAGACATTTAACAAACCTTAAAGCATTCTTCTAGCTTGAATGAGACAGGGTCTTCACAGAAGAAGTCAGCTAGCTGTTTCCTCATGCTTTCCACTTCCTCCATATCTTTGTTCAACGCTGACACTTCTTGTTCTGCAACCTGGAAGAAAGTTTAAAGATTTGTACATGGAATATCATAAGTTCATAATTTACATTCCTTCGGAGAATTTTGCCAATTTTAACTCTACTTAACCAGTGGGTATCCTACACTACGTTTACCGATATGCGGTTTAAACTACAGAATTGGTTAACTTTAACGGTTGTCAGTACTATTCTAGTTCTAGTACTAATTAATCAAACAATTGACAAGATGCTAACCACCTACTATTGTACACCTCGTCCTGCAGTTTATTAGTATTGGATTAAGTACTCTGTGCCCTATGAGGGGAACCTAAGTAGTCATGCTCACTCAAATGTCTCTGAGGTGGTGGCGTTATGTGGCGGGTCATTACATTCCCTCTAATATGGTTGAGTGAAATATTGGCTGACACATACGTCATACTTGTGAACAGGCGCCACCTTTGGGGCCTGGTCCGCTTCGGTTTACCTCATATTTAGCTTTTAATTTGCTTCATTCTATTTTGTGTTGCATTAGACTGTATGACTTGGTATGAGGATAATAAACCATTGTAAAAAAGTTGGCGATTAAAAAGAGTAACTGGCGAGTTTCTTGCCGGATCTTCTCGACCAGAAACAACTTTCCGAGCCGGTGGTAGAATCGCACTATGTTTATTTACTTTTTTTAGTATATTTTATGTATCAACATATATATGTATTAACATGTAAATTATTACATAAGTACTTATAAATAGTTTTAAATCATTCAAATGTATGACGATTTGTAACTTCTGTGTACAAGCCTTTGCAAATAAAGAATTATTTGATTTGATTTGATTTGACTCGATATGGCCAATCGAATGCCACTTCAGCTGCCTACAATATCCTTACCTGCAAGAAATCCCCCATTTGATCTTTTATATCCTGCTGCGTTGTCGGCAGCTGCGTCTCTCTCTTCAGCACTCCGATGCGCTGGTCAAGGGTCTTGATTTCGTTATACAACTGCTCCACGCTGGCTTTTGCTGCCTCGTCCAAGACACGAGTGTCGTCTGCGAAGTGGATCAGCTCTTTGTTCTTGCGTTCAGCTTGCTGAGAGAATATGGGATTTTAGAAAGTATGTTACCAAAGGATGTGATATAGAATGAAAGGCGGGCTCCTTTTTTAGCACTTATACTCTTTTTTGGTCTATTAAACGTGATGGTTCTACTGACTAGCTCAATTGATAGATTGCGTGCGGTGCCGATTCTAAAGGTGAGGTCAAATGTGCAAATCATAACCGGCAACTTCAGAGTTTAATATCCAGATACTAAAATTTATGTGCGTATTTCTATCATCAGTCCTGCGACGAGGAAAACATTGTGAAGTAACCTACATAATAGTATCGACCCTGCGACCTGCCTAATAGAAATCCAATTGTAGGTACTCAAACTGTAAATACATACCAACAATTATAGGTATAGTGACAATTTTATCTCGATTGAACTCACCATGGCGACATAGTGCATTAGATTCATCCCCGGCTTGTTGGCGCGAATGTCTGCCAACTTCTGCAGGGACGAGAGTTTGACTCCCGCCGCGCCCCCCGCGTATCCTCCCGCGTTCAGGAAATTACCAGATATCAGGGCAATGTATAGCACCTCCTGTAAAATTTTGGTAAACTATGAAAAAACTAGCCTTCCACTCGGTATCGTTGGACAAATCGATGTCTTTCCAAAGATATGAGTGACAATATTTTTGATTTTGGTCCAAATGCATCAAGCCAGATATCGCTGGATAGACCAGGTCGAGAAAGATCTTGGTTACCTACAAAGGCCGCACTGGCGACAGGTAGCTAAGACTAGAACAGAATGGCGAATTCTCGTGTCGGAGGCCAAGATTCACTTCGGGTCGCTGAGCCAGCGTAGTACCTACCTAAGTAAAAAAGTAAATAAGTTATCAAGCCAGACGTTACATAAAAATTACCTGCAAGGCTCTTGAAGATATCAGATCATCACCAGCGACTAGTATAGCATTTATGGCACTTTCTAAATATCCAGCTGTCGAAACCCATTCCTCTTTCAACAGCATACATTCGATTCGCAGTTTATAGTTTGGGAGCTGAATTAGCTGCAGCAGGAACTTCTCAGCATTTCCCAACTTGGTGACGTCTCCCGTGAAAGCCTTCAGCATCTCACACTCGTCTATCTCAGGCAGGATCTTGAGGAGACCACGGAGTTTCTCTGCACCGATGTCGTCGTGAGAGCCTTCTCGGATTAGCTGGATAATGTCCTCATTGGAACTGCAAAATAGGAAACATGGTCAACCCAATGATCAGTCAATTTCATCATCCATGGCAAAGTTTATCAAATTTTTAGATAACCTCTTGCAACTTACTCAGCCGTTTTTATGTGATAGGTGGCAGATGAACAAAGGGATCAAATGATGGAAAACTATTGCAACCGGCCATGAATACGCAACAAGAGCGATGTCAAACCTTCAAGCTCACATGGTGAAATATGCTACTCCACGCTCGTTTACTGTGAGGATATAACACTTCGGTCGGTGATGCCGATAGCTCTACCATGATGGTATTTTATGGGGCTGTGCTTAACTGATTTAAAAAATCTCATACCTTCGGAACTGTTTCAAAAAGATGTTGACGTTCAAGCTCCTCTTCCCATCCAAAAGTGTGATCTCTGAAGATTCCTTTCTCGGCTTTCTTTCCCCGGAACTGTCGCATATCGGACTCCTGCCGAGGCGCGGTGATGATCCCGCTGATCCTGTGGGTTGAATCTGTAAAAGATTATTTTTTAAACGGTTAAGTATATCGTGGATCGCCTAGAATAGGCGCAGATTCTCATAGGGCGCATTGGTTACTGAGCTGTCTTATCACCAGAGGTCGGAATTAGGTAGTATTTTTTTTTAGATGATAGTTGGCAGACGAGCATACGGATCACCTGATGTTAAGCGATTGCCGCCGCCCATGGACACCTGCGACACCAGTGGAGTCATAAGTGCGCTGCCAATTTTAAACCCCCTTTCCCCTTTAAACCGCTTTTTGGGCCTCCGGTAGTAAGTGAATGCACTCAACCAGCGAAACACAGCACAGTGCTGCTTCACGCTGGTTTTCTGTGAGGCCGTGGTATCACTCTGGTGGAGCCGGCCCATTCATGCCGAAGCATAGCTCTCCCACGGTCGATATTTATTAATGTAGGTACTTACGTCCAAATGTTGATACTAAATATGGATATTTCCGACAATTTTTAATGGACATCCCGAAATTAATGTTGGCCATAATACCTAAATTACTGCAGATGCATCAATTTTGACAAAATTTAAGGATTATTACCGTAAAAAAAAGGTTTTTTATTTAATAAATCAAGGGTTTTTCTTAACTTTTCATAATTAATTACATTTGAGGCATATCCACTTTACTCTTTCGCTGTATGAATTCAGTGTAAGTAACAAAATAACTACCCATTTCCGACTTCAGCTAATCACTTATTTAGAATGGTGCTGCGGACCACTTGAATTCGTCCAGGGACCGCTGTGTGGAGTAGGTGCATGGACTGAGATCGCCAGTGCTTTTGACCTTTCTCATCTGGTAAGAGATCTAGTGAAATTATGCGGAGGATTGACAAGAAATCACAAGCGCAATGAACGAAGGGCTTACCTGCTGACAGAACAGGCCTTCGATTTCAGTCCAATCCAATTCCGTCTTCGGCGAGTGTTTGTGACTTGATGCGACTATTGACCAGATGTTGTTTTGACCAATGACCTGAAATCAGATTAAACACATTTTAAATACCTATATACACTAACATTTGCCATCACTAAGTGATACCAGTGGTCTCAAAGAAACCTGGCATAAAGCCTGCGCTGTGTTTCACCGAGTGAGTGAGTGTAGAGGTCAATTGGGGGGAAAGAGTCCTATTTTGACTCCACTAGTTTTGTGTCCATGAGCGGCAGTAATCGCTTACCAGGTGATCCGTCTGTTCGTCTGCCATTTCTCGCTACATTATCCTTTAAGCCAACACCGTCAAAGAGGACCACTCTGTCAAGGGTGAACGACTAAGGAGAGAGACCCGTATCCCTGATCGTTCCCGAAATTCTCATGATCTCCCATACCAACAGGAGAACCAACAAATGAACCAGCTTATCTTAAGTTTTATTTCAACTGACTTACTTTATTATTAGGAATTTTATTCCAATTAATAGTCTTCATTTTGGTCTTCGGGATGGGCGTCTCCTGCTGAGGCAGCTTGACGTCAATGGTGGGCGCGGGCGGCGGCGCGGGCGCAGACAGCGGCGGCGGGGCGGGGGGCGGAGGCGGGCCGCCTAGCGGGGGAGGAGGGGGGATCATCGGGGCTGGTGGGGGTGGGATCACTGGAATATAAATGTATAAATAGTAAATATACAACATTTCATCGGTATACCACCTACATTGACCAGATTCCATACTCCATAGTAAGTAGCTAAGGATATCAGACATCAGAGGATTATAAATACAGGGTGGCCTATTTTCAATGGCCCGAAAATGTTTCGAGTTTCTTCATTACCAATTTATAATGCGGACTTAAGGAACAGAGTCTCACAGACCACGGCCTCACAGAAAACCGGCGTGAAGCAGCAATGTGCTGTGTTTCGCTGGGTGAGTCCTCACTGCGAACCGGCATTCACTCCGGTACCCTCGAACCGGAGGCCCAATCCGGAGGAAAGGGGGCTTTAAAGGTTGGCAGCGCTCTAGGGACTCGAATGGTGTCGCGAGTGTCTATGAGCGGGGGCAATCGTTTACCATCAGGCGATCCGTCTGCTCGTCTGCCACCTATCACATAAAAAAGTTCTTGCCAGCCGGAATACCACTATAATATTGACGTCTATAACGCAAGAACTTCTAGAAAACGCGAGCATCCTAGACCTCATCTTCGCTTTTCATGAAGTCCGATTCTGGTCGAGCATTGGCAAGTCATGTAAAAAAATTAGTCTGCAAACACGATTACTTACTTGGAGGAGGAGGCACCGGCGCGGGCGGCGGAGGGGGAGGGGGAGACAGGGCTCGCTGCAGGCTCTGCTTCCGGCCTGCTCCAGACATGTCTCTGTGCTGACATGTGCATCCCATTTTAGCCTGGAGAGAACAAACCCATTGAATACCTATTGAAGACAGAATCTTAGAAAGTAAATTTCATCGGCATATCAAGTTGAATGATAAATCTTGATTATGGCATTGAAGAGACAATTCACCACTATCATCAGCTTTCTGCAGTCCACTGCTGGATATAGGCCTCTCCAAATGTTCACCCGTTTGTTTTAAATGTCATCGTCATTTTCACCTGAACGCTAGGCGCCCTGAGTAGCTTCGCAGCATCTTCTCTGGTCTCCAGCAGCGTAGCTCGGTGCACCAGCTTCTCCGCCGTGTCCCACACGATGTCACTGACGGGCTCCTTCGGGTCGATGGCCAGGAGATGCTGCAAGATGCTGAGGAATGGGATCTCTTGAGGGGTGTCAGCGACCTGGAGAAGAAAGGTTTTTATAAATCAGTATAGTTTCTAATTTTTAAACTTCACTAGATGCTTGTGAGAGAGCCAAGATTGAAGTGAAACTGACGTAAAGCATACCGTTGCGCCTGCGTTGTATTTCATCTGGTACCGGAGGCCCAATCCTGCAGGCCCTTC
This sequence comes from Marasmia exigua, assembly GCA_019059595.1. Classification (NCBI taxonomy): domain Eukaryota; kingdom Metazoa; phylum Arthropoda; class Insecta; order Lepidoptera; family Crambidae; genus Marasmia; species Marasmia exigua. Next base: position 21,470,480 of record CM032482.1, read on the forward strand.
CTCCCGGACTGGGCCGGAGATTAAAGGTTGGTTATAAGTGCAGGTGTGACTCCACTCTTACAATACAATTTTGCGCTTGCCGCCGCCCATGGACACCCGGATGGTGGCAATCAAAACATAAGCAATATAATGATTCCTCGTCGTTTCACCTTGTGAAGGCCTCCCACAGTTAAGATTCCCAGTAGGTGAGCTCCACTAGATGCTTTCCTCCAACAGTCGAATCCTCCTCGCAATCAGATATTTGCACTAACCTGTTTGAGTATAGCATAGAAGACGTCTAGGTGGGAGTTAAGGTTGATTCCCCCAGGACCCTGTGCCTCGTCGCTCTCCCGCTGTTCCTCAAACACGTCCAGCTGAACGCCCAGGTCTGGATGGCTGGCAGCTTCATGTCTGGAAACAAAATTAAACATAAATGAATGCGCTTGACAATAAAACGTACTAAGAGTTACATCTAGGGGCCGACACGTGCTGGAGTGGAGTGGACTCCACGTGGGGAAACGCAGTGTTAGACGCCCTGCGGCGCGATGGACTGACGATTTGAGAAAGTGGGCTGGTGTGAGCTGGATGCAGACTAATCTAGACCGGGTTGGTTGGCGCTCTTTGGGAGAGACCTACGTTCAGCAGTGGACGGCGATAGGCTGATTGATTGAAGAGTCACATACTATAACACGATAGACAAACTCTTGCAGCTGATTATGATGGGCAGTCGTAGAAAGACAGCCGTTGGCCGGAGAAAGAAATCATGGTTGAGTGACATCAGAGAATGGTCGGGGATCGCCAGTGCCCAAGAGCTTTTCCTAGATCGAATTTTATCGTGGGAGAGCCACACTTCGGCATGAATGGGCCGGCTCGACCGGAGTGATACCACGGCCTCACAGAAAACAAACAAGCAGCACAGTGCTGTGTTTCGCTGCGTGAGTCCAATCCTAGGGGAAAGGGGGGTTTAAGGGTGGATGCACTTGTGACTCCACTGTGTCACGGGTGTCCATGGGCGGCGGCAATCGCATACCATCAGGCGATCCGTCAGCTCGTCTGTCACCTATCACATAAAAAAATGGAAAAGCAAGAGATTGAGAGAGATATGCGGATCGAACTGCCAACCTTCACTAAATAGGTGGAGAGGTCCCAGAACCAAAACAAGGAGAAAACAATAAATTTTAGACTGCTAAGATTATAACCTAGATCCTTTGTCAGATAAAAAGGATTAAATTGCTATTTTAAGTATTATTGCTAAACTCCACCCAATCTTAGCCTCAAAATATTCTAAACTTAAAATAAAAGCACAAAAACAAGTGTATTATTCACGGGTCCGGTCTTAGCGCCATATTGGGAGGTGCGCCTACGCAGGTTACCCGCCAAACCATTCACGCATTTCCCCTCAAAGCATTAAGGTTCAAAGTTGATTGAGGTGGCTAAATGCGCATGACTGTACAATTTAGATGGTTTCCAAGTATGGAGAGGACAGGCCCTTAATTTGTGTCTGATGATGGTTATTAAGAACTTGAGAGAAGGGATCGTTAAGGCTTAATCGGACCCTTGTTACAGATTTTAATTTGGGAACAAGCCCATTAATTTTTAAATTAATTACACGGTTTCAGAACAACCACAGATTACAAAAAAAACATGGAATTGTCCAGTTCCTTACATCGGCCACGAGTTCTCACTATAACTATACTTTTGACCGTGGGAGAGCCATGCTTCTGCATGAATGGGCCGGCTCGACCGGAGTGATAGCACGGCCGCAAAGAAAACCGGCGCGAAGCAGCATTGTGCTATGTTTCGCTGCGTGAGGGAGGGTGCCGGAGGCCCAATCCGTGGGAAAGGGGGGTTTAAAAGTTAGCACTTGGCAGCGTACTTGTAACTCTACTGGTGTCCGTGTGTCTATGGGCGGCGGCAATAGTAGGCATACATTTTCGCTGATAAAGTAACAGCCTATAAACTGTCCCACTGCAGGGCAAACGCCTCCATCATAGAAATCAAGTCATCGCTACTATGATGGGATTAGGTCTTAATCACCATGCTTGCCAAATGTAGAATGGTGATCACAAACCCGAGCTATGTTCGAAAAATTCAAAACATGCTTTTCGCTCGACCTGGCAATCGAACCCAGGACCCCGAGATTTTAAACCACTAGACCAACAGATCGCTGATACCTTTAATGTAATATAGAAATTGTTTTTTTTTTATAATGGGCATGATTTCAAACAGAACCCTTGAGATGAGAAGAAAATAACCGTTACATTTGGAAGCCAACAAACCAACTGATATCCTTACTCAGAACTACCTGTCTCTATCTAACCATGAATAATAAACAGAAACAGGTTGTCTTTGGTTTCGGCCATCGATTAATTTTGCGGTGATAAATGACCTGGCCCCAGACGGTATTTGTTTGATTATCTTGTCCTAGACTGGTTGGATGTAAACTTTGTAATAGGAACTTGATTCTAGAACATAAGTCTATAATATAAGTATTAATAAATAATAAAACTTTATTAATCATATTAGGAGCCGTATGGTCCCCGGCAGAGTAGTGGCCTATTCTACTCTGCCCTCACTCTTACCGAGGTGTCGTAAAAGGCGACTAAGGTAAAGCTGCTGGCATGATCATCAGCACCCAGAGAAGGAAAACTCTACATTTATATCAAAACCCTCGCCAACCCGTCTGCCAAGCGTGGTGAGTATGGCAACTACCCCTCATGTGATTGAGGGAGGCCCGTGCCCCAGCAGTGGGGACTTAAATGGGCTAACGATGAATCATATTAGCGATAATTTGACAAATGGTCACACACATGGTTATACACCGTTATTTTTTTATCGTTTACATCCCGAAAACCTCATAATAGGTAATCGTGAATGAAGTCTATTTAGCATATTATATCAATAAAATATTCCATACAAAATAGAATTATCCGCCCGAAAATAATTTATCGAACAGCTGATTTTTTTTTAGCTTTCCTCACGATGTTTTACCTCACCGCCGAGATAACTGTAGAAAAATGCACATTTATTTAAAAAACCCAGAAATGCAGTGCATGATCGGATTCAAAACACGACCGGGAAGGCGCGTTCTTATCCACTTAGCTTTTTTTTATGTGATAGGTAGCAGACGAGCAGACGTATCATTTGATGGTAAGCGATTGCCGCCCGATGGTTATCGTTTTCATCCCGAATACATAATAGGTATCGTGAATGAAGGCCATTTAGCATATAAGATCAACAAAATAAGCGAAAAATGAAATCAGCTGTTCCATACAAAATAGAATTATCCACCCGAAAATAATTTATCGAACAGCTGATATTTTTTTCGCTTATTTTGTTGATCTAACTAGCGAGTTATTTATTACGCTAGTACTTAATAATCTAACCTGCTAAATGGATTTCATTTACGATAACTACTATGTGGTTTTCGGGATATAAACGGAGTATATAAATTTCAGACTTATTATATTCTATACTAAGAGAATCTTACATTATAGGTATTTCAAGCTATCTTAATATTTAATTTAACAATTCAAAAAGCGAATCAAATATAGATTAATAATTAATCTAAGATTATTTAATTCGCTTTTTCAATTGTTTCAATTATTGATACCTAATTCGTAGTTTCTGATTTTTTATTGAAACTTCATTCATTGGTATGTTGATAATGTGAAGCAGGGCGCCTGCTCTGTGTTTTACCGAGTTAGTAAGGGTACCGGCCCAATCTAGGAGAAGGGGGGCTTAAAGGTTAGAGCGCATTGTGGCTCCACCGGTATGTGGACGTCCATGGGTGGCGACAATCGCTTTACCATCAGGTGATCCGTCTGCTCGTCCGCCTCCTCCTCATCTTAGCGTGTAATTATCAGTTGCATCCAAAGCTGCTGCTTTGGAGCCCAGGGGTATGCTTATGCCATGAGCCAGGATTCGAGAAATCTGGTTAAAAATAAATAAATAAAAAATAAAAATTGTTTATTCGGTTCATAATGTTACAGGGTGAAATAAAAACTATTGTGACGTTCTCAGACTGCGAAAGGTATAGTTAACTGTGTTGCAGTGAGAGCGCCCACCAACGTGGAATCCAGCCATACACCTAGGTATTTGATGGACGGTACGGATATAACAATGAAGCGCCTGTCGTCTGATCTTCACAACCCTTAGACAGGGGAACAAGACCAACTGGATCACGGTTACACGTTCACAATTATTATCTCAAATTCATCTTTCCTCACGATGTTTTACCTCACCGCCGAGATAACGGTAGAAAAATGCACACTTATATTGTTTTAAACTTTCATGATCACTAACGTTAGAATAGTTATTTACGAAGTTTCTACCATTTCGGCACTGTTGCAAGCGCCATGGTCACGGAGTAACTGAAGTTTTTGCGGGTAAGATGTTACTGGCAGACAAAACGGTTTACCCTCCTTCGCAGTCTTTTACTAACTCGGAATATATAGGAAACTCAAAAATAAGTAGAAATGGTAGAAATCTCTAAAATGGTCTCTAAAATGTTCTAAAATGGCTGGTAAATAACTATATTAAATGCACATTTTTTGAAAAACCCAAAAGTACTGCACTTTGGTCCATACTCGGATTCAAAACACGACCGGAAAGGCGCGTTCTTATCCATTTAGCTTTTTTTACGTGATAGGTGGCAGACGAGCAGACGGATCACACGATGGTAATCAATTGCCGCCGCCTATGGACACCCGCGACACCAGTGGAGTTGCAAGTGCGTTGCCACCCTTTAAATCCCCCTTTCTCCGGGATTTGGTCTCCGTACCTACCCTCACTCACGCAGCGAAACACAGCACAGTGCTGCTGCCCACCGGTTTTCTGAGAGGCCGTGGTATCACTCCGGTCGAGCGTGGCTCTCCCACAGAACATTGCTCTGCGCGTCCACCTACTTGTCACAATCTACTTCCGTACTAGCAAATCGGTAGGTTGTATATAGCAATTTAAAAACATTTAGCCAATGTCTGTTATGTTTTATTCGTTAACTTTGACCTTACACTTCAAAACAAACGAAGCATCTGCTTAGCATAAGTTGTTATTAATAACTGAACTAAATCCGTTTTTCCATTCATCACACCGCAGACGAAGTACAGTCGAGGGAAGTGATTGTTTGAATCGACTTAATTCTAAAATAAGTAGGAATTTTTACATTACCTACTGATGACAAATACACGTCATGCTAATCGTAAAATTTGAAGAAGACGAAACATAATTATTTTTGTATATCTTTGAAATGGACGTCAAATAATGTCATTTATATTGGACGTACCGCACCGCACTGTCAAAATAAGCCATACTTGATATTTAAATAATTGTAATGCGCAAAGCCGTCCCGCGCGAAGCCCTCGTACGTACAGTCAATAGCAGAAGTAGCTGCACATATTTCGCAGTATTTAGTTCTTATTCCGAGGAGCATAAGAGTCACTAGCTGCGAAAAGTGGGCTTCAACTTTTGCTGTTGACTGTACCGTAAAGAAAACTACTTGTCATCTTCCTCTATTGGGCACATATATTTAATAATCTGTCATTGCACCTATGTAGAAATGCATTTAAGCTGACTCCTGTTACGTTATATCTTCATTCTGTAACGTTTTTAGAAAATATAGCGCCAGCGGTTCTTCTTTTTTGTTTTTATTTTTTTAAATCCAAACAACATCTTTTTATAGAAATAACATTATTGTTTACTGCTCTTTGCTTCAAGAGTCCAAAGTTGAGAAGAAGCATACGATGGGCTACAATTAAATATTATAACGAAGTTTGTCATCATAAACCGATTAAATTGCTAACGATTAAATTTCTTCGACTGTATTCACTCGCCGAGTTTTTATTTCGCCCGCTTATCGAATTACCGTGACTTTGCCGTTGAAGACAAAAAACCGCCGGCAAAAACATATCAAGTGCCCATAAAAAAGACAATAAAATTCGACGCAACGGTTTTTTTACTGTGAAGCTATAAAATTTATAGTTTGACAGTCGGTTTCGATCGATGTGTCGCTGTGAGTCAGCGGTGTTAGTTTTTTTATGAAATGACCAAATCTAATGATGTAAGTTTGGATGTTCGTTATTTGGATTTGGTATGAAACCGTTGAACAATACGCTGTTTCTTTCCTCTCCTAAAAGTTATCTGGAAGAAATCCCTACAAGCAATACCGCTCGAAGTTCTCTAGATTTATTTATTTATTCACACAAGACCAATTACAACCTATTACAGAAAGTATGATATTACAAAAATAAACAGTTTTGATCTAGATTGCTAATTCAAAAATATGTGTAAACAGTAAAGTTAAACGTGTTAAGCAGTAAGAATAAAAAATAAGTGTGAGTTAACACAATACAAGAAAGCAGTCAGATTCAGCTCGGATGCTGAACTGCCGCAACACTGCGGCCCAGTCCGGCCGGTGTGGGTTCAGTGGAGTAGAGGATGTCTTTTAATATTTTTTTGTAAAAGTTAAGTTTCGGGGTGAAAAAATCAAGTTCAGGGTAGTTATTTGCCAATTCATTGTACTGACGAGCCATTCTTACCAGAGGGCTGTAAAATGAGGTGTTGTTTTTAAAAATCGTAAAGCAAAAATATTAGTTTTATTAGACCTACGCGCACTATGTTTAGTATTAAATGAAATTTCGGAAAGTAAGTTAGGGGTGTCTATGATTGAGTGGATTAATTTGTAAAAATAAATAAAATCAAAGTATTTTCGACGTGTTTCCAGTTTATGTACATTAAATTTCGATAGCCTAATATGTTTCCAGTTTATGAACATGAAATTTCGATAGCTTAATATAATAATTGTGGGCGGTAGCATATCATTCGCAAGCACTTTCTCTGCACCTTTTCAATTTCGTCAGAATGCAATTTATAAATCATGTTCATATGAACTCCTTATTAGAAACCACCTGGTAATCAAATATCGTGCTCATAGAAAACCAGCGTGAAGTAGCACTGTGCTGTATGTGCTGTGTTAAAAGGTTGGCTGCGCACTTGTGACTCCACTGGTGTCGCGGGTGTCCATGGGCGGCGGCAATTGCTTACCATGTCAGGTGATTCGTCTGTTCGTCTGCCACCTATCACAAAAAAAAACCTCCAACATAGCTGTCATACATAATCAGACTTCTCTGTCTCTATATTACTTATTGCGCTGTTGTATAGGTAGGTTACAAACTAGCAAATGCTTGCATTTCACGGAAAAGTTGGAAATAAAAACCTTTTTTCGACAATTGACAAAATACTGCCACTTTACAAAATACCTTATCCCGCAACTCATCGCAACAGACATTCAACTATTGTATTAATTTGTTCACGTTTGTGGTCAGTCGGCTATAACGACTGTTTTTGCTACGACAGTTTTGTTTGAATTCCCAAAATTAAGACAGTAAAAAACTCACCTTAGGTTGTTTAATGTTGGTAGGAGACCGAGACCTGGGGAATGAAATAAAATTAATTCATTGACTAATCTTTACTATTTATAATGAGGTAAACCCTACAGACCGCGGCAATGCTTAGAGGTAATCCGACAACAGGAAACGCTTGAACGATGTAATTGACACCTAGCGCCATCTATTGATATAAAATGGAATAATGTCCCAAAACGCAGTGAGGGCAAGTCACTAGTTTAATATATGTATGAAAGGGGTGTTTGATGATAGAAAGAACTAATAAGAATGAACCTTCTCACGTACATACCTACATGGTGGATGTCGGTAAATTTAAAGATTCAAATTTCTTTTATGACAAATCTGACTTCAACAATTACACACCGCCGCGTGGTCCCCGGCAGAATAGAATAGGCCACCCTCACTCTTACCGAGGTGTCGTAAAAGGCGACTAAGGTAAAGCTGCTGGCATGATCATCAGCACCCAGAGAAGGAAAACTCTGCATTTATATCAAAACCCTCACCAACCCGTCTGCCAAGCGTGGTGAGTATGGCAATTACCCTCATGTGATTGAGGGAGGCCCGTGCCCCAGCAGTGGGGACTTAAATGGGCTGATGATGAGATGTCTTCCTGACTGCTAACCATTCCTGTATTCAAACTACACCAAGTATTATTCTCATTTATCGTCAGTCAACTTGATATGAGGCCAAGAGCTCTATAATATTGTTTGCAGATCTTTTGAAGAATCCAAAGACGAGTTTGGCAGGTGACCGAAAGGAGTAGTGAAGTCAAGAATAACAATACTCAGCGTTAGGTGAATGTGTGCTGAGATGATAATGATGGTAATATCAAAGGCTTTCTTATAATTAAACTCATTCTTGATGAGACGCCTGTTGGGCAGGCAAATGATGATTCTGTTAAACATGATGATAAACATAGGTGTAGTATAAACATAAACATTCTCACCAATAAACTCATTCCTGACGCGGCTTCTGTCAGGCAAACGAGGGGCTGAGATGATGATGCAGTTGATGAAGGCCACCAGCGCAGTCTTGTAGTCCACCGTGGTGGCATTCTTCAGCTCCTCTACGACCACGTTCAGACGGTACCTCTCGCCTTTAATGGTCTAGAATTAATAGAATTTGATACATTAATTATATTTATTCAATGAATAATAAAGGACGACTTACGCAGAGACAAATTAAGAAAAAAAGAAAGAAATAAAGAAGAAAAAGAAGATGATTACTCAAATGTACAAACAAAGTGGGTACAAAATCGACCCTTTCAAACAGTCAAATTGATAGAAAATGGTGGTGGAAGATGAAGTTTACCTTGTACCGGTCGAGAGTGTCGACGGCTCGAGCATATCCGTCCGCATTGTAAACGCATAATGCAGACAGCAACTCGAAAACCTGCAACAAATAAGTAAAGATCTACTTAAAACCTAATTAGATTTTGATGTTAAGGAGAACTAATAGAATATTACTGAAGACTTGTATAAACAAGGAACATTTCAATTCTACGCTGTATACAAAAAATACTCGCGACGATAGACCTGAGCCCTTATAATAGTATCTTTCATTGGTAGATGACAATAATGATGAATGATCGAAGACATTTGTATCATATGCTGGTATCAGAGCCATTTCTACCATATGATATCAGATACATCTGTTTACCAAAGGTGAAGTTAAGTGTTAATAAGGGATCTCTACATAAATATTATAAGTAAATTATTAGGTGCCTTATACTAACATAAATATGCCATTTTTATCTAAAAAAAGGAAAATAGAAGAAATGTAATCAATGTTACCTGTTTCTTGACCGGCGCGGCGGGCGACGTAAGCGCGGCAGCAAGCTTCCCCGCGTACTCGGCATGTTCGACTATGTAGTCTAGACCCACCCGGCTCTCCATCACTCTGTAGACAAGATATACAAAAAGTTAATACTTTATCTCTCTTCTTTTTAAATGTAGGTTAATTTAGTATGAACGATTACTTTAGTTTATCAATAATAGTAAGGGACCTAAGATAGATCCCTGAAAGACGCCTATTTAGAATAGTACACAATTTTTGTAATTTGTATAAATTATAAAATTCGACGTTCAAAAGGCCTCATTCAGCCCCATCTAAAGCATTCTCAAGGCGTTTAATAATATTTGCACTGAATCATCTTCGTTATTGCTATAGCGTGCATATAATATTTCGACATGCTAATTTACCGCGTTATACCTATTAAATAATAACATGAGAGAAATTCTACACAAATGTGCGAACATAAATATTATGTAACAGCCAAATTCCTAAGAAGTCACATTAGGAAATCGAGGTTTTTACAACACTAGTTTTTGCTAGAAACTATTTTAATATTAGCGTTTTAGAAACCTAATAGACTTTTTACTTAGAGAGCTGACTGGTTTTAAAACGTTAATAATTTAAAATGAACGTCAAAAAGGTAATTTTACATATAGCACCTGTGATTATTTGGGTTTAAATAATAACTTATATCAATTTTGTTAATCACTTCTAACATTAATTCCTACTATATTATTCATTACGTTAAAAATGAATAATAGTTAATACATGTGTCGCAAATGTCCATGGGCGGCGGTAATTCACTTACCATTAGGTGAGCCGTCTGCTCGTTTGTCTGCCATAATGTAAAAAAACAAATACTAACATATACAGGCTACAAATAATGGATCAACCGGTAATGGTAGATAGCTCGCTTGGAGACCTACAACTGATTTAAATCATTTTTCGAAAAACCTTAGGGTATTTTCAAATTTTCTTCCTAAAAATAATTTTCTTAGTCATGGTTCCAAATGATGACATTTCTTAGATTTTTTATTCGTTATTATTGCTGAAAAAATCAATATCTAACAACATCAGTAAATTGTCATTCGATTTCAATAAAATCGATTAGATGCTCGATTTACTTCCAAATATTGAACTACGTCTCTAAAAGCATAAATTGTACCTGTTAGTCAATCCAATAAAGACGAACAAGACAACTCGGTAAGTGTGCCACCACATCCGTGGGCGCGCGTCAGATTCCATATTGAAATGTCATATTGTTATTCATAGAGTAGTATCGCCAAACCTAAACAATTTGACGATACAATCTTCTTATGATGAATTGTTGCAGGTTTGTGTATTGACTGTGTGAGTTATTGCGATTTAGTTACAGAAGTAAATAAATGTGGAATGATTAATAATGTTGAAAAAGATGTCAATGAAATCAATAATCAAATTATTGAAACTGATGTTGTCGTTGGAAGTTATAAATAGAAGGAAGATACACCCAGATTTTATAATAATATCAAACGTATAAGTTCCCACAAGAATAACAATAATAAATAAATATTGCGTAAAAAAAGATTATTCTAATAAAATGCAATTATAGGAATTATTTGTGGGCGAAATATTTGGAATTTCTTATTCAACGCATCAAAATTCATACAATCAATGTCTTACAAAATTACAATCATCTCCAAATGGTATTCCAACAATCACTGATCTAATCGAAAAGTGAACCAGCAATCTTTATTCCCTTAGATATTTAAATGGTATCATGTTTTCGTTTTAAACTTAGCTTCATAAATCAGCAATATTATTATAACCATGGCATTCATTTTAGCATTAGGAGTTCCATTTCAACGGTTTCAAATATATCACCAATAAATTAAAACATTAATTAGAATAATTATAAACTGGTCCGACTCACGAGCACTTTAAATTGTTTATGAGTTTTTCGTCCTATATATATATGCTAATGGAACTAGGAACTGGATTTTTGCAGAGTATTTGTTAGTTTTAAAATGTGTATAAATTTTGTTGAAAAATCTGCGCTATTATCTATTTATTTAATATTATTTTAACCTTTTTTATTGTTCTTTTTTTTATTTGATGGGTCATTATGTGTGTCTCAAAAAGTGTTGGTTTACTCTTCAACTCCGCAAACAATATAGTTTAGTTCCTACTCATAGATACTTTGCCAATGTAACTTGTTACTAACCACTTATCATGGGGAAAATAACCATCGTTACGAAAACTTCCACAAAGAACTATGCCGGAAAGTAAGTTCATATGTTGTTGCCCAGTAGCCCGCAGATTTTCAGTGCGATAAGTTAAGTCCTAGTATTTCTTTCTATGACATGAAACTCTATCGTAAAATCAGTAACCCATTTGCTTCTAGAGTCTTATAATTGTTTAAAAGCTTCATTCTATTTGAACAGTTGATTTCAATCTATCAAATCTTCCTTTTTTTTTAGATATATTGTGATCATATCATTCATTATCTACTGTCCCATCGACAGCCGTATTTGCAACTGTTGATCGAGAACGAGTCAAGGCGAGACCTCCCTCACTATTGAATTGCTTATCTATGCAGATCTGATGGCGACTACTATTGGTTCCATATCTTGGATAAGTGATATGAGTTCGAGTATACAAACGATAACAAGAACAATTAAGCTAAGATTTTCATTGTAAGTTTTCCTTTTTCCTTACATAATTATTTTTTCAAACTCCTACACTATACATTTATTATTAGGTATTTTTTGTACAAGGAACATACTTTATTTTTCCTTTTTAGTTTTCGTAACAATATCAGTGCTTTATTGTAATTGTGCCACTCCCCAAATCTTGATAATACGAGAATTACACGCTAAGATGGGGGGGGGGGTGTTGATGATGTTCATAATGGTTGATAGAACACGTGGTTAAGGGGATGTAAATGTTCAACAATGTCAAAAACAAAAAAGATATGGGAACACTTACTAACAAGAAAATGGGAAATCTTTTGATATTCGTAGGAAAGAAATAAGCATTTTTAAATGTGAGCGGCTTTCGTCAATAAGTTCTAGCTAGTTCCAATGGTAGAACAAGTTCGTTTCTCACACAATGGAAGTGCGCATGACTGTTGATCCAGCTGCTTATTGCTCGATCACGCATGCGTCAAAGGGCGCCTTTTGAATGCCTGTAACTTTGTCATTTGCTTGTTGCGACAACTAGAAGGACATTACGCCTTGTTCATTTGGCTTTTTTGAGTTTCGTTTCCGCCAGCGCCATTTTATACTACTTACCATTCTTTTCTATTTGTACAGAAATATTTTACTTACTACCTGTGCGGATAAAGAATGGGATCAGAAATGGCGGCGCATCTATTCACTTCTCGCTCGCGCACTATTTGCGTCTATACTCGCACTCGTGGGGTGCGTATGACAGACGGGGGGTCCGGGCTCGAACCTCTGGATTTTTCACGTATGTTCATATTTCTACCATTAGCTGGGCAGTGAGGGAAAACATCATGAGTAAACCTGCACGTTTCGCATAGTTTCTGAAACGTGTAACAATGATTCAGTCTGGTTCCTCTGTTAAAGGGTTGCGAAGGTCAGAAGGCGGTTTCTTCATCGTAATTATCCCAAATCAGGAATCATGGTCCAAGCGTACCCCGGGTTCTAGAGCAATAGCTTTGGATGCAACTGGGAATTACACGCTAAGATGAGGAGGACTAACGGGTATTGTCAGCGACCTCTAGAGCTGCACTATTACTTATTTTGTAATAATAGTAACTACAGGGAATGGCCTACTTAGGTACCTAGGCTCCAGATCAAACTAGTTTAATCTAAATATTTGAGTAAGGTACAGTTGCAAACTTTAATTTGGGACCCATTTCAGTTGAATGTCGTTAGAATATTCATAATGCAATAAAGTTTAGTGCAATAATGTTGATTCCCATTTTTTTTTCTCTTTATTTGGGTAAACAAACAGTTAACAAAGTTAAGTCTTAATTAACAAAATTAATTAAATAACTAAAAGAATTACCCTGTCGCCAGCACCGTTTACCACATATTAATTTTAAATAATATTTACTTTGACAAACGCAAAAAGAGTGGTTTAAATCTAGGTTTTGAAATAAGCTAAAATGCAATTGACCAACTGATTGTTCAATTACATTTCAGCCCATTTACATTGTACACATTTTATCTAATATAATTTTCTTAAACATACTTGGTCGAGTAGAAGCCATGTCGACTGTGTGAAACAAATCATTGTATGTTTGCACTAACCTGTGCAAGGGAGAACGCTTACCAGCGTTAGTCCTGCATCGAGACGTTGCAAACAGCCGACATGGGACGCGAGAATGAGTTCTAGTTATGACTCTATAGCATATCTTACTAACTATCGGGATACAATCATACCTGTTATGACACAGATCATAGAGAAAAGTGGTTCCAAGCTGCACACGTCTATTCTTTAAACTAATTAAATAAGTTAAGACAAAATGTCTTATCTAATCGATCCTTGAAACGCTAACCTCTTTGCAAAAAGCTATCATGACGGTTTTCGAACATATGTTGTGTCACTCGTGTCAGTGTCAGTCAAGAAAATATAAAGATTGTATGCCCTTGCTGCCCCTTGAAAATTAAAGTGGTCGATGGTAAATATTATGACTATGACACGTTAAAATATTAGATCTTATTAGCGAAAGTTTGCTACACGACATTCAACCTTGGGTGGGTCCCAAAGTAAAGCTCGTGACTATACGTACTTACCTACCTACATAGATTGGTTTAAAAATTAAGTTATGTTTTCGCCTACGAAATTTTAGAACCCTCATCCTGTATAACTCTATAATTATTTAAATTACATTTTTCTTATCATGAACTGAGTTCTCCATATGTGATATCTCTTAGAACTCCTTTTTCGTATACAAAGTAATTACTTTTATGTTAATCACAATACAGGCCGATTTTGTATAGTAAAAAAAACAAAAAGTCTAAACTCTAAAGCTTCTAAGGTCCGATAATGTCTCGCATTCACAAACGGAAGGTATGCGTAGGCGACGCTCGCGGTGATGGGGCGTGGTCCAAATTATGAAAGGTTGCGAGTAGTAAATAAATTCATACATCTCATATATGCACTGCCTTCCCTCATTGCGAATACATTATATCTTTCCTCTGCCCAAAGGTTGTCTGGAAGAAATCATTACAAGTGTTAATATCACCTTATTATACTGTCTGTTGTTGTTGTATCATACGTGTATTTTGTTATTTTGCAATAAAAATTCGTGGGGTGCGAGTATAGACGCAAATAGTGTGCGAGCGAGAAGTGAATAGAAGCGCCGCCATTTCTGATCCCATTCTTTATCCGCACAGTTAGTATATTGTTTTATTTATTTATATGTTTCTCAGTTAATAAATGTACCTATACTTATCATAATACCCGGCTATCTTAAATTTGTATAAAGAACTTGTACTTGCTGCCAACCACAACTCACAAAGTATTATTTCCTTCTTACTTAAGGTCATAAAACTTAGCGAGTTTCTTATCACCCGCTAATGGCTCATTACACAACCGCGGGCTTATGCTAATACAGAGGTAAGGACGCCCGGTAAGGCTGGGGCTTCTCTGACAGCGAAGTGTAATAACGATATCAGATAAGTAAATACTCTTTATTGCACAATTTTATAATAACTAATAGGTTACTGCCAGAGACTTAGACAGAAAGGCGCTATATAGTATAACTTAAGATATATTGGATCATCATGATCATCATCATCAGCCCATTTAAGTCCCCATTGCTGGGGCACGGGCCTCCCTCAATCACATGAGGGGTAATTGCCATACTCACGCTTGGCAGACGGGTTGGCGAGGGTTTAGATATAAATGCAAAGTTTTCCTTCTCTGGGTGCGGATGATCATGCCAGCAGCTTTACCTTAGTCGCCTTTTACGACACCTCGGTAAGAGTGAGGGTGGCCTATTACGGCCAATACGGATATATTGGATATTTAAGATATATTGGAACAAGTTTAATGTAAGCATTGCCTAGACCAAATAAGAGCTTAAATAGTAATATTTGTAACGGCTGCTCAAGCCGGGCAACAAGCATTGGCGTACAGGTGTGTGTGTGTGTGAGGTGTGTCGCGATAGTCAGCGAAAAGTAGCTCACTCAGCTTCGGCCATGGCTTTAGGCAGGAGTACCTTCAGGTCATGGCGCTGGTTTTATGTGAGCCCAAATGTGACGCACGTATCCACTTTAACGGAAAGACGCACGCACGCAAAAGAGCGTACTCCTTTTGAAGGACCGGCAACGCGTCATCGATCTCTCTGACTTCGTAGATGTTTATGGGCCGCGATGATTAGGTACCCATTAGGTGACCTGCTTGATCGTTTGTCTGGAGTAAAAATGGAATGACTTGCGATAATGTTGGCTGTAACAGTTATTGTTGTTTTTTCTATCTCATAACTCAATCTAGTTAACTTGCAAATTGCTTGTACTGACTTATAATAGGTAATAATATCGTGTTTATGAATGAGCGTAACAAGCAATAACAATTAACGCAGATTAATGCAACAAACATTGTTGTTTACACGTTTTTATTCGAGTTATAGAGGAATTAGTAAAGGTGGAACAAAGAATTTTATGGAAGTAGGTAACTGTCATTATGTCATTATCGATGAGTTAATACAGTTATGCCATCAGTCTTGCTTGACTATCATAATTTAAAAGAAAAAAGAAGACTATCTAATCAAGTACATACACAATGTGGAAGTAGGCAGGTCTGTCTTTTATATAAATACTAAATAAATAATTCACACTGAATTTCTCTAACCGAGGTGTCGTAAAAGGCGGCTGGCATGATCAGCACCCAGAGATGGAAAACTCTGCATTTATATCAAAACCCTCGCGAACCCGTCTGTCAAGCGTGGTGAGTATAGCAATTACCCCTCATGAGAATGAGGCCCGCGCCCCAGCAGTGGGGACTTAAATGGGCTGACAATTAGTATTAATATTTACACTTTCTATGTAAGTATATAAATATTAATATTGCACTGCCCTACACCTCCACGAAATGTCCTATACCCAAAGGTTGCCTGGAAGAGATTGCTCATAGTAATAAGGCTGCCTTCGTTGTACATATCCTGTAATACCTAGTATTAAGTTTTCATACTGTACTTTGAGTGCAATAAAATTCATTCATTCATTCATTATGGTTGGAGACTCCTTTTAAGCATATAGATGCCTGTGCCAGGAGCCTCCGCTCTTCTGTTTTTTAACATCATACTATGTTCAGATACGTGACGGAATTATAATTATATAACTGTTCTGCATGGACCTAAATTGAATAAAGATTTTATTATCTTTTTTTTAGTTAACATCGGATTTGTCTCCTACCAAATAAGACTTATTCCCGCTATGAGTGAAACAGCGACTACTAAATAATATTAAGGAATTCCAATCGACTTCTGTAATTGTATTGTTACTTATAACTATACCCAGGATCTAACCAGTAACATTTTAAAAGCCTACTACTTATTGTTATCAAAATAGGGTACAATTTCCAATAGCGAATCTAAGTTCAATTACAACCGATTAAATATTCACTTCATTGGTATCTACTGATCATTTTGTACTGAATTTATTTGTTTGCAGCTAAAATTATGACTGTTTAAGGGAATGCAAAGAACAGAAATATTGGGAAATCGAGCTAGTATTAGAACAGGGTCATTGAACTTACAAATGCCGTAACCGCCTTTAAGTGTAGTGTTTTTAACCGACTTCAAAAAAAAGAGGTTCTCAATTCGACATGTAAGTATATATTTTTTTTTATGTTTGTCGCCGATTACAGGGCCATTTATGAACTGATTTAAATTATTCTTTTTATATTGGAGAGAAGGTAGTCCCGGTTTGGTACCATGATCAGGATATCAGGATCTGATGATGGGATCCTGGAAAAATTGAGGGGAACTTTTAAATTTTATATTATAGTTATAAAATGTTATTTGACACTTTTTAGTTCGTGGTATTTGAAGGCGGTTATTATTCGCGGAATTTTTTTTTGACTATACGAATGATTTATATACCTAAACAAGCGGTATATTTTATGTGATAGCTGGCAGACGAGCAGGCGAATAACCTTATGGTAAGCAATTGCCGCCGCCAATGGACACAAGTAACACCAGTGTAGCCCCAAGTTTATTGGCAGCGCACTACCTTTAAACTACCCTTCCCACGAGATTAGGCCCCGGTATCCCTCACTCAGCGTAACACAGCGCAGACGCTGCTTGACGCCGGTTTTCTGCGAGGGCTTGTTATCACTTCAGTCTAACCGGCCCATTGATACCGAATTATGGCTCTCCATTTAAACGATCAGATTTCCTCATAATATTTTTCCTCACTTCCGAGTTAGTGATATGCTCATAGATTTGAAAAATTTAGAATCTGCGACCCTCTATTCGGAAGTCCCTTTTTTGTGTGTCATGTTATCTCAATTTATTTATTTATCTGCCGGAAACTACCGAATCCCCAAGAACACTAACCTCTATGTAACGTTAGACAATTCTCAAGTTCAAAGTACTCCGACTAACAAATGTTGACAGTTGTCTGTAATCACGACGTCAAGTTAACTCGACCATTGGTAATGGCGTCCGACTTGGCCGCAGGTTGTGACGTCATGCCGATCACATGTTCGCACATGTGCTGTTTGACAACAAGGCAAAGGGTAGCACCTATAAGGTTATTCGATAAGTACGTACAGCCACACATCCAAGATTACAAAACTATCAAATTTCTTCAGTCGATTGTCACTCTAATGTCAAACACGTTTGGTTCAATATCAATTGAGGAAAGACAGATTGTGGTAACCTGATGTGTGTTTGTAACAAAGGCAGGGAGTTTACCCTCACGTATTGGAAACGAAGTGGTGGCGCGATACGGTTCCAGAAAAAAATTCTCCCTCGATCGAGAGGTTTTCCGAGACACTACAGTACGAGGTTCTTCAAAATAGGACTGTTGAAGGGTCGATAACACGTATGCAAGTCTTCTGGAAGTGCAGGTGTCCTTATGCTGCGGTAGTCATAGAGTAACTTATATATACTGAGATAGAGGCATCTGTCGGCTAGCCAGTGCTAGCGCCATCTAGAGGAAAACGACCAATATTCGACGGCTATGTAGTACGGCCACCTTCGAGAATCAGTCAGGGAGACAATTAAATAAAATATCAGAAATAATTTTATTTGCTATATAACAAAATTCCCAGTACCTTCTAGATCTCTGGTTTATTTCCCATATACTTCTTTAAAATTGCTAAAGTGGCAAGGCGGATTGAGGTCATTGCTTCGGAAACATGCTTTGCTAGTGTGATGTAAAAATGCATAGTGGCATCTACCGAAACGACGCCAAACCACCTGCTTGATTGATTTTTAAAGCTACATCTGCTATTTACAAGCCCAAGCTAACTAGAAAACCGCTGAAATATTTTTACCAAACTAAGGAAAAAGTATTAAGTGCAATGACCCTGGAGGTAGTCACTTACCATGGCGAGCACCACCATCGCTGTTTAAAAAAAAGAGGAGGCAATTACTTTTGACATAGCCCAAAGGATTGCACGTCTCGAGTGGCAATGGGGTCCTCGAGAGGAGGCCACGCACAGGAAGTCGTAGCCGTGGCAGGCCCCCCACAAGGTAGACCGACGATCTGGTGAAGGTTGCGGGAATGCATTGCGGGCGGCATAGGACCGATCTGTGTGGAGAACATTGGGGGAGGCTTATGTCCAGCAGTGGACGTCTATTGGCTGAAATGATGATGATTTTTTTTTTGAGTCTAGTCTTTTGAGGCATGGCCAGATATCTAATCCCACGTAAACTCCTTGAATACTGTGCACCTAATTCAAGCGTTCAAATCATTGATTGCCATAAAACCGCGACTCCAAGGCTCACTTATTAATAAGTTATCTGTCTACAAAGGCCTGCCCACGCGCAACCTTGCCGCCAAAACTAATTGTCGTGCCTTTGATCGATGTTCCAGCGGCCAGTGAGGACCTGATATCAACAGGTTACTGATACCATCAGTGTGGGCAAGTGGAGAAATGATCGATTGGACTGATGAAATTTAATTATTTTAACATAAATATTACGCAAATTGAAAGATATTTAGAGTGGAATGCAGTATCAAGAATGTTCATAAAGATAAAGGCTATTTCGTAAAATATTGATTAGGGTATTTCTTAAGCGCGCACTCATAAAGCTTAGATGGCAGACAATGGATGCATTTTTATTGCTTTTATATGCAGACAGGCATTGGTTTTTGACGATTAGTGGTATGCTGCCTTTGGTACAATGGTAGCGGGATCGATCCTCACACAGGACAAACATTTGTGTGTATGAACATGTCTGTTTGTATTGGTCTGGGTGTTTTATTTACAAAAGAAAGTATTGAATATATATACATATTTGTAATTCCGCTGTTGGTTCTGATATCCGTAACACAGGTGCTTGAGCTACCTATCTCGGAGTCGGATCAATGAATGTGATGTTGTGAAATATTTAATTATTTAGTCAGAGTGTAAATTCGGGTTGCATTTCGTAAGCTTGTCCATGATTCAGGATTTTTGGGGAATCTGGTAATTTCAATTATGAAGCGAGCGACTGCCGTCTCGATTGCCATGTTCGCCTAGTGATTTAGGTACCAGGCCGGGTCAAGCAAAAGTATGTTTTGAATTTTTCGAACATAGCTCGGGATTGTGATCACCAATCCGCATTTGGCAAGCGTGGCGATAAAGCCTAATCCCATCGTAGTAGCGATGACTTGATTTCTATGATGGAGGCCTTTACCCTGCATGCAGCAGTGGGACAGTATATAGGCTGATACTTTACCACTTTTACTGCCATCTAGCCTTTTTGGGGAACCAGACCTACTGAATCATGGTACATCAACGTGCAGGTTTCCTCACGATATTTACCCTCACCGCAGAGCTAGTTTATTTTGGAAATAAACACATACTTTTGGAAAATTCAGAGGGATAACAGTGGAAGAGCCACGCTTCGGCATGAATGGGCCGGCTCGACCGGAGTAATACCGCGTCCTCACAGAAAACCGGCGTGAAGTAGTGCATGCGCTGTGTTTCGCTGCCTGAGTGAGGGTACCGAAGGCCCAATCCAGGGGAAAGGGGGTTAAAAAGTAAGCAGTGCACTTGTGACATCACTGGTGTTGCAGGTGTCCATGGGCGGCGGTAATCGCTTACCATCAAGTGAACCGTCGGCTCGTCTGCCAGCTATCACATAAAAAAAAACAAAATAAAAATCGGTTCATGCGTTCGGGAGCTACGATGTCACGGACAGACGCACTCACAGACAAGTCAAACTTATAACACCCCGTCGATTTTTCATTGATGGTTAAAAAAACCACTTGAACTTTACTCCCCACCTCAAGGAGAATGGTTGACATCGTTAGTCTCCTTATGAGGTTCAATATCGGCCCTATAGCCTATATGGCTATAGGTCGCGTGCTTGTCGACGGCCTTACACCCTAAAATGGCTGCGGCGGTCGACGGGTTAAAAATAAGCCGACAGTTGGGACATTTCGAGATGATTGTAGGGTCAAGATGATTAAGGTAAGTTCGTTTCATGCGAGTACTCTTTACTTCCTTTTGACTTTTAACTATCGATGACGTAGTTTTTGACGAGTGCCCTTGAGGTCAGGGTTCGGGCCAGGAACTGAAATTACTTTTTATGCGATAGTGGCCCACCTTAACTTTGTTTTGGGTCATTAGTTCCACTTTATTCCCTCATATGTTACAAACAAAAGTAAATATTCCAAAACTAGTTAACTGTATGACGAGGTGTACAAATTAGTTGGTGTAGGTAGGTAGGAGGTAGTATCAAGTCAATTTTTAATAATTAATAAAAAATATTTACATCAATTTATATACAATAAAATGCTTTATACCATTAGATGGCGCTGGATGTCGATTACATCGCGGCAGCGTTTCGTGTTTCAGATTACCTTTAAGTGTTGCTGCTCTCTGTAAGATTTAACTTCTTTAAAATTAGTATAGATAATTGGTATACGAGCAGACAGATTACCTTATGGTAAGTGATTCACAACATCAGTGACCACCGTCTGTGTAGTGACCAAATGAGTTGCCAGCCTTTAAACTCCCCTTCCGTTGATTGAGCCTCAGGTTCCCTCACTCGCTCGGAGAACATACATAGCGCTTTCGTTCGTTTTATTAATGTTTTTGTGAGGTCATTATTCATTACTTAGGACAAACATTATTTTAATTTTTTAGTTCAGTTACTTACAACTTTTTAAATGATATTATAGAATATATTTAGTTTCTTGATACCTATTCTTGACGCCCCGTTGGTCTAGTGGTTTAAGTACCGGGCCGTGATCTCGGGGTTCTGGGGATTTCCGGGTCGATGCGAAAAGTATGTTTCGAATTTTTCGAACATAGCTGGGGTTTGTGATCACCAATCCGCATTTGGCAAGCGTTGTGTTTAAGCCTAATCCCATCATAGAAGCGATGACTTGATTTCTATGATGGAGGCCTTTGCCCTGCAGTGGGACAGTTTAAAGGCTGATCACGATACCTATCAAATTATTCATACGAAGTTGAATAAAAAATAATTTAAAATAATTGAATTAATAAAAGTATCCAGATCGTTTGGTCATTCAATTTTATTGACAACAAACAATTTTAACTTCTTAAACTTTATGACATACACATGCTGTTTTCTACACCTTATGATTACTTCTGAAAGTGCCTTTGATACTTTGTCAGGGAATTTTATTGTTATTTTATTGTTTTTAAACAATAGCGGAAAATGTCAATGCTTCTTTCAAAAGAGGTAAAGGGCGTGGTGACCATTTAGAATCAGATAGCGAAAACATGCTATTTACAACAAAAAACATGATATTATATAAAGAAAAAACTAACTATCCCAAACGTGCATCTTTCCTTACGATGTTCTGTTTTTATGTGATAGGTGGCAGACGAGCAGACGGAGCACCTGATGGTATGTGATAACCGTCAGCCATGGACACCCACGACACCAGTGAAGTCACAAGTGCGCTGCCGACCTTGAAACCCCCCTTTCTCCCGGATTGGGCCTCCGGTACCCTCACTCACGCAGCGAAACACAGCACAATGGTGCTTCACGCTGGTTTTCTGTGAGGCCGTGGTATTAATCCGGTTGAGCCGGCCCATTCATGCCGAAGCGTGACTCATCCACGGTCTAAATCGTCACCGCCGAGCTAATGATAGAAATGTGTACACAAATTTGAAAAATCTAGAGGTGCATGCTCGGACTTGAAGCCCGTAACCAGTAAAATACCATAGTTTCTGTATTCCACTTCATCTTCTCCTCAGCAGCTCATCCTGAACTGTCGCTTTGGAGCCCAGGGTACGCTCATCATCAAAAGTAGATTAACACTCTAGTACCATGTCAAAGTAACTGTTCTGCATATTATAAGCAGTTTCCAAGGGGTTCGTAAAAATGTTTACTTCGATCTGGTACTGAAGTGTTAAGCTACTTGTCATGCTGACCGTACGCTTAGTTTCAAGAGTAGGGTAATTGAGCTGCCAACCTTTATTCCCCCCGCCCCCCCACGCCAGTTTTCTGTGAGGTGATTCAAATCCACAAATAAAAATAATGTGGAATGGAAAATATATCTATAAAACCGTTATTTACGAATCTAGAATTAATAAATAGCGGTTAACATTTTGTACTGAAATTATTTTGTCTAATTCACTTATTTTTAATTTAATTTTCAACGCTAATGGAGATGGATCACTGTAATTATGTAACATAGTAATATATCAATCAAAAATAATAAAGCATAGATGTATTAAGTATTGAATTTATATCATGATAATACATATTCAATGTCATTTTGTATTGCATTATCTAAGGCTTCGTACAGACGGGCAACCGACCACAGCCAATAGTGACCCCCTCATACGCCAAAGGTCGTGGATTCGATTTACAATCTAAACAAATATTGTGACAGAAAACCGGCGTGAAGCAGCACTGTGCTGTCTTTCGCTACGTGATTGCCCTCAATGGACAATACGTTGTCATTTTATAATAAGAGATTTCACTTTTTTTTTAAATTAACGCGAGCAAAAGCATTATTAATTTGTAATGCCGAGTGATGACGTCACAGGAGGATTTTTACAATTTTACTTTTTTTCTCCATAAATATCTGTTTAAAAAATCTACAATAATTTTTCTTAAATCTATAAATCTAATCTAGAAATAGTATTTTTCATTTCGGAAAATATTTTTTGTCGTATTGTCCATTACGTAATCGGGGAAAAGGGGTGTATAGCTTGGTAGCGTACTTGTGACTCCCCTGCGCCCTGGTGTCGCGGGTGTCCACGGGCGGCGGCAATCGCTTACCATCAGGTGGTCCGTCTGCTCGTCTGCCACCTGTCACATAAAAAAACATGTTGTGTGCCTGGCCGGTACCTATGGTCCAGCCTTAGATGTAGCCAATGCGCAACCCTACGACAGGGGAACCTGACCATTTTAAACATGGACACACGTTTCAGAAACTAGCCAAAAATGTCGTGGTTCTTATGTTAGAGCCTGGTGACAGACAGATGGACAGCGAAGTCTTAGTAATTAGTCCATGGTAATAGGGACTCGTTTTCTTTAAGTATGGAACCTTAAAAATCATCAACAACTTGCTCGTCACTTAGATCGTTTGAGAAGAGCCTTATTATGGACGTTTTACCATACGTATCAGTTTATTGACAAAAACTCAATAAAAAAAAAAATGATTACGCACAAACAAAAAGTTCGATTAATCTCTCACTGTGATTGGTTTCACCATCAGACGTCGTGGGCGCGAATGCCAAGGACAGAACATCATAATGTGTTTTCTGCCTCGTCGGTATGATGAAAATTGAATTATTTGTATACACCGTCGTCACGCGGAGTTACCATTGTTGGCTTTGGACCGTCCTTATACCTGAGACACAAGTGCTATTTCTGCCCTGCTAACTTGACCAGACGCTCTCTGTACGTAGGTGACATTGATACTACACTAGAGTGCAAAAGATTAGACCCACTCGGTAATTTTCGTGTAGAAATGTGATATATCAGTCATAAAGACAACGAATACGAGGTATTTATTGACTATAGTAAATGCATGCCCTAAATGTAATTAAGATGTTTATAATATTTATTTATTTATTTATTCAAAATCTTACAACTAACATTACAGTATAATATAATATAATGTCCTCCAAACCGTATTTCTGTCATAAAGAAAACGAATATGAGGTCTTTATTGACTATAGTAAATGAATGCCCTAAATGTAATTAAGATGTTTATAATATTTATTTATTTATTTATTCAAAATCTTACAACTAACATTACAGTATAATATAATATAATGTCCTCCAAACCGTATTTCTGTCATGGCGGCCAACCTCAACGATTAGCCATCGACCCAGGACATATTATAGTGCACAAATATTTGCGCAGACACAAGTGCACTCTCTATTTCCGTACCTTCTTATTTCGATGGGACACTAGTGTGACAATTGGCAATGGGCAGGGCACATAGCGAGGAGAACAGACGGCCGTTGGGGCGGAAAGGTCCTCCAGTGGAGGCCACGTAAAGGAAGTCGCAGCCGTGGCAAACCTTCTACAAGGTGAACCGACGATCTGGTGAAGATCGCGGGAATCCATTGGATGCGGGCGGTACAGGACCGATCTGTGTGGACAACATTGGGGGAGGCCTATGTCCAGCAGTGGACGTCTATTGGCTGAAATGATGATGATGATGATGACTAGTGTGACACGACCGAAGAGAGATTAGGCGCAGGATCAACGGCTTAACGTGCTTTCCGAGGCACGGGGGTTCAAGACCGCCAACTTCCAGACTCCGGGGTAGCACTTAGAATTTCTTAACAGAAAAACTCAGGTACAAATTTTGGCCCGACCCGGGGATCGAACCCGGGACGCCAATCGGGACGCCAATCGATTTTAATTTATAGCTACTAATCCGGATCTTTTTTAAACAATTTCAGGGGTTACAACCTCCCGGCAAACTCTTACACTATTTATTAAATAACCATGCAAAAAAAAATGTTAGGTCCCACGCGTACGCAAAAAAGTGATTTTGAAATTTTTCGCGTACAAAAACGGACTCAACATCTGTGCATGGTATGTTTTTTAATAAATAGTATAAGTGTTTGCCGGGAGGTTGTAACCCCGACATTGTTTAAAATAGATCCGGTTTAGTAGCTAAAAATTAAAATCGATTGGCGGCGCTAGTGTGCCCTACCCGTCACCTTAAAGGGTTGAAAAGGTTAAACCTACATTGTAATTACCTCAGAGTAACTTATATGTATGTAATTATCAGACTCCCTAAATCCTGGAGCATTGTGTAAGGACGCTTACACCAGGATTTAGGGAGTCTGATAATTTATTGGAGCCCAGGGTACGCTCTGGGCTCCGATGAGACAGCTTAGCAATTCAACCCTGAAATGAGATGGCTACGTAGAAACTTAAGATTTAAATATAAGGGACAAAATACCAAGAAAGCAAGCAGCTAAATAACAAGTCCACAGGTATCAATCGGAGTGGAATGCTGTCAAGATGGCACGGAGTGATTGCGTTCTCAGAACCACAGTAAATTAATAATAACATATGCTAATCGCTTGAAAACTATGCATCAAATAAATAATAATAATATACCGGCAACCAATCCAGCAAAGTGCGTTTTTCGCGGAATTTTCTACCAAGTACTCAGTTCTCTGGGAGGGTTTGCCTGCGGGAGTATATCCCGACGGCTACGACTTAGGGACCTTCAAGAGAATAGCGTACTCCTTTTTAAAAAGACCGACAACACATTAGCGATCTCTCTGATTTCGCGGATGTTCATGGGTGGCGATGATTACTTTCCATCAGGTGACTCGCTTGCTCCAAGGTCAAGGTCCTACCTATAGACCCGGCATAGTTGCCTTCTTATCTGCAATAGTCCTTGCACCTGGCGGGTGCTGTTTTTGGCTGTATCTCTTCAATAGTGCAGACAGAAACAGTATCCGCTAGTGTACACATCCCTACTTACATAATTGTGTCTCAAAGGGTATGCTTGCCCAAGCTTAGATTAAATTTTTTGTTTAAGGTGACGGGTAGGGCACACTAGCGACGCCAATTGATTTAAATTGTTAGCATCTAAACCGACTATCTTTTTAACAATTTAGAAGCTTCGGCCTCTCGAAAAATTGTTATACTATTTATTTAATACTTGTACCTAACTTTTAGGTCTGCTTTTGTACTCGAAATTTTAATTATCGCTAAAAATGGCCACTTATGGCGTTAATCCAAATTTCGAGTGCAAAAACAAATAAAAAAGTAATGCACAATTATTAAATAAATTGTATAAATGTTTGCTTAGAGACTCCCGCTCCGAAATTCTTTGAAATAGATCCGGTTTAGTAGCTAACAATTTAAATCGATTGGTGTCGCTAGTTAGGCCTACCCGTCGCCTTATAGGGCGAAATAATTTGTTGGGCAGTGGCTTACTGCAACCATCCTTCACTATGCTCCATGGGTTTGACTGTTTATAAACAGTAGAAGTGGCAAGTATAATATCGCATCCGGTGTTTGAGTCGACGTGAAATCTGACACTACGATTGTTCAGAGAACGGAACCGAATATTTTGACTAGCAGTCCATTGTGACTTGATCCGACATTTTGTTTAACCAGATGAACTGATTAATCATAATGGTCATGATTTTTAATTCATACCTACTTAAAGTTTATACTGTCATACATGTCGTTCATACTGTCGGATCAACATATTGTATGACAACCCCCCTCGATATAGGTATCAAATATACAATACAATACCATACAAACAATTTTAAATCCAAGATGGCCGCCCTCATAAAATGGCGAAATAATAAATTATAATATATACTAGAGTGGGGTATTGAAAGTGTGAACTGATTTGTACTTGAATAAAATAAAAATAAGAGTCTCTTTAAAAAGCAAAGAATTAAAAATTTAAAAACCCCCACAAATACATATTCAAAAAGTCCAAAAATTAATTGAAACTGCTGTTGACCGCTCCTTATCTACTTTTAAAATATGTGTTGAATACTTTAACAAAATGTTATGCTAATATGTAATAATTAGAGCGGAGTACTAAAAATGTTCTTTTTTTTTCAATATAAGTCCATAACAGACCATTTATGAATGTCAAATATTAAATAATCTACCGCTGATTCGAAATGTCAATTTCTGCTGAGAAGAATCAGCAAGAAACTCAGTAGTTACTCTTTCCAAATAATAATGGTAATTACAATTTTCATTCTTATACAAATTATGATTACAGCCACAGAATGATATACAATGCTTATAATAATAATAATAATAATAATATAATAATTCTCACAACATCTCATACGTTGACCTTATAATCAATATCGTTTAGATAAATCGTCAAAGTAAAATTATCAAATGAAATTATACATTAGAGGACAGGCGAAGAGATCAACATGTCCAGGAATCCTTATCATTTAAATAATCATCTACTTTATAAGTATGTAGCCTTTCTGCATTAGGCAGTTTATTACATGCAACATTCATACGTAGGATAGTTAACAGCAGGTCCAATTTATTTTTGGACGTTTAAATGTTTGTCGGGGGTTTCAAAATTTTAAATTTATTTTTTATTCCAAGACTAGAACTATGGCCACCACTATTTACATCCTGAATGCACATGCATTGCATTTGCTTTATGTCTCAAGCTCAGTTTCGCTCAACGAGCCGTTTCCGAAGTGCGATGACCGACGCATTAGCCGATCTGCCTGCGCATGAGTGGATAGATGTGGGTGGATGTGGAGTGGACTGGTGAACAGAAAATGTGCACTGTCATGCATTATGACTGTTAAGTGCAGGGATAAGAGTCAGTGGTTATGTAAGTAAGATAGGCTCTAGTGCTAAGTCTTTAGTTGTTCATTTTTACCTATGATTAAAATAAGACCTACCGATTCGGCTACGGCGGCCTATCGTAACATCATCCACGTACGTAGATCTATATAGTGCTCAAGTTGTGCGCAAACATAGTGCACTCTCTATTCCTTTACCCTCATATTCCGTGGGACAACCAGCGGACACGACGGAGAGGGATCGGGCGCAGGACCAACGGCTTAACGTGCTTTCCGAGGCACGGGGTTCAAGACCGCCAACTTCCAGACTCCGGGTAGCACTTAGAATTTCTTACAGAAAAACTCAGGTACAAATTTTGGCCCGACCCGGGATCGAACCCGGGACGCCAATCGGGACGCCAATCGATTTTAATTTATAGCTACTAATCCGGATCTTTTTTAAACAATTTCAGGGGTTACAACTCCCGGCAAACTCTTACACTATTATTAAAGAGGACCCGATGCTAAAAAAATGTAGGTCCCCACGCGTACGCAAAAAAGTGATTTTGAAATTTTTCGCGTACAAAAACGGACTCAACATCTGTGCATGGTATGTTTTTTAATAAATAGTATAAGTGTTTGCCGGGAGGTTGTAACCCCGACATTGTTTAAAATAGATCCGGTTTAGTAGCTAAAAATTAAAATCGATTGGCGGCGCTAGTGTGCCCTACCCGTCACCTTAAAGGGTTGAAAAGGTTAAACCTACATTGTAATTACCTCAGAGTAACTTATATGTATGTAATTATCAGACTCCCTAAATCCTGGAGCATTGTGTAAGGACGCTTACACCAGGATTTAGGGAGTCTGATAATTTATTGGAGCCCAGGGTACGCTCTGGGCTCCGATGAGACAGCTTAGCAATTCAACCCTGAAATGAGATGGCTACGTAGAAACTTAAGATTTAAATATAAGGGACAAAATACCAAGAAAGCAAGCAGCTAAATAACAAGTCCACAGGTATCAATCGGAGTGGAATGCTGTCAAGATGGCACGGAGTGATTGCGTTCTCAGAACCACAGTAAATTAATAATAACATATGCTAATCGCTTGAAAACTATGCATCAAATAAATAATAATAATATACCGGCAACCAATCCAGCAAAGTGCGTTTTTCGCGGAATTTTCTACCAAGTACTCAGTTCTCTGGGAGGGTTTGCCTGCGGGAGTATATCCCGACGGCTACGACTTAGGGACCTTCAAGAGAATAGCGTACTCCTTTTTAAAAAGACCGACAACACATTAGCGATCTCTCTGATTTCGCGGATGTTCATGGGTGGCGATGATTACTTTCCATCAGGTGACTCGCTTGCTCCAAGGTCAAGGTCCTACCTATAGACCCGGCATAGTTGCCTTCTTATCTGCAATAGTCCTTGCACCTGGCGGGTGCTGTTTTTGGCTGTATCTCTTCAATAGTGCAGACAGAAACAGTATCCGCTAGTGTACACATCCCTACTTACATAATTGTGTCTCAAAGGGTATGCTTGCCCAAGCTTAGATTAAATTTTTTGTTTAAGGTGACGGGTAGGGCACACTAGCGACGCCAATTGATTTAAATTGTTAGCATCTAAACCGACTATCTTTTTAACAATTTAGAAGCTTCGGCCTCTCGAAAAATTGTTATACTATTTATTTAATACTTGTACCTAACTTTTAGGTCTGCTTTTGTACTCGAAATTTTAATTATCGCTAAAAATGGCCACTTATGGCGTTAATCCAAATTTCGAGTGCAAAAACAAATAAAAAAGTAATGCACAATTATTAAATAAATTGTATAAATGTTTGCTTAGAGACTCCCGCTCCGAAATTCTTTGAAATAGATCCGGTTTAGTAGCTAACAATTTAAATCGATTGGTGTCGCTAGTTAGGCCTACCCGTCGCCTTATAGGGCGAAATAATTTGTTGGGCAGTGGCTTACTGCAACCATCCTTCACTATGCTCCATGGGTTTGACTGTTTATAAACAGTAGAAGTGGCAAGTATAATATCGCATCCGGTGTTTGAGTCGACGTGAAATCTGACACTACGATTGTTCAGAGAACGGAACCGAATATTTTGACTAGCAGTCCATTGTGACTTGATCCGACATTTTGTTTAACCAGATGAACTGATTAATCATAATGGTCATGATTTTTAATTCATACCTACTTAAAGTTTATACTGTCATACATGTCGTTCATACTGTCGGATCAACATATTGTATGACAACCCCCCTCGATATAGGTATCAAATATACAATACAATACCATACAAACAATTTTAAATCCAAGATGGCCGCCCTCATAAAATGGCGAAATAATAAATTATAATATATACTAGAGTGGGGTATTGAAAGTGTGAACTGATTTGTACTTGAATAAAATAAAAATAAGAGTCTCTTTAAAAAGCAAAGAATTAAAAATTTAAAAACCCCCACAAATACATATTCAAAAAGTCCAAAAATTAATTGAAACTGCTGTTGACCGCTCCTTATCTACTTTTAAAATATGTGTTGAATACTTTAACAAAATGTTATGCTAATATGTAATAATTAGAGCGGAGTACTAAAAATGTTCTTTTTTTTTCAATATAAGTCCATAACAGACCATTTATGAATGTCAAATATTAAATAATCTACCGCTGATTCGAAATGTCAATTTCTGCTGAGAAGAATCAGCAAGAAACTCAGTAGTTACTCTTTCCAAATAATAATGGTAATTACAATTTTCATTCTTATACAAATTATGATTACAGCCACAGAATGATATACAATGCTTATAATAATAATAATAATAATAATATAATAATTCTCACAACATCTCATACGTTGACCTTATAATCAATATCGTTTAGATAAATCGTCAAAGTAAAATTATCAAATGAAATTATACATTAGAGGACAGGCGAAGAGATCAACATGTCCAGGAATCCTTATCATTTAAATAATCATCTACTTTATAAGTATGTAGCCTTTCTGCATTAGGCAGTTTATTACATGCAACATTCATACGTAGGATAGTTAACAGCAGGTCCAATTTATTTTTGGACGTTTAAATGTTTGTCGGGGGTTTCAAAATTTTAAATTTATTTTTTATTCCAAGACTAGAACTATGGCCACCACTATTTACATCCTGAATGCACATGCATTGCATTTGCTTTATGTCTCAAGCTCAGTTTCGCTCAACGAGCCGTTTCCGAAGTGCGATGACCGACGCATTAGCCGATCTGCCTGCGCATGAGTGGATAGATGTGGGTGGATGTGGAGTGGACTGGTGAACAGAAAATGTGCACTGTCATGCATTATGACTGTTAAGTGCAGGGATAAGAGTCAGTGGTTATGTAAGTAAGATAGAGCTCTTGCTAAGGCATTTAGTTGTAATTTTTACATATGATTAAAATAAGACCTACCGATTACGGCTACGGCGGCCTATCGTAACGATCAGCCACGTACGTAGGATATATTATAGTGCTCAAGTGTGTGCGCAAACACTAGTGCACTCTCTATTCCTTTACCCTCATATTCCGGTGGGACACCAGCGTGACACGATCGGAGAGGGATCGGGCGCAGGACCAACGGCTTAACGTGCTTTCCGAGGCACGAGGGTACAAGATCGCCAAATTGGGAGAGGGGAGTGGACTGTGGGAGAGCCACGCTTTGGCATGGATGGGCCGGTTCGACCGAAGACAAGTATTCTAATATCTGTGATCGAAGTGATATCACGGCCTTACAGAGAACTGTGCTGTGTTTCGATGCGTGAGTGAGGGTACCGGAGGGCGGAGGCAATAGCTTTAAATCCGTCTGGTTATCTGCCCCTATTACTGACTTAAAAAAAACCTTAAAAAAAAATTGTATGCCTTTTTAAAAGGCCGGTGGCACACCTGTTCCGTCCATGGGCGGAATCGGAGCCATGGCGTGCTTGTGAACTGAGGTAGGACCTCAATCCATCATCATTCATTCATCTTAAACATCATTGGCTGATTTATTCGTTAATTGACAATTTGACATATCACGTCTAAAATAGCTAATCCGCTTGTAGATGGACCTCAGTTCTATAGTACGCCATCTTGCGGATTTTTCGCACGCGATAGCCCCTATTAATTGCTTACCATCAGATGATTTCATCATCATTCGTCATCCTGTCTCATAAAAAAGCAGTACCTATGCCTGATGGCTCGGTGCAGTAGCGGTGATCTTCAAGCATGCAGACTATCCGTCACTATTTGTCAACATGACGCGTTGCGCAAGAACCGGTCTCTCAAGGTCTCTGCCGTCGCCCGCGCAGCTTGTTCCGGATCTCAATACATCAATATTACTTGTTTATTATAACGTTGTTATAAACAGCTAAGTTTTCGGTAAGGAATTCTTAGTGTCAGCTATACTATTCAGTGGTATCAGCCAGGAGTCTGGAAGTTGCCGGTCTTGTACCCCCGTGCCTTGTTCCACTCCGGTCGTGTCACCCTGGTGTCCCATCGGATTATGAGGGTAAGGGAATAGATTTATTTATTTATTGATTTTCAAGCTTAAATACTATCATTACAGGCTTAACCTAATGCGATAGTATCGCAATCCTTATAATTAGTACCTTATAATTAGTACCTTATTCTATGTATAATCTACCTCTCTATAATTTAAAATTTAAAGTGTTGTATTATTTACAATTTGTATATCTATGCACTGATGTTTAAATATTAATGTATGAAATTATTTTTAACCTAATTGGTAGCTAATTACATATATAGTAGTCCTGGCGAATTCACTCAAGGTACATGAAAAAATGTCCACTGTGTCATTAGAGAGTGTAGGTACTTGTGTTTGCGCACACACTAGAGTCAAAGTCAAAGTCAAATAATTCTTTAGCACTAGAGCACTATAATTAATCTTGTGTACGTGGCTGATCGTGGAGATTGGCCGCAGTAGCCATAATCGGTTGGAGGATATTATTATTATAAAGATCTTCTTTTACGATCTTACGATATTATATATGCCGCCGTCCATGGACACACGCGACACCAGTGGAGTCACAAGTGCGCTGCCAACCTTTAAACCGCCCTTTGTCTAGGATTGGGCCTCCGGTACCCCCACTCACGCAGCGAAATACAGCACAGTGCTGCTTCACGCCGGTTTTCTGTGGGGCCTCGCGGAACTTTCTACCACGTACCTCAGTTCCGTGGA
Organism: Marasmia exigua; assembly: GCA_019059595.1. Lineage (NCBI taxonomy): Eukaryota > Metazoa > Arthropoda > Insecta > Lepidoptera > Crambidae > Marasmia > Marasmia exigua. The sequence continues at coordinate 21,503,735 of CM032482.1, forward strand.
ACGGTTTGGCTGCAGGAGTATTTCCCGACGGCTACGACTTAGGGACCTTCAAGAGAAGAGCGTTCTCTTTTTTAAAAAGGCATTAGCGCTCTCTCTGTTCTTGCGGATGTTCATGGGCTGCGTTGATTACTTTCCATCAGGTAACTCGCTCCGCCTTTAGCATAAAAAAAACTTACTTTGACATATTAATTAAGTATTATCTATAAGAAGCAGATTAAATTTATCAATATCCCGTCCAATCGTGACAAGTAAAGTCACGGGCAGTGAGTACGGCAAATGTGGGTTATCTGTCAGTTGTGTAACTGGCCGGACTGTTTCAAGGTCTCTGTCGATGACCAGTTCACTGTCATCGCTTGATCCGTTGTAATCTGACAGGAGTTGGGTAACCAACTGGTTGAAAACAAAGCTTCATCTTCGCGAGTGTTTACTGAACAAGAAGCAGGGTGAAATCTGCCTACCACAAGTTATTTATACCGTGTTTTTTAGATACCCGAGAGACTCCTCGAGGGCATCGTACTAATGATGAAAGCAAACATTTTCCCCCAAGGATCCAATCTTAAAAAAAAAACGTCTTTCCATACAAATTGCATCAGTCTTAGCTGATCACTTTAGTATAGAGGAGGAGGGAGCCACCTCCACAATCCTCCATCTGCCAGCCACCTATCACAAAAAAAAAAACTATACATGTATCTGTTCCTTATACTCTTACATCAACCTATCTCCCTCCTGAAAAAGTAAAACTAGGCGTGTTATAAACTTATGATGCATACCATTGACGCATGCGCGCGCGCATCAAGCAAGGAGACGCGTTAGGAAGTCATGGTGTAACACCCCATACATGGGCTCAACGAGCTATTGTTCCACCGCGTTTGACGGCTTACAGGGTTGACACAAGGTGATATTTTTTCTAGTTTTTTTATAACTTATTTTTAGTGAAGTGTATTTTATCATCTATTTAAATAATAAAATAAAACTCAATGTCTATTTGGTAGGTTTGAATCCTACCTAAAGTCGTATTTTTTATGTATTATTTACTTAGATCTTCAGACAAAACTTATCAGATAAGCAGACCGCCCAAATCGAATGTGTCTAGGTATTTTTTTATTACCAAACGCATCATCTAGGCAAACGCGTATTATCCTAGACTTCATCGTCGCTTTCAATCAGACATTATTGTGGTCAAACATTAGTCTATAGTCTAATAAAAAAAATCTGAAGATGCAATCCAGTTGGAGTGTGTATAGCTCAGACGCATATACCCCGAGCATACCAGCGGCATTCCCTCATAAAAACAGACCAAAACATTGAAAACTCGCATAAAAACGCAACTTTTAATGTAAAATCAGTCACGTCACTTAGTCATTTTTGGATTGCCTCGGCGGTACAGTGGTTAGTGGGTCGAATTTTAAAGCGACGGCTGCGCAAGAGGTTCCGTGTTCGAGTTCAAGCTAAGAAAACCTAACCTAAACCTAAACCTAAGAAAATCTAAGTGTCAGCTTCAATTAAAAAGTACTCTGTGGTCAGCCCGGAGTCTGGAAGTCGGCGGTCCTGTACCCTCGTGCCTAAGAAAGCTTAAGCCTGCTTAAGTTGGTCTTGTGCCCGATATCTCTCCAGTTATGTCACACTGGTGTCCTATTGGAATGTGTAAGGGAATAGAGAGTGGACTTGTGTTTGCACATTGCATGAGCATCTGACTCGTAGGACCATATCGAAGGCGCCCTCGAGGTCGGCAGGCAGACGGAGGAATAATACACCTGTTCCGTCTGATTCACTTCACGTTTATTACTGTTAGGAACTGACAAAGTTAGGCAGGCGGCTCGAGGTCTTTATTTCGGTAGCACGCTTTGCTAGGGCGATGTAATTATGCATAGTGACATCTACCGAAACAAAGCCGGACCCGCCTGCTTGATTGCTTTCTTCAACTATAGTAATAAACATCCCGTGTTTTGAACTTTAATATTTGGCGCCATAGCCGAAAATCGGTTGGAGGATATTATTATAATTATGTTTGACAACCCTACAACAGGAAGCTCCTACTTGGGGATGCGCACACGTCGCGGGTTCGATTCCCGGCGGACGCGACCCACGCACTCGTCATGCTCTTTAATAGTGGTTATTGATATTTTTTCTACTTACAGATAAGAAAACATTCCGAGCATGTCTATGGAAGTGTTGTAATCATTTTAGGGGGCTTTTAGGATTCCTTATACGACGACCTATGTCATAATAATGAGATATCGTAATAAGTAGTTACGTGACGCATCTATCAGGCTCTATCTATGTTGAGGATCGACGGCTGGATCAGCCTGTATTATGACTTGACTACGGCAAAGCAAAATGGAGGGTTATGATTTTGACCTGTATGTATGTATGTATGGTTGTTCCCTCATAACTTCTAAACTTGCTATCACATTTGAACAAATGAGTGTCGTTAGAAACGTTTTGATTGTCTTCTGTTTATAGGCAACATGACGTCACGTTAAATTGACTACAGCGCTCTCTAGGGGACTTAAAGTAAGGAACTAAAAAAAAATGCTTGCCGGTGCCGTGTGGGGTTTCGAATGAAAGAGCTTTTTTAGCACATTTCAAATATGTAATTTTATTCACATAACTAAAAAAAGGAAGGTTTGCATGCGGGAATGTTAATATCTTCACTTTTTAACGAATAAATTTTTATTTAATTATTTCAAGTTGGAATATTTCTTAGTTTTTCTAATCCACAATTAATGCTGCCTCTGTAATGGCCTTTTGTCTTGGTATCCACGATCTTGGATGTAGGAAGCATATGGCAGCCATATATGGCTACGGGTTAGTCCCTTATATGGGACATAAGTGGGGCCTTGCGATTGTATGCGCAGTGCCATATACGTGACTTAGATTGCTGGGTTAGGGATGTTCATTCGTAGGTAATCGATAGAATAGAAATATAATAGTAACGGTGTTTGGATGTCTAATGTTATACAATAAAAATAATAACAATACAGTAAAAACTTTTTTGTGAAAATTCCACGTGTACCAATTAATTAGTTACACATACTTAACAAAATGTCGCACAATTGTCTAATTTAATTATATACGCACACAAAATTTTAAGAATGTCTAGAATGACATTCTCTATGAATGATATAACAACCACAAGTTTTTATCTCTTTTTTAAAAGGGAGGCTATCTACCAAGTGGATTACCTAATGGTCACTAATCATTTATTAATTTATTGATCACCAACATAATAAACATCAATAACACAATATACTTTTAGTACAGTTCAGATTAGCATCTGCAAGCTAAATAATATTATAGTTATAGGTGAAACACACATTCTATATAAAAAGTAAGATTGTACAAGTATTTAATGAGGGAATAAAAAGAATGAAATTTAACCTAACAGATAAATTAAACCACGAAAATAGTTAAATATTAAACAAGTGACTTTTTAATCTTTCAAATGTCATCCACCAAGAGACTACAAGATATTAACCCAAAGATTAGACTTCATTTGGTAGATTTGATTACATTGGCCTCGATGCTGTGAAATATGAATAACAAAGACGTGCTAAAACTGAGTCTAATATTTTCTTACATTATCGATAAGAACATCGAACATCACTACAGTATAATCAAGATCCCTATAAACACAGTAATGTTATTAAATAATTCCATTGATATAAATAAAATATTAACTGTACTTTATTAATATTTTCTCAATGGACAAGCAACTCGGAAATGCTCAGTGAGTTTATTTTTATTACTAAGGCATAGCGATGTTGTCTGTTAAAAATATGTGTTATTGAAGTTACACATCTGGATTAATAACAAAGTTAAATGTTTACACATTTAAAGAAGAAAAGTTACGCGGAAAGATCAATTAAGAAGCTCACGCATGTACGGAAGCCTTCATGTCCGTGATGTAGCAGACGAACTGCTGGAGAGTCGCCTACGCTGGTACGGTCATGTTCTGCGAAAACCGGATAGCTACGTTGGATACAAGTGTCTAGCCATGACCAGCAGAAGGGGGAGACCTAAAAAAGTGTGGTTTGACATTGTAAAGGATGACATGCGTGCTAATAAACTGACCACTAGGGATGCACAAGACCGTGCGAAGTGGAGGAGACGAAGTAGGAAAGTGGACCCTGGGCTCCGAAACGACAGCTTGGGATACAACCGGGACATAGCACTAAGATGATCATGATCACTTGGGAAATTCCCGTATATATCATCGTCATCATCATCGTCAGCCCATTCAAGCCCCCACTTCTGGGGCACGGGCCTCCCTCAATCACATGAGGGGTAATTTCCATACTCACCACGCTTGGCAGACGGGTTGGCGAGGGTTTAGATATAAATGCAGAGTTTTCCTTCTCTGGGTGCTGATGATCATGCCAGCAGCTTTACCTTAGTCGCCTTTTACGACACCTCGGTAAGAGTGAGGTTGGCCTATTCTACTCTGCCGGGGACCACACGGCAATATAGTAATAACCCGTATATAGTAATAGGAGTTTTTTTATGCTAGAGGCGGACAAACGCTAATGTGTTACCGGCCTTTTTAAACAAGAGTACGCTCTTCTCTTGAAGGTCCCTAAGTCGTAGCCGTCCGGAAATACTCCTGTTCCGGGAAATACGCACAGTATTAGACCGCCATCCATCGAGATGATGAGGATGGAGTGACAATCGCTTTCGAGTGGTTCGATGTAAGAATTCGACTGCAGGGAGTAAATCAAACAGTTCTTCAGAGCACTCCCCATGATAGATGCGGTGTAGAATGCTGAGTGCTGGAATCCGTGACAAATCATTAAACTGTACGAAAGTCGGTTACGCTGGTAGTACATCCAAGTTCTACGGAATCCAAAAGTTTTGTTGGTAGCTACAGGTTCCCGGTCAAAAATAGGAGATGATATTTGTGCTGACAACACAATTAGACCACAAGGACCGACGATCTGGTGAAGGCTGCGGGAATCCATTGGATGATCACAGCACAGGACCGATCTGTGTAGAGAACATTGGGGGAGGCCTATATCCAGCAGTGGACGTCTATTGGCTGAAATGATGATGATGATGATGAACCCCTTTCGATGCCAAAGGAATACATGTTGAAATGATGATGAGAAGGGCTTCCGATGTCATCAAACGAGTTCATAGATTTTTGTAATAAAAAAAATTAAAAACCTTATATCATGGCTTCCATTTGCGAGTCAGCAGACGCAATAATCATGAAGAATTTCTTACCTGAAATAAAAAAAAACAAAATTAGAACAAGTAACAATCAATCAACGAATCAACACATCTGGATGTTACTGAGGGAGCCCTATATCCACCCATCGGGTTAGGTACAATGAAGAGAACCGTCTTACCCACTCCACCCATACAAAGGGACACCCGACAAACTAGATACAAGGTTCAAGTTAAAACTGTGTTTTAAAAACTACCCAAAATGTTGTTTCCTCAAGATCGTACAACTAACATTACAGGTTACCCCAAAGTATAGCCATTGTGAATTCAGTCAAACGCGTACGCGAAAAATTGATTGACGCCTAAAGCGGCCGCTTTATAATAAATAGTATAAGTGTTTGCCGAGAGGTTGTAACCCCGAAATTGCTTAAAATAGATCCGGTTTAGTAGCTAAAAATTAAAATCGATTGGCGTCGCTAGTGTGCCCTACCCGTCACCTTAAAGGAGTTATACATTTTATTGCGTCAAAAAAAAAACGACACTTTCATAGGTACTTATTATAAAAATATGCACATTACATTTTAATCTCATCATTGTAGCGATGACTTGATTAAAACGCCGTTGGTCTAATGGTTTAATTACCGGGCCATGATCTCGATGTCCTGGGTTCGATTCCCGGGTCGAGCAAAGGTATGTTTCGAATTTTTCGCACATAGCTCGGGTTTGCATTAGGCAAGCGTGGTGATTTAGCCTAACCTCATCATAGTAGCGATGAATTGATTTCTATGATGGAGGCCTTAGCCCTGAGGACAGTAAGTAGGCTAATACTTTACTTTTACTTTTTTTATATTTTATTAATCGTGTAATAGAGCCTAAGACCTGTCTTCTAAAAGAAGCCGTTCAGATCCACTGCCATAACATCGTTCTAATATCTGATAAACAAGATCGTAGTCAAGTTGCCACATTGCGTTTTCCCTATGTCTCAATGTAGACACTTAGTCACTCGCAAACGCGTTAAAAGCCACAATTTCTAAGTGATAAAAATACCCGTGCCGGACGACTTCGCTGTGATATAAGCCGCATCAAAGCGGCACTATGTTTGGTCGGTACGCTGATTGCGAATGTCCTATTGGCTTAACATTGTGTATACTATGAGCTAAGGTTTTAAAGATTAAACTATGCTATGTCACCAAAGTGTTGAGCGATGGTAGCTCAACCGAAAAGAATCGCCTCACAGAAGACCGGCGTGAAGCAGCGCCTGCGCTGTGTTTCGCCGTGTGAGTGAGGTTACCGGAGGCCCAATGGGGAGGAAGGGGAAAAGGTTGGCAGCGCACTTGTGATTCCAATGGTGTTGCGGGTGTCCATGGGCGGCGGAATTGCTTACCATCAGGTGATCCGTCTGCTCGTCTGCCGCCTCTCACATAAAAAAAAACTTGCATCTTTCCAACGAGATGAATGGAATCGAAACGTAGCCGCTGACAATGGGTTGCATATGAAGGTCAATGTCACCCAAAGGGCAATAGAGCTCGGGATCTCCTTGCGTGATCGTATCAGGAATGATGAGGTCCGCAGGATAACAAAAGACAAACATGGCCCAAAGCATTGCAAGCTCAATGGGCATCAGAGTACAATGCGAGGACAACTGACGGAAGTTGGTACCGAAAGGTCTTCAAGTGGAAACCGCATACAGGGAGTTGCAGCTGTAGCCCACAAGGTGGACCGATAACCCAGTGAATTCCTTGGATCGCAGTCGCTGGAATTCATGTGATAGGTGGCAGACGAGCAGACGGATCACCTAAAGGTAAGCGATTGCCGCCGCCTTTGGACACGGGCGACACCAGTGGAGTCAAAAAACACAGCACAATGCTGCTTCACGCCGGTTTTCTGTGAGGCCGTGGTATCACTCCGGTCGAGGCGGCCCATTCCTGCCGAAACGTGGCTCGCCCGCGATCGGTCATTGCATTGGGACCAGGACAGGACCGATCTCTGTGGAGAACCTTGAGAAAGGTCTATGTCCAAGTAGTGGACTACTGTTATCTGAAATGGTGATGATATACCATGCAGATATACCATGCAGATATCCAGACATATTTTTGCTGTATTATTACAGGTAAGATAATTATTACCTCTTTTAAGTGGCAAACCAGCCTTACATAATTACGGCAATTCCCTGACAGTTCGAAAGCACTATAAAAATAAGTGCAGCATTTTCCTCAGAGACACAGTGGTTCTAATCACACGGTATAAATAGGAGGCGGATGGGCGTGGTGGTAGCTGATATACCACATCTTAATTCAGTCTGTCAGTGGTTGCGATTGCGTCCAAAGAAGTTGCTTCGGAGCTCGTGGTATTGACTCGATGGCAAATTCGACTGTGGGTCGTACTCTGTGAAAAGCTGCAGTGAACGCTGCCTCTGGTGCAAGGGTCGGATCCCCGCACAGTACAAACATTTGTGTGCATGAATATGTCTGTTTGTATTGGTCTGGATGTTTTCTATATATTATAAGTAAAGAATCAGGCTATATACTGTCCCACTGCAGGGCAAAGGGCATCCTAGAAATCAAGTTATCGCTACTATGATGGGATTAGGCTTAATCACCACGCTTGCCTAATGCGGTTTGGATCAGGATCACAAACCCGAGCTACGTTCTAAAAATTCGAAACATACTTATAGCTAGACCCGGGAATCAAAACTAGAACCCCGAGGTCACAGCCCGGTAAGTACTCAAACCACTAGCTAGACCAACAGGGCTTTGTGATATAAGTATGTATTTACAAAAGAAAATGTGTATATACAACCTGTGCGGATCATGTAAAGAATGGGATCAGAAATGGCGGCGCATCTATTCACTTCTCGCTCGCACACTATTTGCGTCTATACTCGCACTCGAAATGCACCCCGCATTTCTGATACCATTCTTTATCCGCACAGGTTGTACATGTAATCCCTCTGTTGATACTGATATCTGTAAGACAGGTGTTTGAGCTACCTATATCGGAGTCAGATCAAGGTATGTTATGTTGGGAAATATTTTTTATTTATATTATTGGTCTTGTTCATGTGTTTGCGCACATGCTACAGCACTATATTAACTATATCCTGCCTAGGTTCGTTGATCGCTGAGATCAGCTGCTATCCAAGGGGGTCCATTCAACACCAGTTTAACCACAAATATATACTTAAATACATATATTACACCCAGACACAGAACAAACACAAGTGTTCATCGCACGAATGTTTGTCCAGGGTGGGGATCGAACCCACGACCTTTGGCGTCAGAGGCAGGGTCACTACCAATTGCGCCATCCGGTCAGTCAAAGTCATTACGGCATAGTTTTAAGTATAATGGAGGAATCTGCCACATAACCACCTGAGGAGATAAAACAGCTTGCAGCTTACATCGTTTTTTGTTTGGAATGACGCCATTTTTGTGTCGTGTGCGCAAGCGATTTTCGTTTGAAAATGGTTTTGCGGCAGATTTCCCGAAAATGTGTTAGCATTGTTACGTGGCTGGTTATAGTACCATTGACCAAATGTACACCCTAAATGGACTTGCTTATCGTTAACCGACATTCCAGGACAAAATTGGGTCATGAGTTAAAGCATTACTCCAACAACCTTCGTATGAGTAAGCGATAAAGCGTAAATGCTCGAGAGTGGTCGATAAGACGTGGGAATGTCCTTTACACCTAATTTGTGGTGTCATCAATACCACCTTTTGTTGTCCATCACTTTCGATAGTGGGAAAATTCCGGGGAAGTTTTTTACCGCGGAGCTCTGTTTAAGTTATAAATAAATATATATTATTTTTATATTACTTATGGATCTACCCAGAGATGATTCGCCAATGTCAATTAACTTATTGAGAATAAGTAGGTAGTCAACAGTTGAAGTCAGTCAAAGTCACAGTCACTCAATAAAACGCCGGTGTTTTACGTTTTATCGACCTACGGATTCTGCGAATATCATTCTAAAAGCAATCGCGGGTTTTAAGGTGACAGGTAAGGCACACTAGCGACGCTAATCGATTTTAATGTTTAGCTACTAAACCGGATCTATTTTAAACAATTACGGGGTTACAATCACTCGACAAACACCTATACTACTTATCTAATACTTATAGTTAACTGTTTGGTCTGCTTTTGCACTCGAATTTTGGATTACCGTCAAGAGTAGCCGATTTTGACATGAATCAATTTTTCGCGTACAAAAGAGACCCAACATTTGTGCATGGTTATTTAACAAATAGTATCAGTGTTTGCCGAGACATTGTAATCCCGAAATAGTTTAAAATAAATCCGGGTTAGTAGTTAAAAATTAAAATCTATTGGCGTCGCTAGTGTGCCCTACCCGTCACCTTAAGACTCTATTAGGTCCAAGCAAGTTGTCACGAGTCAACTCACTCGACACACAATAGCAGAGTTAAAAACGATACAATCCAACGATTCTTATTATTAGGATCACTTGGCGGCACTTCACTGCACAAACGAACACCAAATTTGTACACTAAAAACCACTAGACACTAATTTAAATCCTTTGAATTGCATCAGCCCGAGTGTCCCTAAGTCATAGCCGTCAGGAAATACTCCCGCAGCCAAATTGTTCCACAGAACTAAGTAAATAAGTAATTAAGTAATTGTTTATTTGCCAGAATATAGTTACAGATCTTAAATAAATAAATTTCAACATATTCTATCGATGAGTCGATGTGCAAATGTCATTCAAAATTTTAATTTTACTATTCATAATTCCGCCGTGTGGTCCCGTCAGAGTAGAATAGGCCACCCTCACTCTTATCGAGGTGTCGTAAAAGGCGACTAAGGTAAAGCTGCTGGCATGATCATCAGCACCCAGAGAAGGAAAACTCTGCATTTATATCAAAACCCTCGCCAACCCGTCTGCCAAGCGTGGTGAGTATGGCAATTACCCCTCATTTGATTGAGGGAGGCCTGTGCCCCAGCAGTGGGGACTTTAATGGGCTGATGATGATGATGAAGATTCATAAGTATTTTGATTAGTTTTATTTTTACGTCATTATTACTTGATACGTATCATTATTATTTTTTTATTTCTTAAGCGAATGGCACAAAATTCAGCGGAGAAATCTGATTAAGTGCCAATAGGAAAATCTATTTTAGTATGGGTATGTATTATTTTTTTGGCCAAAAATTTGGACCTAAGTTTTTGGTAAGAAATTCTTGGAGGCAGCCCGGAGTGGCCGGTCTTGTACCCCCGTGCCTCGGAAAGCACGTTAGGCCGTTGGTCCTGCGCCCGATCCCTCTTCGGTCGTGTCACCCTGGTGTCCCATCGGAATATGAGGGTTAAGAAAGAAAGAAAGAAACATTTTAAGGGAATAGAGAGTGCACTTGTGTTTGCGCACAAACTTGAGCACTATAATATATCCTGCCGTAGGCGTAATAAGTTGGAGGCTATTATTATTATTATTCATCGTCAGCCCATTTAAGTCCCCACTGCTGGGGCACAGGCCTCCCTCAATCACATGTGGGGTAATTGCCATACTCACCACGCTTGGCAGACGGGTTGGCGAGGGTTTTGATATAAATGCAGAGTTTTCCTTCTCTGGGTGCTGATGATCATGCCAGCGGCTTTACCTTAGTCGCCTTTTACGACACCTCGGTAAGAGTGAGGGTGGCCTATTCTACTCTGCCGGGACCACACGGCGGCATTATTATTATTAATATTTTCGTATTCCTACGTCGATGATACTCATTCCCATAACATAAACTGGTGTTGAACTTAAGGTACCTACTTAATATGGGGTCAGGTCAAGGCTGCTCGAAACAACATGAAAAAAATGTCCCTTGTTTCGTTTTGTCATAAAAATACGAAGTCCCCAGTCCCAAACCACCACTTTGTCACTACGCTTTGTGTGAATTCAACGTAAACATTTTGACAAACTTTACAATATTTTTAATTCAGCACATTTGTGACTTGTAGCTCGACATTAGCTGTCCAAACACTAAGTCACGCATGTGTGCAGTGCGACCTTCTCATCGGAGGAGGTCAGAGCAAACACAGCCAAAAGGACGCAGTATTTCCGCGATAGTGGCAAACTGGGCCGCTGACTAAACTCATTACCATTTACTCGTAAAGTTATCGCTACCATGATGAGATTAGGCTTAATCACCACGCTTGCTTAGGCAAGGATTGGTGAACTTACTCGTGTTTGTCATCATCATCATCAGCCCATTTAAGTCCCCACTGCTGGGGCACGGGCCTCCCTCAATCACATGAGGGGTAATTGCCATACTCACCACGCTTGGCAGACGGGTTGGCGAGGGTTTTGATATAAATGCAGAGTTTTCCTTCTCTGGGTGCTGATGATCATGCCAGCAGCTTTACCTTAGTCGCATTTTACGACACCTCGGTTCTTACCGAGGTGTCGTAAAAGGCCTGAGGGTGGCCTATTCTATTCTGCCGGGGACCACACGGCACATAAAATAAAATTAAATAATATATTTTTTTATGTGATAGGTAGCAGACGAGCAGACGGATCGTCTGTGGTAAGCGATTGCCAACGCCCATAGACACCCGCGACACCAGTGGGGTTTCCCCCAGATTGGGCCTTCGGTACTCTCACGCAGCGAAACAAAGCACAGTGCTGCTTCACGGTTTTCTGTGAGGCCGTGGTATCACTCCAGTCGAACCGGCCCATTCATTTGATTTGATTTCAAAAACAGGCAGACGAGCAAGCGGGCACATCTCATGGTAAATGGCAACCGCCGCTCATAGACATCAACAATGCCGGAGCACAGTCATGCCTTTGCCTAAAGAACTCTTTGCAAATCTCGTTTAAAAAAGGACATGGTCGGAGCGATCAGGGATCACCGCGGCTGGAAGCTCGTTCCACAGTTTGCACGAGCGTGGAATAAGAAAGCCGACCTTGAAGTTATTAAAATCTGCTGGCGTTTTGGCTTTGGTGCTTTTCAAAAAGAAACCGTCGTTTGTCTGTCTGTCTGTCTGTCCGTCCATCTGTCACACCCGAATCTACAAAACTATTAGTAATTGAAATTTGCTACTGCTACATAAGTCAGTCACCCAGAGAGCAATGGAGAGGGCTATGCTCGGGGTCTCCCTGCATGATCGTATCAGAAATGATGAGATCCGCAGGAGAACTAAGGTCACAGACATAGCCCAAAGGATTGCATGCCTCAAGAGGCAATGGGTAGGGCTTATAGCGAGGAGAATAGACGGCCGTTGGGGCGGAAAGGTCCTCGGGTGGAGGCCACGTACAGGAACTCGCAGCCGTGGCAGGCCCCCCACAAGTTGGACCGACGATCTGGTGAAGATCGCGGGAATCCAATGGATGCGGGCGGCATAGGACCGATCTGTGTGGAGAACATTGGGGTAGGCTTATGTCCAGCAGTGGACGTCTATTAGCTGAAATGATGATGATGATGATAAGTCAGTGACACAAAGACGAAAGTGTGATAAACATCATCATTATCATCATCACGTTGTGACAAATATGGTGATAATTATGATGTTCCATGTCATCCATCATACTTATCGAACTCACATCATACAACCCTTTAACCACGTGTTCTACCAACCATTCTTTGTTGTACGACTTTTTGAAATTCATCAACACTTTTTTCGACTCCTCATGTAAATTGACCAAGTCTCGTGACCCACTTGTATGAAAATTTATGCGAATTTACAATAGTCATAGAAGAAAAGTTGTTCAGAATGGTTGTTAAACCACGTGGTTTAAAGAATGTAAATGCTCACAGATCACCCTGTATCCTTTTATTAACCCATCTATTATACAACGTATTATTTAAACAGCGCAAAACCTCTCAGGTGCTAGCTCAGCCCATGAAACTGAACATCTTTCACTTCTTCACATTCTTTCACACATATTTTTTTTTTTTTGCGATTTCAAGGTTGGTCCTATAGTGAAAGATGTTCAAATAACCGTGATCAAACTTTAATGGGTGGTGAAACAGTATAGGGCGCTAACATTCATCAAAACTTGATTATTAAATGTTTATAAGCTATCCATCTCACTATTACAAGTGTTACCCCGTATTATGAGCAATGCAAATCGCCTTACATAACTTAGCGAAACCATAAATCATGTTGAATGTGTTGTATGGCCGTGAATACGCGGTTTTGACCCACATGCCGTTCGTCTCTTTCTTACACAACATTGTTGTGGTCTGTGACAAAAGAGGACAAAATACTCATAATATTGGATATAAAAATGATTGATTGGTAAACGATTACAGAACAACTATAAATAAATATTTATGCGTCAGGAATTTTTCACCGATCGCTCAGATAATCAGGGGTGTCGCCTACATAGAGTGCCATTGTGAACTGAACAAGGTAGGACTCCATAACAAACTGATCCTACAATGGATCAAAGGACAACGGCAGCAGAGGAAACGACGCAGCTGACCTACTCGCAAGAAGAGGATCCGATATGGTCCCAGTGGGACCAGAACCGATCCTCCCTCTTCCTCATAACTAGCTGAAAGGTAGAATTCTAGATCATACTAAATCTCTGCTCAACAGCTATTGGAGCAGTCTGGAGGCATGCAGACAGGCGAAACTAGCCCTACCGAAATTGGATCCCCGTCACTCCGGACAATTCTTACAACTAAATAAGCCAAACCTTCGTTTATTGACTAGTGCTCTAACGGGGCATGGCAGTTTTAACAGACATCTGTTCAATATAGGTGTTACGGACAGCCCTCTATGCAGAGCATGCATGGAGAAGGAAGAAACAGCCGCTCATGTAATGTTAGAGTGCATAGGGGTGGCCAGCAACCGGGCACACTACCTGGGAAACCCAGGCAGTCTCCAGGAAATCTTCAGCAACACCAAGGCGCTGATAGGTTTCCTAGAAGAACTCGGTTGGTTGGAATGACACCGGCCGACTTCACCCTCCGCACTCGAAATGGGCACAACTGCTGCCTGATTGCGGAAAACCCCGCACGACGAAGAAGAAGAAGAAGTCGCCTACGTTAGTACGGCTAATGTCTAGCGGAAACCGAACTGCTACGTGGGAAACAAATGTCTGGCCATGCCGCCACCGCCCACGCAGCAGAAGGGGTAGATCTAAAAAGGCTTGACATCGTAAAGGATGACATGCGTGGTAATAAACTGACCACTAGGGATGCACGAGACCGTGCGAAGTGGAATAGTTGAAGTAGGAAAGCGGACCCCGGACTCCTAAGTGACGTAATCGGGACAAAACGGTAAGATGATGGTTTAATTTACCTTACTAGAAAAACTTTCACTCGATCTTTTAGAGTATATAACGTCTTGTTAGGCTACTTAGTAGGTCGTACCACTTCTTTAGGCAGAAGTTTCTCTAGCGTAGGTGTATGTCCATCTAATTGTATTTTTGCAAAACGCATAACATTAGGAGAAATTTAAACATCAACTTTTGATTGGTGTACCAATTGTGAAGCTAACAAAGTTGTTATAATAATTCTGGATGTATAAGCGTGACCCAGCTGGTCTGGTTTAGACCATTTACAAGGTGATGGATTACTTTTGAACGCGATATGTAAAAATGTCAATTTGACGAATCAAACAGCCAATGAAGTAGGGGTTGCAATACCGAATCATTCAAGCAATACCGGTATTTTCAGTATTGGCTCTAGACCAATACCGATAATCCGGTATTTTCAATATTTTCGGTATTAAGCTAAAGTTTGCAAATTTTGTATAATAAAGTTAGTTTGCGGAGGAATAGTAAGTAGGTAAATTAATTTATCTTCTAAATAAATAAAATCATTGACACAACGTTTTGTATGTGATAATTGTGTTCGTAATCAATAAGTTACTAATTAGCAAAAATATACTAATACTATACTAAATGCCCATTTATTCCTTTATTAAATTAACTTAAGTATACAATATAATATTAATTTAATGTAGTGTTTGACTAGGAAGTAGGAGTCCTACTAGGAATCAGTTCTAAAAATAAAATATTTATCAAACTTAAACAGCCTTAACATAAACAAAAGCACTACGACACACTCGAAGCTAGTAGTACTCTTAAACCAACGCTTATATTTAAGCCTTCTCATCGTAGCCGCTTGGTGTAGTGGTCAGGACAGCGCGTCGAGCGTTAGAATTGCGGGTTCGAATCCGAGGCGTGAAACGATTAAAAATATTCTTTTTTTTTTTTTCTTTCATCTTGAGAAAGACTTGATTTATTTGTATCTTTTATTAAATCAATGATATAGTGACAAAAGGATAAAGAGAGAAAAAAACCATGTCACAAATTAACAAAGACGATCTAATTTGGGGATGTTGTTCTGTGGGACTTGAAGACAAGAACTACCTCGAATGCACAAAGTGCAAAAAAGTTTATCACGAAGTATGCCTGTCAATGCCGAGCGACCGGGAAGAACCTAATACAACAAAATGGGTTTGTCCATTCTGTATTGATGCACAAAAATTGCGCAACAGTGACAATACTCCGGTTCGTTACAACCCAAATAAAGGCGAGAGGTCTAGTAAGAGACAAGCCCTGAACTCACCGCCAACTACTAGTGAGAAACCAGTCACTCAGGATGAAATGAGGGAAATTATCCAAAATGCGATGCTGGAAATGAATAAAAGTGTTGTAGGTACTATCAGAGATATATTAGGCTCAGAGCTGAAATCCCTAAAGGATGAAATCAAAGAAATGAAGGAGGCAATGAGTTTTATAAATTCAAAATACGAGACAATTACGAAGGAACACGATGAATCAGTAAAGAAGATGAGGTACCTGGAATCGGAAAATAAAGAAATGCAGTCAAAAATTGATAATGTGTCTAATCGAATCAACCAGATGGAACAGAATGCGCGAATTAATAATATTGAGATCCAGTGCGTGCCCGAAAGAAAGGAAGAAAACTTGTTGAAGATAGTGTCAGAATTGGGTAAATCAATCAATTGTCACATTACTGAGGAACAGTTAACCCACTACACTAGAGTAGCGAAATTAAATAAGGATTCCAATCGACCAAGGTCTATTGTTGTGCAGTTTAGTGCATCTAAAATGCGAGACCAATTTTTGGCATCTGCGATCAAACATAATAAATTCAAACCACATGATAGACTAAACAGCTCTCACGCAGGAATTTCCGGAACAAAAACGCCAATCTACATCAGCGAACACCTTTCTCCAGCCAATAAGGCCCTCCATGCGGCAGCTAGACAAACAGCAAGGGAAAAAGGATATAAATACGTCTGGATAAGGAACGGCCGCGTTTTCATGAGGAAAACCGACAATTCGGAGTTTAAAATCATAAGAGACGTAGACACCCTTCAAAAACTACCGTAGATTTTAAGATCGTTTAATGCATGTAACCGAATGTTTTGTCATTACAGAGGTTCTAAAAATATATTATCAAAATACTCGTGGGTTACGCTCTAAAACACACAATTTCTTAAAGGAAGTAGGTTGTAATAATTATGATGTGATAATTTTAACTGAAACTTGGCTTAATAGTAGCGTATTGAATGGAGAGTTATTTGATGACAGATACGTAGTATATAGAAGGGATCGGGAGAGCGCAGGATTTAATGTAAATAAAGATGGCGGGGGGGTTTTAATTGCAGTATTGAAATCACTCAGATCTTTTCGCAGGCCTGAATGGGAGAGTAACTGCGAGGATATTTGGGTGGTTCTAGATTTAAATATTGGAAACTCTATTCATCAACTAGCTCTTTGCGGCGTTTACCTACCACCACCCGTGAACAGGCTAATATTGGAACATTTTGTGGATAACTGTAGTAGATCGATAAATGAAATGAATTCTGATACCCACATTTGTATTGTTGGTGATTTTAATTTGGGCGGTATAAACTGGAGTTTGGCAAATGATTTGGCTAGTAATTATGTTTCTCCAAGTCTCAGCTTACCATTGATGGATTTCGTAAATCTTAATAAATTGGATCAACTGAATAAAACTTTTAATAAGTCTAATCGTATTTTGGATTTGATACTGACCAATTTGTCGCCATCTATGTGTACGGTGACAGAATCTATCGAAATGTTGAGTGTAGTCGATTCTTTCCATCCTCCTCTTGATATAATAATTAATATGACAACTTATCCTTCACTGCCATATAATGGCAATACCAATGTTCATAATTTTAACAAAGCTAATTATGCGCAGATACGCCATTGTTTGGCCGATTACGATTGGGACTTGCTATTTAATGGCAGTGAAGACGTAAACGAATTGACTAAGATATTTTACGAACAATTATATAATCTGATTGAACAATACGTACCTAAAAAAAGGCTGAAAAAGAGTAGTTCCCCTCCTTGGTATAATGCTAAACTAAGAAGTATGTTAAGAGAGAAAGAAAACATAAAGAGGCGTTATAGGAAATATAGGAATCCAATGGATGAGATTGAGTTGTGTCTAATTAGCAAACGTTGCTCTACTCTAGCTAAGAAGTGTTACAGGGAATATGTACTTAAAATAGAAGGGAGTATCAAAGATAACCCTAAAGTGTTCTGGTCCTTTGTCAAAACTAAGAAAGGCGGTAAAAGTAATTATCCTCATACTTTAACAAATGGTACAAAAACCACCTCAAACGGCACGGAAATCTGTGATTTGTTTGCCTCTTACTTTAAAACTGTATATGATGTAGTGGACGACTCATGTAACTTTGAATTGGATAAAGGTCTTAGTTTTATTAGTAACCACAGTCAGGAGCTCACTGCACTATATCTCAGTAAAAAGGTGATACTGAAAAGTTTGCAGTCTCTGGACCCTAATAAAGGCGCTGGTCCTGATGGTGTTCCCCCAATATTTATTATAACTTGTGCAGAAGAATTAACAATACCTATTTTTATAATATATAATAAGTCTCTTCAACTCGGTACGTTTCCTGATATCTGGAAATCGGCTAAAGTTGTACCTATTCATAAGGCGGATAAAGTTGACATGGTAAATAACTACAGACCTATTTCAATTTTGTCAACTCTTGCCAAGAACTTTGAATCACTCATATGCCCCCTGATACAAAACCATCTACATAAATACTTTGATGACTGTCAACATGGCTTCATTAAGTCCAGATCTACCTGTACTAACTTAACACTGTTTACTGAGACTTTGGTGGAGGCATTGGACAAAGGAAGAGATATTGATGTAATATACACAGACCTCAGTAAGGCTTTTGACAGGGTTTCTCACAATATTCTTTTTAAAAAAATGATAGCGTACGGTATTTCTGGTACTCTAATGCTATGGTTGAAATCATATCTCACGAATCGTAGTTTCTTTGTTGTTGTTAATGGTTTCAAGTCTCAATCATGCAGTGTTACATCAGGAGTGCCACAAGGGTCGCATTTGGGTCCGATTCTTTTTAATGCCTTTATCAATGATATTTCAAGCTGCTTTCAATATTCTACACCCTTCATGTATGCTGATGACTTAAAGTTAGTTAAGGTTTGTGAATCAGTGGATGACATAAAACAGCTTCAGGATGATATTGACCGAATGGAGGAGTGGTGCCGAGGGAATCGCATGGAGCTTAACACAAAAAAATGCTTCCACATGAAATTTAGTAGACGGATCAATACCGTGAGCTCTACTTACAATATAAATGGGGCCCCAATTGAAAAAACGGAGGAATTCAGAGATTTAGGAGTGGTGTTCGACAAAAAACTAACTTTTGTCCCTCATATGGAGAATGTTACAAAACGAGCGTACAGAATGTTAGGGTTCGTAATTCGTAATGCTAAAGTGTTCAAGGACCATAAAGTTAAGATCATGCTGTACAATAGTCTAGTGCGAAGCATAATCGAATATTGTAGTGTAGTATGGAGGCCACATTTCGCAACACACTCGTTAAGATTGGAAAGATTGCAAAAAAAGTTTGTATCTAGTCTTGCATACAGTACGGGCATTGGCAGCAAAATTCGCGCCTACGACAAACGATTATGCTACTACAATATAATTTCACTCGAAAACCGCAGAATTCTTTTGGATCTTTCATTTCTTTTCAAAATTTTTCATAATAAAATACATTCCCCCTTACTTCTACGAAAATTTACTCTTCGCGTTCCTCGTAAAAATCCCCGTAAGCCCGTAACTCCGCTGTGTCCTCCTCTTCGTAGAACGGTGTTAGGTGCCAATTCACCTGTCCCTAGGCTTTGCAAACTACTCAATGGTTATAGCGATCTGATTGATATTCACGCCGATTCATTTGCCAAACTTAGGCAAATTTTGTGTAGGACCTGGCTCACGATGTAAAATTGTAGTGATTGTTTTTATTATTGTTTTTATTGTTTTTATTATTATTTTTTTCTCCTTTTATTGTATAACTTTAAAATAATTTTAGTCTATTAATGGTTTTGGACCTGTTTTGGTATAAACCTCAGATGAGTCTTTCTTTTGCATGCGGTGTTTACCTTAAAAGATTGTTGCGCTTAGTTGGTAAGATGTGATGTTATATTTTTATTTCTAGTTTCAGTGTAACAAACGCTGGTAAACCTTAATAAATAAATAAATAAATAAATAAATAAAACGAACAAAAAAGTACACTTCTAATTCATTCTCATAAAACATAAAAATAATATATTTAAAATTAAGCGGAAAGCACAGAGAACATTGAACATTTGGCGAGAAGTTCGGCTACTCGGCTGTCGCCGAATTATTTATGGTGATGTTTCTTATGTACTATACTTAAACCGAAAATACCGAATATCCCGGTTTTGTGAAATGAATACCGGTATTAATAATTAGATATAAATTTCGGTATTTTCGAAATTCGGTATCCCGGTTTGCGACCCCTACAATGAAGTTGGACCTCAATCCAACATGAATTTAACGTCGATACAATCCAACAGTAGGTACGTAATTTAGCGGATTTTTTCGCACGCGATAGCCCTTATTACCAAACCTTTCAAATCCTAGTGCCTGAAACTCTTCTCAAATGAAACATCATCAATATTTGAAAAGAGTATAACTAACTGAGTTTCTTGCCGGTGTCTTCTCCGTAGAAATCAACATTCCAAACCAGAGCGGTAGATTATTGTGTTCCTTTTTTTACATCTTTCTTAGGAGAAATTTAAACATCAACTTTTTAATTGTTGTAAAGGGGATAGAGAACCGGTGTCTCTTCTTTTGTCTAATTTGACTAAAACACGAAGGAAATTATACAACTTTTATCAAGTTATATAACAGGATCCAAAGGTCGTCGACCCGGCTTATCGTCACCCAATTATAAAGATAACAGGTGCAGTCTTATCTTTAGATAACGAATCACAAAATATGAAGATAATGACGCGTTATATACAATTTCATACTAAAGAAGTGAAGACATGTTTTTTCTTCGAAATCAGCAGAAATTTCTTGATTTTTTGGAATACCTACTGTAGGTATTATGTACTAACTAACTCCAGAACAAACGCCATGCACAGGGGCTGGTTATACTCTTTGGTCTTCTGTATTACCTGCTTCATTGTGTGAATATAGTCTATGGTGTTATAACTCCGACTCGGTAAGCGTAGTGTAGGACGCCCTGCGACAAGATGGGATGATGACATTCGAAGGCTGGCTGGTGTGGGCTGGATGAGAGTGGCCGAAAATCGGGAGCAGTGGCGTGCATTAGGGGAGACCTATGTCCAGCAGTGGACGAGTGTGGGTTGCTGATGATGATGATGAACTCCAGAACAC
This sequence comes from Marasmia exigua, assembly GCA_019059595.1. Classification (NCBI taxonomy): domain Eukaryota; kingdom Metazoa; phylum Arthropoda; class Insecta; order Lepidoptera; family Crambidae; genus Marasmia; species Marasmia exigua. The sequence goes on from CM032482.1 coordinate 21,524,574, forward strand.
GTCCTTTATATAAATATTTATTTATTGAATTGCATACATGTTACAAAAAAAAATGTAGTGCAAGATTTATTATTATTATTTACCTCAATGCAAGAATATTATATTAATAATTTAACTTTTACATAATTTTTTTGACCACATCTACATTATGTTACCTTAGTTACTTATTTGACTTACTAAGCAAACAGGAAGGGAAACAGAGCCATTAAGATCCTAGTCTGCGCAAGCGCAAACACCGGTGCACTTTGTCCACCTTATTATAAATTGCGATCTAAAGTTATTACCGTACTAAAGCTCATGTCATCCTATTCCAACTCACAATGTTAAAAGGGGCTGGCACGAATTTCGTTCCAGAGCTCCATAGTTCGTGATTTGTAATAAGGAGGTGTAAGTTATGACAAGAGTGCGCACGCGCATAAGCGCTTGTTTATGGCAAGGTGAGGATTTGAGTAAGTGAATTTCATTGAGACTTAAATGTATCTAAGTAAGTCCAATTACCTTGACTTAGGATATAATAACATTTATTTCGAAAATACACCTGAATTTTTAACCGACTTGAGGAGGAGAGTCTATGTTCGACTGTATGTATTTGTAACCCTGCCAATTATTCACCAATTTGCAGAGATCTTTATTTATTTGTAAGAGCACACTCCCGAATTGGTCCCATTGTCACCAGGTCAGGATTTGATGATAGAATCCCAAAGAAATCGAGGGCTTTTCAAATTTTATAGACACCTATAAAAAGTTATCAAAAGTTTTAAAAAAAATATTTTACACTTTTTAGTTCGTGGTTTTTTCATAGAGACAACCAATGCTGTTGAAGTTGGACTTAGTCTAACAGAAGGTTGTCCTCATTCAGCGAATTATTCATCATCAGCAACCCACACTCGTCCACTGCTGGACATAGCCCACTCTCATCCAGCCCACACCAGCGAATTATTATTACTACCAAAACTTTTAAATCCTAGACCCTGCAAGTCTTCTCAAATGAAACTCTGCAACATCATCAGTTTTTGAAAAGGGTATAACTGAATTTTCTTGTAATATCTGTTAATTCCTATTATAGATCAAGTATATATTGTTGCATTATCTAATTCAGTTTGCCTAAAGGACTATAGTATCTAGACGAGACAAACTTAATGTAGGCTTTTAGATACTATTAAGTCAAATAATAGATAGATAGATAGATAGATATTCTTTATTGCACAAAAATAAAATACAAGCATGATACAACAGCAACAGACAGTACAATAAGGCGGTCTTTAAGCTTGTAGCGATTTCTTACAGACAACCTTTGGGTAGAGGAAAGAAATATCGTATTCGGAATAAGGGAAGGCAGTGCAAAGTAGTTTAACAAATGAAATTGAGAATGGCAGAAATATTTTATTACATTATTTTATATATTATTATTATTACATTACATAAATAACAATAAACAATACATACATACCCAATAATATATACATAGGTAATTTATAACAAAAATTCAATGTAAATATTTCTTATAGATAGGTATAAATGACCAGAGAATGAATGAATGTGTCTATAAAAGTTTATTATTTATTAACTTATATTTTCTATTATCCAAGCTTAATCAGGACTTCGTAGCAATGAATTTGAATGCAACTGAGAATGATATGGCGATGATGGAGAGCATAGAGTCTGAAAATAATAGTCTGGATGGAAAGTCAGTGAAAGTTACTAAAATGTTACACATGCAAATTTTTGTGCTTAAAGCATGCTCATTTTGAGCAAATGCTATTAAGTTGCATGTGTGTTTGAACGTACTACTAATAAGCATGCTCAAAAATCTTAGTCGATTTTAGAGCATGCTTCCTGCAGTGCAAGTGGAAAGGTGAGTGTAGCGGAGTATTTTAGCACGTGTAAACGGTTTGCTTATTTTTAAGCATGCTAATAGATGCCTAAAAGCATGCTTAAAATGTGCATGTGTAACAGTAGCTTTAAGGCGACAAACCATAGTGAATCAAACCAGAGACAATGCCCCATTTCATTGCCAAATAAAATCTAATAAAGCCGCGTGCGCAATGAAACATATTTGTATGCAAAACAAATAATTGTGACCGTCTGAATGTTCATGTCATTGTGTGTTAATACCAATGTTCGACGTAGGTTGCTAGGTTGCGAATTGTTAATTTATTAATTAACATCGTATAAATAAATAAATTGACACAACAGCACGGTATTGTCCTGGACAAGAGCGAAGGCTGTATTGATGGAAGTTAGAATCAAGGTGGCAAAAAAAACATATTGATCAATCACTTATTGCCACGATAGAAATTATACAGGGTGGTTCAACTAGTGACGTCATTTATTTTTTAGATTTCTCACACCTGAGTGTATCCAAAAATACCCCATGTATGTTCAGCGATTTTTTGTAGTTTTCGAGTTATAATTTAGTTTCGTTCCGGGAGTTCATTTTGCACAGTGGCATGAGGTATCCAAAACGATTTTTCCTTCTTTTTGGATTAAAATAATGATCGCAATAATATTTCATTTCATCAGCCATTGGCTAGATTTAGTCGCCAGTATGAGCAATGCTCTCAACAACCGTCATCTAGACATCTTCAGGCCTAACTTAGTATGGTTTCGGACAGTCACTAAAGATATCCTAAAGGATATCTCACTAAATGAAAGTTTTATAATTTAAATCGCCGAAATGACATCCATTATGTTTGTATTATTTTAATAGAATTTTCTGACATTGTATAGATTTATTTAAGTTACATTTAATTTCATCGGCGAGACCAAGGCGCATCGTTTTCGCTGGCTTGGTCACCTCGAGAGACTGGATGAGCATCGTCCCGTGAAGAAAGCATACCAGAGCCGACCAATGGGCCGACGCCCGGTAAGCCGGTCTAGGTATCGCTGGAAGGACGTCGTCGAGAATTATCTGCGAAAAGTAGTGCAGAATCGATCAAAGTGGCGTTCTCTTGTTTCGGAGGCCAAGACTCGCTTCGGGTCGTTGAGCCAGTGGAGTATGTAAGTAAGTGTATTTAATTTGGCTGTAATGTGATATAAGTATTTGCACATCGGTACAACAAGACGGGTAATACATAATTGGAACTATGTACTATAATTTACTGTATAACTGTAAGCACTATAACATTCGTTATGCAAATAAAGACATATATAGGGGAAGGGTGGTAACCTTTATGTCGTAGAAATACCGGCAATTTGCAAATGTACATTAATGTTGCGTGCGGCTAAGCAATGGAACTCTCTGCCGGAAGATGTGTTCTCTGAAAGCTATAATCTGAACGTATTCACGAAATACAAAATCATTTATTGCATGTAACATGAAAATAGGTTGGTACAAATATGGATAGATACAATGTGACGCCCTGTAAGGGCATAGCAACAAAAAGAGTGAAGAAGAGGCTGCAACTAGACAGACATGATACACATCTTCACTTACCATCAGGTGAGACTGTAGCCAAATGTCTTTCCATTCTTATATTAAAAAAAAACATTCTGAAAAAATATTCCAAACTTAGATTAAACTAAAAATAGACCTCTATTTGATTTAATCTAAGATTCAAAATGCAGTTCTTTTAACATTGATTTTTTTATTATGGCTCTACCCGAAGATAATTTGCCAATGTCAAGTAACTTATTGAGAATAATTAGGTAGTCAGACGAAGTCAGTCAAAGTCACAGTCACTCAATAAAACACCGGTGTTTTACCTCTCAAAGCAATCGCGGGTTTTAAAACCCTATTAGGTCCAAGCAAGTTGTCACGAGACAACGCACTCGACACACAATAGCAGTGTTAAAAACAATACAATCCAACGATTCTTATTATTAGGATCACTTTGCGGCACTTCACTGCAATAAACACCAAATTTGTACACTAAAAACCACTAGAGACTAATTTAAAACCTTTGAATTGCATCAGCCCACGCGGCTTGTTTTAGCCCTACCCGCCGAATCTTTAACATTATTTTTTAAGTAAAGCAGATGTCTGTAGGAATCATGATCAGAGAGTTTGATTGATTGCTGCTTAGAAAAAGTTAAATTATGCAACAGGAAATCGTGTTTATCTGATATTTATAAACTGTGGGAATATCTAAACTCATCAATCTGTATCCGATTGATTTGTTCATTGAATGTATAAGATTTTTTTTGTGGTAATTAGGAAGATCTAACTGTAAAGTAACGAGATTTGAAAAAAAAACTTCTGGTAACAAAAAATATACGATAAACCCAGAAGCGTGACAATATTTTAAATGTTAAAAAAAGATTACCATTTGCATCGATAAAGGTGAATATATAAATCGATTAAGGTGAAATAAATAAGTCTAAGAGTATCCTCAGTTCTGTGGAACGGTTTGCCTGCGAGAGTATTTCCCGACGGCTTCGACTTAGGAACCTTCAAGAGAAGAGCGTACTCCTTTTTAAAAAGGCCGGCAACACTTAAGCGATCTCTCTGATTTCGTGAATGTTATGGGCGGCGAAGATTACTTTCCATCAGGTAACTTTTGGCGCTTGTTCGTTTGTCGCCTAAAGCATAAAAAAAATGAACACGCAAACTACTGTCATCCCATATCCTCATCATCTGGACATCCGTCCAGTATACTATACTTGAGAAATTTCTACCATGAAGTTACTTGAGTCACAGTCCTTAGTTCTGTTGAACGCTTTGGCTGCAGATGTGTTTCCCGACGGCTACGAATTAGGGTCCTTCAAGAGAAGAGCGTACTCCGCTAAAAGCCGGCAACGCATCTGTGATATCTTAAGTGTTGCATATGTCCATGGGCGTCGGCAATCACTTACCGTGCGTGCGAGAGCCACGCTTCGGCATGAATGGGCCGGCTCAACCGGAGTGATACCACGGCCTCACGGAAAACTGGCGTGAACAAGCACTGTGCTGCTTCGATGCGTGAGTGAGAGTACTGGAGGCTCAATACGGGGGAAAATGGGGTGTAAAGTTTGGCAGCGCACTTGTGACTCCACTAGTGTCGCCGGCGTCTTTGGGTGGTGGCAACTGCTTACCATCAGGTGAGCCGTCTGTTCGTTTGTCCGCCATTATGTAAAAAAAATATACATAAATATATATACATATAATATATTGATACTCTTTATGGCACACAAGTTCTCTACTACAGTAATATGCTAATACAATGTAGGTGGCCTTATCGCTAACAGCGATATGTTCCTCACAAACTCAAGGTAGAAGAAAAATGTAATCTTCAAGAAACGAGCCTATACCTTCCTAAAAGGCCGGCAACGCATCTCCACTCCCTCTGGAGTGGCGGGTCAGGTGTGTGGTGTCCATGGGCGGCGGTGATCACTTACCATCAGGTGACTCGCTTGCTCGTTTGCCTCCCTTTCTCATTAAAAAATTGCGAATTGAAAAGATATCGTAATGAGGATTCTGCATACCCTAAGTGCTAAATATTTCTGACCTTGTTATTGTGAAACAAAGGCAATAGATATGTTTCACTATATATTTGATTGGATTTAGACATACCTCTGATAGGAAGTACAATTGAAGGTCAATTCTATCACATAATTTCATCCCACGCATAAATAGTAATTAATGTAATCACAGTAAATAACTCATTGATGATGAAAAATAGTGCAATACCTTAGTGAACGATGATGACTCAACCTTAGTCAATTTAATCACTATAATTCAAAATTTAATTTCAGTTTTATTCGTAAGTACATTTAAGTTCAGATGCAAAATTGTTGAAATTTAGCGGCGCGGTGCTTCGGATTTGGTTTGCCACAAAGAATAGCTTTTGTAAAAGCACAGTATAGCAAGAGCTTTAAGGAAAGCTTCTGATATTACTGTGGGATTGGTGATCGGTAGATGCATGCCAAGGAACGTGTATGAGTTCGATGTTTGAATAAGAATGACGTGCGAGAGAGAGAGAGAGGGAGATGAGAGAGACGACGTATGGCGGACGACGGTGAAAGACGTTGATTGACTAAGAAGATAATTGTTAATATAGGTAGTATTACTTATTCCCGTCCTTGGATTTATTTAGAACCCCATCCCCCAATTTTGGACGAGCCCCCAAAATTGTGGGATGGGGTTTGAAATAAAGCCAGGGATTTTCTGAATAAGTATTCTTATATAATTGTCTTAGCGTCGTCTGTACACCGTCCTTCCGTCGTCCGCCATACGTCGTCTCTCTCATCTCCCTCTCTCTCTCTCTCGCACGTCGTTCTAATTCAAACATCGAACTCATACACGTTCCTTGGCACACGTTCCTACCGATCACCAATCCCACACTCGGCCATCCTACATTCAGTATGCCCTCATACTGCACTCATACGTCCTACATACACCTTGAAAGTAACTACTTACATCTTTACAAAAACAACTCAAACAAAAACTACATCTTAACAAAAACAACATCATAAATAAAACCGCTATAAAAACACCACCTAAAACTTCTTCCTCTTCTTAAATTTTTTAAGGATTTCTTGTTCTGCTGCAGACTTCTTAAATTTAACTCCGCGCCTCCAACCAATGCGATATTTTCTAAATTTGAGCCTGCCGCTTTTCTTTGTCCTCTTGCCAACATGAACATCGTAGTTAGTAACCCAATTTCTCCAGTCCTGATTATAATTTTCTGCACATTCTTCTAGCACGTCACCAATGTTTGTTGACATTGTGTTTGGCATTTGCAGTCCTGACATATTCTCCTCCATAGACTCCTTAATACTTTGCACCGTTGGCGCCTCTATCGTCGTAACTTTTCCGTCATTATTTTCCATATTTTTGCCGTCATCACTGTCAACGTCGCTCGATAGCAACGGCACGTCACTTGTCATCACAACGTAATGACTATGGTTGTGATTTCGTTGCATATTTTGATATTCCACCCGTATCGCAGGTTCCAGAATCATGCACTCCTCTGGCTCCTCAACCGTGCACTCTTTCGGCCCCAAACATACGTCAACATCCACAAACTCGCTGCACTTGCTACACTCGCTTTTGTCATCTTCACCGTACTCACTTTCATCATCTTCACCATACTCACTTTCATCATCCTCGTCGTATTCACTATCATCTTCATCGTCATAAAATCCGCACCGTTCACTCTCACAAACATCGGTTTCACGCACATCACTGCCAAACTCCTCTATTAAAAAGCTTTTCAATTCTTCGAAAGTGCTGAGCTCTTCGCAGCAAACCGCCAATGCTGCAGTTCCCGTTAATGCGCGTTTCGTTATCAGCATCAGTCGCCTGTCCGCCCGACTTTCTTTGCTACCACATGCTTCCAATCTTGCAAGCCATCCTCTTATGTCCGCTGTTCCCTCGCCACTAAACTGCTGATGAGACACGTGAAATAGCGCGTGTTCAGCGCTGTTATCGCCCAACATGCTCTTCGTCGTCCGTCTTCGCTGATCGTCTTTTTTTTCTTCCTTTATTGCGTCGTCGTCGTCTTTTCTTCTTCGTCCAAGGCTTTATTTTTGCTCCATCCCGGACGAACCCCCAAAATTGTGGGATGGGGTTTGAAATAAAGCCAGGGATTTTCTGAATAAATATTCTTATATAATTGTCTTAGCGTCGTCTGTACACCGTCCTTCCGTCGTCCGCCATACGTCGTCTCTCTCATCTCCCTCTCTCTCTCTCTCGCACGTCATTCTAATTCAAACATCGAACTCATACACGTTCCTTGGCATGCATCTACCGATCACCAATCCCACATTACTGTAAAAGTATGTTTCCAATTTTTCGAACATAGCTCGTGTTTGTGATTACCAATCTGCATTAGGCAAGCATCATAGCAGCAATGATTTGATCTCTATGACAGAGGCCTGCGCCTTGAAGTGGGATAAAATGGCTGATAATTTACTTAACTCTTATATAAGTGTGAAATATTAAGAATTTATGTAATTACAATTAATACAAAAGTATGCAAAGGTGGCAGATGAGGAGACGGATCACCTGATGGTAAGCGATTGCCGCCGCCCATGGACACCCGCGACACCAGTGAAGTCACAAGTGCGCTGCTAACATTTGAACCCCCCTTTCCCCCGGATTGGGCTTACAGTATCCCTCAATCACGCAGCGTATCACAACACCGGGCTGCTTCACGTCGGTTTTCTGTGAGGCTGTGGTATCACTCCGGTCGGGCCGGGCCATTCATGCGGAAGCGTGGCTCTCCCACAGTCAACGGTTTTGTTGAACAGAACCGGGAAAGATAAGTTGAGATGAAAATGAAACCATTGTCCTATTTTCTAAAAAGAACGGAATCGCAGGGTTTGCATGAACGGTTGAAATTTTATTCAGCCCTTCTATGGATCAGTGGCTCCGCCACCAGTTTTTTATTGATTGTAGAGAACAATGAAGTAGGCAGTGCCCTTATGCCAACAATTTCTCAAACTTGATAAAAGCCTGGTGGAATCTATCTGGTTATATTCAAGAAAAGAGCTTATTCCTCCCTACGCATCTTTGATGCCATGTGTTGCAGACTTGATCCTCTAGCATTGCGGCGGGACACAGCTTCCCTCAGCATTCCGCATCTATCATGGGAGTGCTCTAAAGAACTGTTTGATCTACTCCCTGCAGCCGAATTCTTACATCAAACCACTCGCAAGCGATTGTCATTCCATCCTCATCATCTCGATGGATGGCTGTCTAATACTGTGCGTTTTTCCCGGAACTTTCTACCACGTACCTCAGTTCTGTGGAACGGTCTGGCTGCAGGAGTATTTCCGGACGGCTACGATTTAGGGACCTTCAAGAGAAGAGCGTACTCTTGTTTAAAAAGGCCGGCTGTTGCCGGAGAGCGCGCTAATGTGTTCATTAGCGAGCTCTCCGATTACGCATATGTTTATGGGCGGCGTTAAAGACTTACCATCCGAGCCGTCTGCTCGTTTGTCCGCCATAATATAAAAAAGCCGTCTACAAATCAAATGATTTAAGATATCGCAATGGGCCTAGTAGCAATAACTTGTTCAATTTGTGTAATGTTAATTTAAATAACAAACAATTTGAAAAACATTTATTGCGTAGCATTTAAGTGTATGCCGTAATAAAGTAGCAATTTTAACATACGCATACAAGTTGATTTATTGATCGGTTTACTGTCGATCTATCTTGATTGAAACATGTTTAATTACAAGTTACTTTTATACAAAAGGTTATTTAACTATCGTCTTAAAAACTTTTTTAGGTAACTCATACTCTCGATCTCAAGTTAGTAAGTCTTACTTAAGTAATAAAACCACCAAGGTTACCAGATCAAATCTTCATAATGTTAGGAGCTCGGGTTCGGGATTTTATTAATTTAGACACATAGATAGATTCTTTAAGGTGACGGGTAGGGCAATCAATCAAATAATTCTTTATTTGCATAGGCTTGTACACAGCACTTACAAATCGTCATACATTTGAATGACTTAAAACTATTTATAAGTACTTATGTATAATTTACATGTTATACATATATATGTTGAAACATAAAATATACTAAAGAAAAAAATAAACATAATGCGATTCTACCACCGGCTCGGAAAGTTGTTTCTGGTCGAGAAGATCCGGCAAGAAACTCGCCAGTTACTCTTATTAATCGCCAAACTTTCATACAATGTTGTGTCATAGGCACACTAGCGACGCCAATCGAATTTAAATTTTAGCTACTAAACCGGATCTATTTTAAACAATTTCGTGGTTACATCTCCGCGGCAAACACTTATACTATTTATTAAATAACCATGCACAAATGTTGGGTCCAACGCGAACGCGAAAAATTGATTCAAGCCAAAAGCGGCCACTTTTGGCGTAAATCAATTTTTCGCGTACAAAAACGGATTCAACATTTGTGCATGGTTATTTAATAAATAGTATTAGTGTTTGCCGAGAAGTTGTAACCCCGAATTTTTTTAAATAGATCCTGTTTAGTAGCTAAAAATTAAAATCGATTGGCTAAAAATTATACTCGCACCCCACGAGTGTGACTATGTGTAGACACAAATAGTGTGCGAGCGAGAAGTGAATAGATGCGCCGCCATTTCTGATCCCATTCTTTATCCGCACAAAAGCGGGAGAATCCGGCCAAATGCCGACTATCTCCCAATCCTAAGGGAGAGCCATGCCTCGGCATGAATGGGCCGGCATGCTCAGTGTACTGTGACCCTTACTGGGAATCGTGAATCAGCACTTGCGCTGTGTTTCGCTGAGTGACTGTCTGGCCCAAATCGGGGGGAAGGGGAAAAATTTGACAGGGCACTTATGACTTTACTAGTGTTGGCGGTGTCCATAAATGGCGAAAATCGCTTACCATCAGTTGATTCGTCTGCTTGTCTGCCATCTATTACATATAAAAAACTTGCATTTTTTTTTATTAACTTTAGTCATTTTCTGTAGTAAGGTGAATTTTCTTTTTGATATTTGACCCTATTATAATCCTCTCAAGAATTTTATAAGACGGCTTAAAAAGAGCGGCGTAAGTAAGGGCTTATAATTGTCTCAAAATACTTGACTCAATAAATCCATTCATAGAATCAATTACATCATCTTTTCATCAAACAGTCATACACGGTTCATCGGAGTCGAAACAAAACCTTAAACAATACGAACTACGAATATTGGATTACCATTACCTCATTACTATAACAATAGTTTAAACACCCAACCCTATTATTTTTACATTCCGATACGCCTTATTTCCAACAAATAAAGTCCATTTTCCAACATTCAAAAGTTTCATACCCATCGGTAGCTCTGTTGTTAGGGTTGACAAAAGTGAGATTCAAGTGTAAGAAATAAGGTGTATTTTTGATTGAGGGTATGTTATGGTTGAAAGTACAGGAAGCTGATCATCACGCGTTACGGGCAACTAGGGCTGTCAATTAATGTTTTTTTTTTATTATATTTTATGTTAAAATGTATACAATTGCGTGTTATGTTGCATTGGAGGTTATGGTTGTTCTTGAAGTATGTTATAATTATCATTATGATATGGTATTGACTGCCTCGTTGGAGCAGTGGGTAGTGCGTCGCACTTTAAAGTGACGGCTGTGCTTGAGGTCCCGGTTTCGATCCCGGGTCGGGCTAAAATTTTAACCTGAGTTTTTCTGTTCAGAAATTCTTAGTGTCAGCCTGGAGTCTCGAAGCTGGCGGTCTTGTACCTCCGTGCCTTGGAAAGCACGTGAAGCCGTTGATACCGTTCACCAAAGAAGTCCCATGATACGTGCCACTTACGTCACGTCTACATTCAAATTTGAGCTTTGTTAATATAGAAACAAGGAATATAACATTTAAGTTCCCTATTTTTCAGGGGTAGGTACTTCTTTCGTGGCGCAGACTCTAGCAAAGGATTGATCAAAATGGCGAACATTTGGCGAGCCTTATTCAGCAATAGACTACTGTCACACGCTAAGCGAAGCTGATGATGACTAACTAAAAATGACGATTCGACATGATTAGACCGGTACGACCAGTGATACCTCGGCTTCACAGAATACCGGCTTGAGGCAGTGCCGGTGCCGTATTAGACCTGTGAATGTGGGTACCGGAAAGGTTGGCATCGAAATTGTAACTCCACTGGTGTTGCGCGTGTCTATTAGCGGTTTCAAACGCATTAAGATCACCTGAAGAGCAAACGGATCACCGTTTGCTTATCTGCAACCTATTACACAAAAATCTCTAACAATGAAAGTGCAGTAATTTGACAGCCCTGCATTGCATAAGGGCTCGCATACACGTAATAGACGAGCGCATTAGCTGGTGACGCGCGCCGCATGCCCTAACAGACAGAGGCATGGATTAGGGCGCAGTGTAAAACACATGGCAGTGTGGAAAACAATGCTTTGAAGGATGGCGCATTTGCCAGTGACCCCGCATCATACGCCAAAGTCCGTGGGTGCGATCCCCGCCCTGGGCAAAAATTCGTCTGATGGACACTTGTATCTGTGCAGTGTTTGGGTGTTAAATTTGTATTTAATTATATATTTGTAATTCCTCTGTTTTCTGATATCCGTAACACAAGTGTTTAAGCTACTTAGTACGGAATCAGGTCAATTGTATGAGATGTTGTATGAATGTATTTTATCTTATCTTTGATCTTCATTTTAGGACTATATTATAGTCAACACAAAGACTCGCGGCAGACGGTAGAGCATTTCATTCGTTATTTATGAATAAAATGTGTTTCCGAGGAGAATTATAAAGTCCAACTTGATTTGACGGTAATTGCAATAAAGCGACTGCCGTCTGACCTTTGCAACCCTTAGACGGGGAAACTGGATCAACTGGATTATGATCCCGTTCAGAATCATTATCTAAACAGTTGTGTTGTTTATCGTACTTAGATGTTTTGATCATTTTAAACTGTAGAAAGTATTTGATCTTTAAGAAGTACCGTTGATAATGCCTAGTATAGTACAACCGGCTTACGCTATAGTACAAGTGGCTCACGCTATATAGTACAAGCGACTCACGCTATAGTACAAGCGGCTCACAATATAGTACAAGCGGCTCACTGTTGTTAAATACACTTTGCCAGACTATCACGCATGCCCTAAACGAGTGTCACGGCTGCGCCGGCGCACCCGCCATTGTCGCGGCTTCAGGGGCGCAGAGAAAGTCGTTGCGACACGCGCCCAGCAGGAATGTTAATCCTTACACATGTGGAAGATTCTTAATCAACTGACTTATAATAATCTAGTAAGGTGACAAGTTTTAGAAAGGAATCCATTAATTGTTTTTTTTTTGTTTTTAGTGATTTTTTTGTTGAGTTTTTAAACGTTTAGGTTGACTCCCATAGAAAAGTATATTCGCTATACTTTTCCTCTACCCCAAATTTGTCTGGAAGATATTAGCTATAAGACTGCCTACGTAATAATACTATAGTTATATGACTATTAGTATTAAGATCTTTAGTGTGTTCCTCCATTTTATAAAAAATAATATGACTTATGGTTGTTCTTTATCTAGCTACTACTAGTTCTGTAACTAGCGCCCTTAACAAAAAATATATAGACGATCTTAAGAACCAATCTACAATAGGACCTCTATGCTGCTGTCATCTAGCTATAATGCTGTTAAGGACTTTGAGTATATACTCAAAGGTTAAGGACCACTCCAAGTCGGAGAAAAATGATTAAAGAGCGCACTTTAAGGCCATTTTTTGCGAATGTGGTTTTGGTACTTAACGGCATTATAGCTAGAGCAGGGCTGAGACAAGAGGATGAAATCGCTAATACGACAAGACCAAATGTAAATATATTTCTTTGATGTTTACGACTTCTAAGAGCACTTTACGCCGACAATTATTTTCCAGTATCAGAATTTTAAGGAACAAGTGAAGTTTCTATGAGTTAAGACCTGTTACTAGCTTTAACATTCATTGTAATTACCATCGTATTATCGCTAATAGCGATCTCTTCCAGATAAACCTCACCCTCAGGGCAAAGGAAAAGTATAGCGAATTAAGAAAAGGGGTAATGCAGTATATTATGTATTTAAGTATATATTTGTGTTCCTCTGTTGTCTGATATCTGTAGCACAAGTGCTTAAGCTACTTAGTACGGAATCAGGTCAACCTATGAGATGTTGTGAGAATTATTATTATTATTATGTTCTTTACATGCTGAGTATCACAGCTATTTGCTGGCTGTTCAGAAATGTTCGGGCCTAGGCCAAGTACAGTTCCTACACTACGGATCTGATTGTGATGTGGTGGGGGTAATTATTATTATTATGTTCTTTATATGCTGAGTATCACAGCTATTTGCTGGCTTTTCAGAAATGTACGGGCCTAGGCCAAGTAGGTACAGTTCTTACACTACGGATCTGATTGTGATGTGGTGGGGGTAATTATTATTATTATTATTATTAATGTAAAAATGTTAATTGAACTCACCAAAGATAACAAAATCCATTAGTTCCAAACACCACAACCTTACGCGCCACTTAACATAACGAGCACACCAAAAGATCGCGAATGAAGGAAAACATACATAATTTATAATTGTTCAAACATCAGCTATACTTATTCTGGGTCAAGGACCTGGCATTGTGGTTTCGCAGTAAAACTCTAAATGTTTTCGTCTTTATCTCTGAAAACATTTAAAATGAGGTATTTTGGGTAACTGACTTAATGTGGAGTTTCAATGGTAATTTGTGAGTAATAAGGTCATGAGCTCTGATTGAGGGTATGACGTAAGGAATTTAAATGAATGAATGAAAGAGAGGAAGGAAAATGTGCACGCATTTATATGTACAGTTTAAGTATAGGATTTAATTAAGCACCGGCTTTCACCAACAGAAATATTAAAATAACACTTTTTTTTCATGACTTAGGTGGCAGACGAACAGACGGATCACCTGATCCACCCACCCACAACCTTAGTGGAGTTACAAGTGCGTTGCCAACCTTTAAACTCCCCTCACTCACGCAGCGAACAGCACAGTGCTGCTTCACGCCGATTTTTTGCGAGGCCGTTATCACTCGAGTCGAGCCGGCCCCGTTCTTGCCGAAGCGTGGCTCCCCACGGTCAATTTTATACATTAGCCTGTAAACGAGATCTTTTTGGGATTTTTTTGATCGAATAAAGCAATTACAAATCATGTAACGGGCCCACGGTATGTATGGAACGGTATGTTCCGTTGGGACGCCCAAGATATCGCTGGATAGACCAGAGACTTATTTTTGATTTACTCTTATGACTTAGCGTCGTGACGAGCGCACGATTTCTACTGATTTTTCTTCGACATACGATATTTCGCATTTTTTAATCATTCGTCTGCAACGAGTGACCCCACCTACGTTGGTCGATAGAAACAACGCCTAAATAGTTGTCAATGGCAACAAGCATATACAAAATATAAAAAATTTCAAACTTTGATTTGACTGATTTTGCCAGTGTCACCCCCATCGACTTGGCGTTTTAAATTAATAAATAAAACAAGAGAATAAATAAATAATATTACTTTAATTCCCCGTTAAAACCGCCGTCGGAGGAACACAAATTTGTAGGGTCGTGGGTTTAAAGGGCCGTCTGCTTTCACTTCACGTTTTAGGCACTCCCCTGTAGGTCCAATGGTACTAGCCCGAGACGGAGATGATGATCGCCAATTTTTCTCAGGCGGCGGATGTGGTGAATTTGAATTTTTTTAGTAGGCGGATGTGGTGTTGGGCCTCTCGCAGATGCTACGCCAACGCGTTCTGCCTCCAAACAGTCTTCCCAACCCGGTATAAAATTCATAGTTTTTTAAGACAAAAAAGCAAAGATTTTCATATTCGTCTATGGTTTTTGCGTTCCGTTTGCAATGCGAAAGTTACCGGTTTTTGTACAATTTTGCATGGAAGGGTTAGAATGTCAATTTACCGTATTTTATCGGCAATCGAATAATTCAAAAATAAGGAAATTCCGCTTCATGCGACTTAGAAGGCGAATGTGACTTATGTCGCATGCGACGACGCTAAATCATACGAGTTAATCAAAAATAGAGCTCCAGGTCGAAAAACCTCTTGCCCACTTACAATGGCTGAACTGGCGACAGGTGGCCGAAAACAGACCGGAATGGCAAAATCTCGTGTCGGAGGCTAAGACCCACTTCGGTTCGCTGAGCCAGCGTAGTAAAAAGTATCATGTAACGAATTAGCTCATTTTCTTGACTATATCCTCTTGTAAACCTAAAAATCTCCACCTCGGTAACCGTTCTTCTCTGCTTCACCATGATGCATGGCCTAATACATAGGCACATTGCGCCAAGAAACTGAACAGACACCGTTCATCAACGAATGTTTGTCCTGGGTGGGAATCAAAGCCACGGCGTTTAGCGTATGAGGCAGGGTAACCATCGAATGCGCTATCAAGCCAGTCAAAGACTTAGATTAATTAATGATTAGATCACCGGATAAGGCCAAACATGTGAGAACGATTCGAACTCAAATAATGTAGGTCCACAATTTTTGAGAAACTATCCTAGACGTTGACCTCACGATGTTTTCACTCATCACCGAGCTAATGGTAGAAACATGCACATCGATTTGGATAATACAGAGGTTTTTTAAAAGGCCGGCAACACATTAGCGCTCTCTGATATCTCGAATGTTCATGGGTGGCGTTGATTACTTACTTTCCATAATCAAAATCAAAATCAAATAGGTAATTCTTTATTTGCATAGGCTTGTACACAGGACTTGCAAATCGTCATACATTTGAATGATTTAAGACTATTTATAAGTACTTATGTTGAAACATAAAATGTATTAAAAAAAAGTAAATAAACATAATGCGATTCTACCACCGGCTCGGAAAGTTGTTTCTGGTCGAGAAGATCCGGCAAGAAACTCGCCAGTTACTCTTTTTAATCGCCAACTTTTTTACAATGTTTATTATCATCATACCAAGTCATACAGTCTAATGTAACACAAAATAGAATGAAGCAAATTAAAAGCTAAATATGAGGTAAACCGAATAAGGTGAACCGCTTCCTCGTTTGTCGCCTTTAGCATTAAAAAACGACCCCCGTATGGAAGGCTGATTCTGAACCACTGAGCTACCATCACTTTACAATGACTTACTTGTACTTACAAATAGTATTTTTTCTCAAGAATCTGCGCAGAATACAGTGTTATTCTTCTCGATTAAAAACCAACTGTTATTAATTACCAATTTGTAAAGCAATTTGTCGTAGTTTTTCAATTGAATGGCTTACAGCACCAATTTGGTATTGTCGAGAGACTAACGACGGCACTAAATCTTCATTGGCGTCAAGTGAACACCCTGTTGACGTTTTTAGTGCGATTACTAATTTAAGTTTTATATTAATGACTTCATTTAGTCTTTATTTATAAAAGCGAAATACCACTTACTGATTAATCACAAAATCTCAGAAATCAAAACATGTTTAGGTACAAGAATTGTTAATGAGAATTTTCTGAGAAATGAAAAAAGGAACTCCTGACCCGGCCCAGACACTGAACTCGGGACTCTAAGCTATTTTGACGTCATCGTTAACTTATCAGTTTTCAGTAATAAT
This sequence comes from Marasmia exigua, assembly GCA_019059595.1. Classification (NCBI taxonomy): domain Eukaryota; kingdom Metazoa; phylum Arthropoda; class Insecta; order Lepidoptera; family Crambidae; genus Marasmia; species Marasmia exigua. Next base: position 21,541,552 of record CM032482.1, read on the forward strand.
ATATTGTCCAACCGATTTCGGCTCAGGTGGCAGAACTAAATGATCAGCCACCTACGCATAGTGCTCAAGTGTGTGCGGAAATACAAGTGCACTCTCTAAGTCCTTGCCCTCATAATCCGATGGGACACCAGTGTGTTACGACCGGGCGCAGGGCCAACGTCTTAACGTGCTTTTCGAGGCACGGGCATACAAGACCGCCAACTTCCAAACTCCGGGCTGACACTGAGAATTTCTTAACAGAAAATCTCAGGTAAAAATGTTTGGCCCGACTCCGGAATTGAACCCGGGACCCCAAGCGCAGCTTTCGCATCAAAGTGCAACGCTTTAATGTGGGAGAGCCACGCTTTGGCATGAATGGGCCGGCTCGACCGGAGTGATACCACTCCCTTACAAAAGACCGGCGTGAAGCAGCGCCTGCCCTGTGTTTCGCCGTGTGAGTGAGGTTACCGGAGGCCCAATGGGGGAAGGGGAAAAGGTTGGCAACGTACTTGTGACTCCACTGGTGTTGCGGGTGTCCATGAGCAGCGGAATTGCTTACCATCAGGTGATCCGTCTGCTCGTCTGCCACCTCTCATAAAAAAAAAACACACAACCCACTGCGCCATCGAGGGTTTATACCCTGGTAATGTATAACAATCATAGATCCAATTGATCTGGTTCCCCTGTTTTAGGGTTGCGACGGTCAAAAACGGCAGTCGCTTCATTGTTATTACCAGACTTGGACCAAACGTACCCCGGGCTCCGAAGCGACAGCTTTGGACACAACTGAAAATTACACGATAAGATGAAGAACCCATGTGGAATGACCCAGGGATTATCCAACGAAAAAAGGGTCTTTACAAAAACCTATAAATTTCCGCAAACATCCAAACACATTCATAGAAAGCTGTCTTCTGCTGTCCCTACTCATGGGCCATGTTGACACACGGCCGTTGACCCCCTGACCTGCCGACCTTCCAGTGTGTTTGTAAAACACATGGTTTTAGTGAAAACGGGCTCCATACAATGACACTTAGGACAGGTACTTTCACATTATTTTCATATTGTAAATCTTCAAATGCTTAGCCTGGGGATAAAGATAATGTTTTCATTTTGCTTGGGTGTTTTACGAGTTGCCGAAATTGATTCTCGAAAATGATGATTGACAGCTGTCATTCGTAAATACACTTATCGTCTTCTACTTACAGCTGCACCCCGAGTCGTTGATTAACTTAGTTGGCTGCTTAAAGAAATATATTGACACTTATTCTGATACGCATAAAGACTACCGATACAAAAGTTAATGAACATTAGCTTAAATGACGTCTCTAAGTGCGGCCGTTAGACAATTTGTCTTCTACTACTGTAACTCTACTGTAACTTACCTTGATCTATCAATACTATTTATAAAGATTAAATGCTACAGCGGCAATGCTTATTAATATCCTCCAACCGATTACGGTTACGGCGGCTATCTAAATCATCAGCCACGTTACGCAGAATATATTATAGTGCTTAAGTGTGTGCGCAAACACAAGTGCACTCTCTATTCCCTTACCATCATATTCCGATGGGACACTACTGTGACACGACCGAAGAGGGATCCGGCGCAGAACCAACGGCTTACTGGGACAGGGGTACATGACCGTCGACTACCAGACTCCGGGTTGGACATTAAGAATTTCATACCGAAAACTTAGGTTCAAATTTTTGCTCCGAGCTGGGGATCGGAACCCAGGACCACTTGTTAGCCTCTAGTGCGCAGCCGTCGTTTTTAAGTGCGACTTACTTGCCACTGCGCCACCGAGGCAGTCAACAGGGGCAACGCTTATAGCCTAATCCGAAAACTAAAAACGCTTGCGTGATGTAATCGACACCTAGCGCCATCTATTATTATAAAGTAGAACCAATATTCCGAAACGAAGGCCGCCAGTAAAAAATAAAGTGTTATTAAAAGTGTTTGCCGAGCGACAGGAGATCCGAAATTGTTTAAAATTGATCTGGTTTAGTAGCTAAAAATTGAAATAAATTGACGTCGCTACCCTTCACCTTAAGGCCGCCACTGCAGAAATAATTAATCAGGTGAGCTCTCTGAAAGTGATAAAACAGGGTATACCTAATATATTTACCTATCTGAGCAAGCATCATCATCCTCTTGCCCTTTTCCCAGGTTATCTGTCGGCGCTATATATCTTCCTTTTCCATTACGTCCCTGTCATTCGTCAACGAATCATCCACCCTTATCATCATTATCATCATTCATCATTATTGGACAAACGAAGCGGTCAATTGCAGAACGTGTCAAGGAACATATCGCAGCTGTTAAAAATCGAAAAGCGAATAAATCGGCAATAGCAGAACATCTACTGGAAATGGGAGTTAATCATTGGATGGAACTACATGATCCGAAAATCCTCTCCACCGATCATCATTATCATACCAGGATAGTACGTGAAGCGCTCACAACCACGAAACTGTACAATGCAATTGGAGCATCTCCGTTCTTCCACTACTCCACCAGGCAGACCCTCAATCCACACCGGTACATGGTAGAAATACCAAAGGTCCGCACAAAGAGGTTTGAATCCTGTTTCCTTATTCGTACTATGAAACAGTGGAATCAGCTGCCTGAGGAGGTGTTCCCTAGAGGCTACAATTTGGGGGTTTTCAAAGCGCGAGTGAATAGGTAGCTAGATCTTAGACCATATTATCACTTACCATCAGATGAAATATGGTCAAACCCTTACCTATCTACAGTAAAAAAAAAAAAAGAAGTATAAGACTTTCCATCGGGAGGATAGATTTAAAATATCATCGACATGGAATTCAGTAATTAACAAGTGCAAACCCCATGCTAGGCCTTTACTAACGCAAACGAACACTGATATTGTTAGTGTAGTGTGTCAGAGTAGCTTCACTGACAATTCATCTAGTGGCGAATTAATATCAAAAAATGTAAGGGTGTAAGAAGATTCACAGCCCGGCCCCAGCAGACGACGCCGTGCTCCGCCAGTCCGCTCGTGACCACGGCTGCTGTAAAGTAGCCGAAACGTCGAGCCAAATATGTGAGTACACAATGTTGTATCACATAATAAATATCGTGTTAATTCCCGTGTTGATACATTATAGTTATAATGCAACGCGAAAATCTAAAAAACTATTCATCCACCCTTTTTCCCACACAATCCATCCATCTCTATTGCGCCCGTCCTCCGTTACCCAACCCACTTACATTTATACTCAGTCTTTTGGTTACATATTCTTCTCTTCTTCTCATTACATAGGCGTACCATGAAAGATATTTGCCTTCAATTTATCAATGATGGGAGCCGCTTTCATACGCCTCATGCAATCGTCTTTCATCCGTCTTCTTAACGGCCCAGTATTCTGATCCATACAGGGCAACAGGTCTAATGACGTATTTGTAAATTTTGCCACATCTAAGCAAGCATTCTACTAAAATCACTAACTTACTAAGACCATTGACACAAAAAGAACAAATTACAAATTCAATGACAGCAGTAGGTACTAAATTTAACAAGCTACAGTCAAAAGCTGCGCAAGCGCCGCTGTTGTGTAAAACACGCGTGTCGGTGTGGGCTACTATTGCAATGTTTGTCTAAGATATGCGAGTGTATTGCTACACTCAGGGACTGGACTCTTTAAGTAATCAACGCCGCCCATGAACACTCGCGAAATCAGAGAGATCGCTAATACAAAAAAAAACAAAAATATCTTAATTCAATTTGTTAATACAGAACCATGGACCTAGAAGTCAGCGGAATGTGCCATTTTCGGAAAAAACGTCACAGAGTGTGAAAGAGATCCAATCAGCCCTGGCGCAGATTCTATACGGGTGCGGTAGAGAAAGAACGTCGCCCAACACGTCACCCCAGTACTAACGGCTTCGCGCAGTTTTGAAGTATGGCTTTCTATGAAGAGGCACAGTCAGTTTAGGGTACATGTCTATGTAAAGAACATTTATGTATGTCAAATATTATGCAATCTACCCCTGATTCGGAATGTCAATTTCTACCGAGAAGAATTAGCAAGAAACACAGTAGTTACTCTTTTCGAATAACATAGTACTCTCTCATAGTATTCTCTACTATCAAATGTCCTTTACCCGAAGGTTGTCTGGTAGAAATCGCTTTCAGCGATAAGACCGCCGAAATTGTACACAAAATTTCTGTAATGCCTAGTACTTAAGTGGTGTATTTTGTGCAATAAAGTATATCTATCTATCTATCTATCTATAGTTCTTAATTTACACCTTTCATTTTTAATACAATGCAATATTATTTTTATAAAAATGTTTAATGTGTTGCCTTTTTAAAAAAAGAGTTCGCTCTTCTCTTTAAGGTACCCTAGACTGGACCATCGGACTGGGTTGGTTTTTTAATGATAGATGACGACGAGGTGGGCGTTCGCATCATCATTATGGGACAATGCTCACTCAGACAATTGGCGTAAATTAACGCTGTGAGTGAGGGTACCGGAGGCTTGATGGAACGTGATTTGTGATTCCAGTCTGGCTCAGCTACCTTGAGAGAAGGGAAAAAGAATTTCAAAACAGTAAAGTGAACCTGGTACGGCCAAATTTTCAAGAGCTAATGGACCGTCTATGATACCAGTGGAAAGATGAGGATAGGCGCGGTCTCTTGGTGGTTGACAGGGGGTGGCACAGGAGTGAACTAGGTGGAGCTCTTATTGGTTGGCTCAACTTGGCTCATTGTAAAAATGTTCACTCGAATCAACTGAAACCAAACCCACAATAAGCTTATGTATATCCTCTTAAACAACATTTCGGCTATGCCGGTCAAGTTCAAGTATAAGACGAAGTAATAAATAAATAAATATTTCACAAAATCACATAATATTGATCCGACTCCAAGATAAGATGCTCAAGCGCCTGTGTAAACACCCAAACCAATTAAAAAAATACATAGATACTCACACAATGGACAACATTTCAAATTTTTAACATGTCCATATTGTTTTTTTATATGAAAGTAGACATAAAATGAACAGACCCATATTTTTTCTTTTTTCAAAATTTGTCCATTTTCATGCATAAAATAATTATTGAAATTCTTTTTATTCTAAATAGACGTAAGCGCCAAATGACGTCATCGGACGGCTGAATACAGCGATATTCCTTTGCTTATCATTGTTTTAATAAAAAAAAGGTACTACTGTCAAAGGTAAATAATACTAGTGTCAACATTGTCAACGTCATTCATACATTCAACGTTGACAAGTTGTCTTTTTTTTTGACAGTTACATGTCATGAGTTTGGCATTACGTAAATTTAAAACTATAATGTGCAAAGCAAAGAAATATTTTACATTCTGCCGTCCGATGACGTCATCTTACGTTTTTTAGTTTTTAATTTTTTTCTCAGTAAATAAGCAATATAAAAAATTAATAAATATATATTCGAGCAACGGAAAAGTAAACAAAGAATTGGTATTTTTTGTTTCAGAGCTTAGCAATTTTGAAATGTTGTCCATTGTTTGTACTGTGCGGGGATCGATTTATTTTTTTATCGTTTACATCCCGAAAACCTCTTATTAGGTTATCGTAAATAATGTCCAGTTAGCATGTTAGATCAACCAAATAAGCAAAAAAAAATAATCTGCTGTTCCATACATAGGAGGAAATTCAATTATATATGTAACAGCGGATTTTTATTTCGCTTATTTTGTTGATCTAACATAGTAAATAGTCTTTATTCACCTACCTTTATGTAGTTTCGAGATGTAACTGATAAAAAAATAATGGTGTATACCTACTTATCATTGAATTTTGCACGTTTTATAACTTATAATTGAAAACTTGTTATGTCACATTTTTAATTATGTCTATATGTCTAGTAAATTATTTTCACGTCATATGTTTAACTGTGTCTAGAAAATTATCACGTAGTTTCTACAACCCGCCTCCATGCTGTCACTTTCAATGCAAAGAAAACACACTCATTCTCATTTTCAACAAGTTTTTCTCGAAACGCCAATTCTGTGTACTCTTTTCATTATGCAATAATATGTAACATTTAATTCTAAAAATTTTCCTTTCATCCACTTGGATTGCTCAACTTGGTAAGCAAAACCGATCTCAAGCGCCATCGAGAACTTAAGTATACTTAACAAAACTGGTGTATTATTTATTCAGTAAAAATGTCGAGAGAATCTGCCCACACAGATAGCGTGTGAATTGGAAGCAATGTTTAAGCGAATGTGGGAAGAGAGGTTCGTGACTGTATGATGAAAAATTAATGCAGATCACTGGTTGGATATAGACATGTATGCTTGGATGATTGTATGTCTATATTTGCTTCAATCAAGCTACGTGGTTTTGGTGTATCGGTAACGGTCACGACATGTTCTAGATATACTCTGAGATGTGAAATAGGTGCTTTTGCTAATAGAGCAATTGCCCACGAAGGTCACACTTTCGTCCAACTGCAACACAGGTAAGAATATAGAGATTGGGTTGACTTTCCAATATATCTGCATCTGGAGGTGCGATGGTGATAGGTTCCCATACACTGGCCCGATTTTACATCTTGTTGTGCAAGCTTAAGAACCTCCTCATCAGAGCACGCAGAGAATAATAGTGCAGTATCGTCAGCATAAGGTATGATTTTGCCACCATTTAATTTTAGATTATAAAGGTCATTGACTGTAAATCAAAAATAAGGTTGGACCTAAAATAGTTCCCTGGGGAATCCCGAAGGACGTATTTTGCATATCAGAACTGAGGATGTCTACCTAATTTCACACATTGGGATCTCTAGTCTAAATAGTTTACAAATAATTTTAACTGGTTTTCCCTGATACCCATGGATTCGAGCGTCTGTAAAAGGATAGGGTACAGAAATTGTGTCAAATGCCTTGGCAAGGTCGAGAAAGATTCCTATTGTCTGATGTCCCTGGTCCAGTTCCTGAACTATAGAGTCAGTTAGTTGGTGGACGGCATCAGCTATCGATAGTTTCGGTCTAAATCCAAATTGCGTTGCGGAGAGCAAGGATTGTTTTTCCAAATATTTCATAAGTCTCGTATTTATGATTACGTTCCAATATTTTGGATATTGCTGGCAATATTGAAATAGGTCGGTAATTAGTTATGGTCATTTTTGAAACCTGATTTGTGTACAGGAACCACAACAGCTTTTTTCAGTGATTTAGGAAAAAATCTCTCAGCCAAGCATTTACGGAAAATGTAGTCAACGTTATAAATATAAACATTATGGGCCTACCCCATTGAAAACTACTGGTGATGCTAGTGTGCTGATGGACTGTATATGATGATGATGGATACTAAAGAATGAGGCTCGTACGGTTTATAATTAAAATGATAAACAAATATGAACAAAACTATTCTTTTACTGACACACTCACAAGACAGTTGCCCGTCAAAAACATAAAAACAAATAATTATATAAAATAAAAGTAAAAAAACTAAAACCCAACTACGACAAAAAACGTCGCTGAAAAAGTATAAAACAAGCCTTCGTTGTCAATTTATGCAATATTCACTATGTAAAGACGTTTTTTGTCGTAGTTGGGTTTTAGTTTTTTTACTTTTATTTTATTTGTACTATTTTGGTGTCCAAGTGCTAGTAATATATATATATAATATATATATTCAAAATGTACAAGTCAAGCGCTTTCAAATGATACCAAACACGGCATATTTATCATAACTTTATTTTTTTACTCTGTATGTTTTGTCCGCTAGAGGGCGCCACATTAGATTTTGTGAAACTTCATATAGCCTATAACCAGCGGACGATCAAGACGCTTATAATGATATGTCATTTGTCGAATTCTGATAAGTAGTTAAGAAGTTACGTGGAAACAGATGAACATACATACATACATACATACATACATACATACATACATACATAGCCTGTCATAACTCTCCTTTTGCTTTGCCGTAGTCGGGTAAAAAATGAGGTGGTACCACGGCCAGTTGCCAACACACATAATGATTGGGGTGAACGACACTTTTATTATAAAGTAAAGACTACAAAAAATATATTTAAAAAACAACATACCCAATCTGCTTATGGACAGCATCTGTAACAAGCAATAAAAGTCTTTAAGCAAACAAACGATTAATAGCATTTCTTGTCATAACCGACTTCAAATTGCTGCCCAAAAAAGCATGACAAAAAATTCTACGAATAAAAAACCACGAACTAAAAAGTGTAAAATCAATTTTTAATACTTCATACGCATCAGATACACTTAGGTTCGTGGTTTATGAAGGCGGTTTTTTTTCGTAGAATTTTTTTAAGTTTTTCTTTCTTAAGAGGATTGTTAAAATATTTTTATTGACCAGTAAAGGCTACAAATAGTATGCAGTTAGATATTGTGACTTTGTATAAAGGAAAATTGTGTAAATAAAATCAGCTGCAAATACAGTGGGAGAGCCACGCTTCGGCATTAATAGGCTGGACTAAAACGGCCTAAAATCACAGGGCTTGAGCTGTATCTCAGGTGCACTCCGGTCGTGCCGGCCCGATCATGCCGAAGCGTGATATCGGTTAAATAAAAAAAATATCAAAATCAAAGTTACTGCAATGAACCGTTTAGTAATGAGACAATTACTGTGCCATCTATCTTTTTTAACAATTTTGGTTTATGAGGCTTTGCGCGAGTGAAAAATCCGCTAGATGGAGTACTATAGGAGTGAAGTCCATACACAATGTGATTGGTTATTTTTAAACGTGATCTGTCGAAATGTCAATTTGACAAACTAAAGAACCAATGCGGTTGATTTTGGACCTCAGTTTAACAGTACGCCATCTAGCGGATTTTTCCCACGCGAAAACCCTTACTTGAAATTCCTTTATTCATATCATACTCTTGCGAAAGCTTATATTTCGAATAATTAAGTCACAATTTGAATGTTCCATTTCACCTTATTAGTACCAACTAACATGCGTTACATTTCATCAACTGCTGTTACTTCTTATTATTACACAAATTATGCACATATTTTAACATCACAACTTGTCACAACCACCATTGTAATTTGAAATCTTTAGCCAAAGCGTTCACAAACGACGCTCAAACTGTCGAGAGCTCAAGTTACAATTGCCTTTCATACTGCCACTTTAACAAGAGCTATCGCTTGTTACAGTACTTACAGACTATGAAATAAAGCCGATTTACACCACGAAACTAGTGGCATGAAATGACTTGCAAAACTGATTTTACGTGAAAATATAAAGTTTCATTGTGTTAAAACAAAAAAACATTTTTTACTAACAAAAATGTCCGCTGTGTGACGTGAATCTAGTGTTACGTAAGCGAATATGGCTGAAATTATGTTTAAAGAAAATATATTATTACTAACCTAAGAAAAGTATTCTTAGGTGTAAGAAAAAAAACCTTAGATTATCTACTCTTGCTAATTTTCAGTTAATTATTTTAACAGACTACAGAAACGTACTAAGTACTCACCCAATATTTTTAAAAGAAAGGAAATTTAAGTTGATTTTTGCATCTCTTACGGCCGCACTCAGAGACGTCATTTAAGCTAATGTTCATTAACTTTAGTATCGGTAGTCTTTAAGTATGCGTATCAAAATAAGTGTCAATTTTTTTTCTTAAGTAGCCAACTAAGTTAATCAACGACTCTGAGTGTGGCAGTTAATCCTGTAAGGAACGAGAAAAACCACTTACTTAATCCTAATTTTCAGGAAATTGGCATAATGCGAGAGTTTGTTAAATTAATCGAGATTAAGCACTGGGTTCTGCGCCCAATCCCTCTCCGGTCGTGTCACGCTGGTGTCCCATCGTAATATGAGGGTAAGGAAATAGACAGTGCACTTGTGTTTGCGCACACACTTGAGCACTATAATATTTCCTGCGTACGTTGCTGGTCGTTGAGATTGGCCGCCGTAGCCGTAATCGGTTGGAGGGTATTATTATATTACCATTAAATTAATAAATAGAAAAAAGATCACGTTTAATATCGATTCACATTAATATTCTTAAGAAAACAACACACTTAAAAAAACATAAATTGCAAAAGATTGCTATAAAACATACCAACTATTATATTAATATTATTACTAAAGCACAAATGTTTTTGTATTTATAGGACTGAGTATTTTTATATGAAAATAAAGAACTGAGTCGATTCAGTTGCTCGCGAGTGTAGTTTCGTGAAACCAAGATAAAATGTGACACTAATATTGCAATGTATATTCGCCTTAAACATGTGGAGGGGAAAGGTGAAGTTACAGTGGATGGGTTATGCAAGGGCTATTTCACAGGGTTGTATGATAGTCACGGATGTCACGACGTCTGAGCTGCCTTCCTGACTTCGCATTGTGGACCTAGAATACCTGCCATGCATTGAATAAAGTATAGTTGCCTAAGAAGATATTGTTGTGGTTTCAACCATGATACAATGAGTATTCTGTAGACAAGTCAATGGAAGTAGTTTGTCAACTGTTTAACAAGACCACATTGACATGAGGCGTAACTATCAGGTGGGCCAGACAGTTGTCATATTGTTTTGACAATTTTCTTTTTGCTGATGGCAAAAAATGGCACAGGAAGTTTACATACATGTACGAACGATTTCACAATGTACATAAATTGATAAAGTGGGATCAGTCATAGACACTCAAAGTCATAATCATATCACTAAAAAAATATATAGCTCTAGGAAGAGACGTTGTATCGATATATAGATATGATTATTTCATTTTCCTTATAAGTATTCCTTATCATCATCCTCCTGCCCTTTTCCCAGGTTATCTGGGGTCGGCGCAGTATGTTTTCCTTTTCCATGCGTCCCTGTCATTCGTCATCGAATCATCCACCTCTTTTTCCATCATGTCATTCTTCACACAATCCATCCATCTCTTTTTCGGCCGTCCTCTGTTCCTCCACCCACTTACGTTTAAACTCATCACTTTTTTGGCAACATGTTCTTCCCCTCTTCTCCTTACATGGCCATACCAGGAAAGACGATTTGCCTTCAATTTATCAATGATGGGTGCCACTTTCATACTTCCTCTAATATATTCATTCCTTATCTTGTCCATTCTCGTCACTCCACACATCCATCTTAACATTCTCATCTCTGTTGCATGCAATCGTCTTTCATCCGTCTTCTTAACGGCCCAGCATTCTGATCCATACATAGCAACAGGTCTAATGACGGATTTGTAAATTTTGCCCTTCAATTTTAGAGGCATCCGTGGATCGCATGTTGTTGCCGTGACCTGTCGCCATTTAAGTATTCCTTATAAGTAAGGAAAATAAAACGAATAAGATGGGTATTATTCAATAGATAGTAGAGATTCGTCACACATTAATGTCTGTATCATAGATATTTATGACACGAAACAGAGGCGGCTCTATCAGCCTTTGTAGCACCCGAGTGCATTCAATATTTGGCGAACTCTTGTATCAAAATGCGCGAACAAATGAAATATGTATTTTGGTGCTTAAAACATGCAGTAAGCTGCTCAGTACGCACCCACCACGTTTATATAGGGTTATTCATTTAAGGTGTCAAGCCGATGGTCATGGATAAATTTCATAACTTGAAAACTCTATTAAAAATCATAGGACATACATGTCCTATGACTTATTGCCGAAATATCGGAAACTCAAAAGTTATAGTACGGGTGTAATGCCCCGGTAGTCAGCCGTGTGGTCCCCGGCAGAGTAGAATAGGCCACCCTCGCTCTTACCGAGGTGCCGTAAAAGGCGACTAAGGTAAAGCTGCTGGCATGATCATCAGCACCCAGAGAAGGAAAACTCTGCATTTATATCAAAACCCTCGCCAACCCGTCTGCCAAGCGTAGTGAGTATGGCAATTACCTCTCATGTGATTGAGGGAGGCCCGTGCCCCAGCAGTGGGGTCTTAAATGGGCTGACAATAACGATGACGGGTGTAGTGTAGTATAGTACAGGTGTTTGCAGAGAGGTTGTAACCCTGAAATTGTTTAAAATAGATTCGGTTTAGTAGCTAAACATTAAAATCGATTCGTGTCGCTAGTGTGCCCTACCCGTCACCTTAAAGTTTAAAACAATATATTATCCCTAATATATTTGCCCCCAAGGAAAAGTTTTTTTTTTATATCAGAGGTGGCAGACGAGCAGACGGATCACCTGATGGTAAGCAATTCCGCCGCCCATGGACACCCGCACCACCACCACCGGTAACCTCACTCACACGGCGAAACACAGCGCAGGCGCTGCTTCACGTCGGTCTTCTGTGAGGCAGTGGTATCACTCCGGTCGAGCCGACCCATTCATGCCTAAGCGTGGCTCTCCCACATTTAAATTTACATTTATTAAGGACAACCCGTTTGGAACATCGTTAGTGAACGCTGCTTCTAGTACAAGGGTTTCGGGTTCGATCCCCGCACAGTACAAACATTTGTGTGTTCATGCACGTCTTTTTGTATATGCTGGGTTTTTCTATGTACTATAAGTATGTATTTACGAAAGAAAAGTTTTATACGTATATATTTGTAATCCTACTGTTGATTTCTGATATCCGTAACACAGGCGCTTGAGCTACCTATCTCGAAGTCAGGTCAATGTATGTGATGTTGTGAAATATATTTATTTAAAAAAATCACATGTTGGATTACTAGAATTGGTCTACTTTCAAGCAATACCCCATGTAGTTCGTAATATATTACGCACGCCGTTGTTTCGTTCGAAGTATCATTAAAAACTCAGTGATTATACCAGTTAGGTACCTTTATGATAATATTTATAAAAACTTACCTATAGCCTCTAAAATTTTCGCAACCTGGCTCGGGTCTGGGGGTTCAGGCAGGCTTCCCCAGCCCATCGCCATCGTGAAACACACGATTGCAGCACTAAAATATTTTCACTTATATCATTTACTTTTTTTCACTATTCCAAAGGCATTATTTTGTCATATTTTCACTAATGTACGAAATTGCCAATATAACGAAATGTGTCTACCTCAAAAACCACGTGTTGTTTCTTAATCCACAAAATTATTAAAAGCTAACAAAAATAAAAAAATATATTAACACGTCACAGTAAAATGATAAATCTAGAACCAAAACTTTTAAACTTCTTAATAATCACACAACACTTTATTCACACTTTTTTTGATCGCACTAAAGTTTAGTCACACTATTTTATTTAACGTTCTTTCCGTAATCATCACCACACATGATCCTTCAAGCTTTCGATAGTGACTGATACAAAATGTCCCTAAAGTATGCTATTATCATATCAACTAAATTGTTATTTATAATGAATTGATGTAAATAATCCAGCTAATTCCTTAATCTTTTATTGTCACAAGTAAATAATAGCTACTCATGCAAGAACGACGCATATCAGTCAGAGTATGTCATAAATTTTATTACTATGTTAAATTTTGTTTCGGCTATGTTAAAATTACGAAAAAAATAGGATTTATGATGAAGGTGACGTTATTTCATAATTATAAAGTCCAACTGCCGATACTATAGTCGAATAGTAATTTAGGACTACAATACTAATTGAGGTCTAGTAATGCCTAGGTACAGTATTAAAATAGGACTATTCACCTACATTAGTCACAAAGAGTTATTAATAACTTTTGATACCGCGCCGATAACCGTTGACTCACTGGAGTTGTAATTGAAAACAAAGTTAGTCAGTGACGAACTTTAAAGAGTGCCAGGTTTTTTTTTTAACTATGTTGATTGATTTTTTAAGTTCCAGTTTTCCCAGTTACGTCCAAAGCTTTACAGCCCAGGGATCTCACCATTAATATGCCTTTATTCAATAAAAGTATATTCATTCATTCATTACCCAGGTGTAGCGTATTACCTATCTCGAGCGCACATGCCGTGAGTTGGCAACACTGATCCGTAGAGTAACGTCAGTTGACTCGGACTTGGTAAGCGGGATGGACGTGCCAACGGTGGTTGGTGTGTGTGTTGGCGAGCCAGGTTTATTATAATGGTATATCGGAACATTACTTTTTTATTTATTTATTCAGGAAAAAAAAAACAGCATCATTATAATACAAATAGAAAAACTTAAGTATATAACACATTTGCCTTAAATAATTTCCACCACTAGTAATCGCAGGCTATGTTTATTCTAGCTGTATACATTCAATTATTTTTTTAATCAGCCTATAAACTGTCCCACTGCAAAACAAAGGCCTCCATCATGGAAATCAAGTTATCGGACATTAAATTTTACTATATTTAAATTAAACAATACTATTAGTCCGCATAATATAGCCCGACTAGAACCGACTTACACCAGGATCTTATGACTCTGATAATTACATTGAAGCGACTACCGTCTGCGCTTCACACCTTACCAAGGTAATGAAATATTATGATTTTAAAAAATTAAGGGTGTTTTGGAATAGTTCTATGTAGGTATTTGATGAGCAAGTTACTTTTTTATTAAATTAATATACAATTCTTATTTAAATAGCAACTATGGCCATACAGGCCTTACTAGACCAATTGAATCACAATTAAGTACCTACATGTTCGGAATCGTTATTTCAAGAATTGTGGGAATCTGCCGTTTGAGAAACTGTCCTCACTGCCGAGCTAGATTTTTTTTAAGATATAGGTGGCAAACGAGCAGACGGATCACCTGATGGTAAGCAATTACCACCGCCCATGGACACCTGCAACACCAGTGGTGTCACAAGTGCGCTGCTACCTTTTAACTCCCCTTCCCCTGGATTGGGCCTCCGGTACCCTCACTCACGCAGCGAAACAGCGCATGTACTGCTTCACCCTGGTTTTCTGTGAGTGATAGAAAGTGATAGAAATACGCACATACTTTTAATATCCAGGAGTTCTTACTTGGATTTGAGCCTACATCCTTCGGAAGGCACACATTCTTATCAACTAAGCTACTCGCACCATCGCTCTACACTGTAGAGTCTATAAATAAATAAAAATCTTTATTGTAGAAATTGTAGTTTACAAAATAATACGCAGGTGTTAAATTATATAATCTTTCTCACCATTACCAGTTTAGGCACAGAATTAAATTATTAAATTAATTAAATTATAATTTAATTCTAGTTAAAAAATGTTTGACATGCATTTCAATACTTTATAATTATTTAATGTAGGTATGTCTATAATTACTAATTAAATGTCGAAAGAGAAATGTCAAAGAATTAATAAAGTCAGAATATCAAAATTTATTGAGATATCAAAATGAAAATTAATTAGAACCACATTAAATGTAAGTAGTAACTTATGTTAGAATGTTAAGTATAATTTATAAATGTATAAATTTTTTATGTAAGTAGGTATGTTATAAATTTATTTAAGTTGAGTAAGTATGTAATGATGATTTTAAAATAGATAAAAATATTATTTATAAGGATTGCTAGGCTATCGCATTAGGTTAAGGGCACCTGTAATTGTAGTTTAAGCTGTAAAAAAATGTCAATGATATAAAATAAAACATTCATCTGTATTTGTTATCGAAGTATTCTTTCAAGTCATAATTCAAATTCACATTCATAAAAACAACTATCAACCAGTCACATTTTTCCTTAGAAAAACCATCATGGCCGTTATCTTGGTATATGTAGTGATCCCACTTTCTTAACTACTACAGTGTCAGTTGGCTAAAATCCCTACCAAATCGAACAGGCTTTAAAAGCGTAATTTCGTTCTATCTTCCAAATTGATTAATTACGTCGAATCCCTTCGTACGTAGAATCGCGAGCTAAAATCGCTGTCCACGATATAAAAATATGTAAGGTCATTCCTTATCATCTTATCTATAAGTGTGTACATTGACCACGTCACGTACTTCGTTTAATTTTGGCAAATGTTCATAGGTTTATCTTCATAATTACTAAATTTGGATGGTACGTACTCAGCTTCGTCACAGCTTAGCAACCATATACGTCGTAGGTATTTTTAATTTCGTAATTTTTCAATCGATCAAGTACTAAGTGCGATGATAGCTCAGTGGATAAAAACGTAAAGCGGCTTTCAACGGGAAAACATGTACATATTTCTCTACCACTATCTAGGCGGTGAGGATAATGATCGTGGAGGAAACTTATACGTTTCGATAAGATTACCATCAATCAATCATGTGGGAGAGCCACGCTTCGCTGTGAGTGAGGCCGGAGGCCCAATCCAGGAAAAAGGGGGGGTTTAAAAGTTGGCAATGCACTTGTGACTGCACTGGTGTTGCGGGTGTCCATGGGCGGCGGCAATCGCTTACCATCAGGTGATCCGTCTGCTCGTCTGCCACCTATTACATAATGCCACCTATTAAAGTATATAGGCTGATACTTTACTTTTTAATTTATTTATCTAACCGGAACATAGCTATACAGGCACTTGCATAATTACCTTAAGATTAGCTATCATATAACTTCAAGGGCCATATTGGATGGGCAATAAATCAGATGCACCTCTAAACAGGCAATAATAAGAGCACTTGAGCATCTCATAGTGAGTTAGTGACCCAAATGTATAAATACGACGGAGTCAACTCGTGCGCATCCCAACCATGCGGGGTCGTTGATCTATCGGGGAGGTAGGAGGGTGGATGCGGCATTTTAACTATGTCCAATTTTCTCTAATTTATGTGATAGGTGACAAGTCAGCTGATGGTTAGCAATTATAACAATTGCTATACCAAAAAGAGCCAAAGACAGCACTTGCCAGGTGCAAGGACTATTGCAGATAAGAAAGGAACTATGCCGGGTCTATGGATAGGATCTTGCTGGACTGGTTGCCGGGATATTGACGAGACAACGGGACGACTGCCACATAAAATGTCTCATCTTAATAATCATGGCAGACGGTGACTCTCCTCCGACTAGATGGGCCCCCCAAATCAACCATATTAGGCGACAAGGCGGCAACATCGGCGCGATCAGCTAAGGGTGTAGAGAATATTTTTTATGTTAGAGGCGACAAACAAACAAGCGAGTCCCCTGATAGAAAGTAATCATCGCCGTCCATGAACATCCGCGAAATCAGAGAGATCGCTAATGTGTTGCCGGCCTTTTTAAAAAGGAGTACGCTCTTCTCTGAAGGTTCGTAAGTCGTAGCCGTTGGAAGATACTCCCGCAGGCAAACCGTTCCCCAGAACTGAGGTACGTGGCAGAAAGTTCCGCGAAAAACGCACAGTATCAGACCGCCATCCATCGAGATGATGGGGATGGATTTGAGGCGAATATGCCTTCTCCATTATTTTCATAGCGCAAGTCCACTTAAAACGATTGGATTAGGAGTCTCGATACAATTCGTCATACTGCTATCCGCATTACTCATACAACTCATATATACAGCGCATGCAACGAACTCAACTAAAATTAGATGAAGATTATCTGTTACGCAGAACATTCATACATACATTGTTTAAAAATTTACATAATAAAGTCAATTCCATACCGCCTTTTAGGTATGATTTGATATTGATGTCAATCAATAGGATGTGAAGGTTGTCTGGTAGAGATGGCTCCCAGCGATAAGACCGCCTAAATTGTACAATCCATTCATAATTTAATAATAGGAACTTAGAAGATTTAATTTTAATGTTATTAATTATTGCTTTTTTATTTTAATTAAGTTCAAATTCAAAATAAAACAAAATGAATTGACTTCATATTTTAAATGAAATACTTAGGTCAATTCATTATTATTACTTTTAAATATCCCTTGTGTTTTTTTATTGTACTTAATGTTATTCAAATCTTGGGAAGGAGCAGCCAGCTCCAACACAAGTATCGTATTATTTACTGAGAATGTCTCAACACCAATAATGTAGGTAATGATAATTTGTGCAATAAAAATATTTTTATTTATTTATTTATTATTAATTTACATTGTAATCTATGTATACCTAGCTTTTATGTTTTTTATGCCACTTCAGATAACCTTTTATACTCGAAAAAGTATTTATTATTTTTACACTCGAAAAAAAGTGTTATTGAATTCGGCGCCTGGTCCAAGTTGAATAATTCAGTGTATTACAAGATTAATATCTAGATGATATTGGCGCCGACTTCGGTAACAGCTTTTCTCGAGTGTACTGTTATTTTTTTTTTTTATGCGATAGGTGGCAGACGAGCAGACGGATCGCCTGATAAACGATTACCGCCGCCCATAGACACCCACAACACCAGTGGAGAGTGGTCGTCTCTGAAGTGTTAAAAATATGTTACACTTTTTGGTTTTGAAGGCGGCTTTTTTTCCTAGATTTTTTTTCTTTTAGATTTTAATGTCGTATCCAAGAATAGAGCGACGTCCTGTGGGCTTGTTGGTTTGATGATATTGTGAAGGTGGCGGGAAACAATGTTTGAGGTTGGTGCGTGACCGAGAGAAGTGGCGAAATAATGAAGAGGCCTATGCTCAGAACTGGGTAGATGTGGGTTGATACGATTATGGTGATTCAATGATATTAATATTATCGATTAATATGATTCGAATCGTAGTCTTTTTTTTACTTCTTTGGGTGCTTCTTCTGTTATAAAGATAGATAATAATAATAATAATTCTCACAACATCTCATACGTTGACCTGATTCCGTACTAAGTAGCTTAAGCACTTGTGTTACAGATATCAGACAACAGAGGAACACAAATATATACTTAAATACATATATTACACCCAGACACCGAACAAACACAAGTGTTCATCGCACAAATGTTTGTCCAGGGTGGGGATCGAACCCACGACCTTTGGCGTAAGAGGCAGGGTCACTACCAATTGCGCCATCCGGTCAGTCAAGATATACTTTATTGCAAAAAAAAAAATACAATTTCGGCAGTCTTATCGCTGGAAGCAATTTCTAGCAGACAACCTTCAGACAAAAGACAATGACATCATGGTCAGTTCTGATAGTTTCACCGTCTGCCTTTTTTTTTTGACGCTGGGGAATGCCTCTTTATGCATACCCTCCTGCCGGGGGGCAGGTGGGTTATGTCGGGCTCTCCTCTGGCGGGGGCTTCTCCTAACAAGAAGCCGGCCGGAGGCATACCGACTTAACCCTAGTGACGCTCCCTCATTGCTGAGTGAGGGGTGTGGAGGAGACATGAGTACGGGATATAGAACCTTTTCTCGTCCGTCCCCAATCGGAGGGCCCACTTATACTTCACAGCCATACTGTATTTCTATGCTCGCCTTGTCAATTTACTCGTGTTTTCATTTGTGGTTTTTTGAGATTGTCAATTAATGGTTTCTTTTTTTAACCCCCGACGCAAAAACGACGGGGTGTTTGACGTGTCTGTGTGTGTGTCTGTGTGTCTGTCTATGGCATCGTAGCTCCCGAACAAATGAACCGATTTTAATTTTGTTTTTTTGTTTGAAAGATGAATAATGGGGGAGTGTTCGTAGCTAGGTATGCTAGAAAAAATATCGATCCAAGATGGCCGCCGTCACAAAGATATGGATAGTATGTTTTAACACAACTCCCACAATATGGGTATCATATAAAAGGGCTTGAGTAGCAGAATATATTTATTGTGACATTTTAAATCCAAGATGGCCGCCGTCAGGGGTTTTTTAAATATTCAATTTAATTTTATATTTTATAGTTTGTTCCATCTGTGCTCTCATCTCTTTGCCCGCAATGGATGTTAAACAAATTAAGTGCATTTAAAGCGAGCAATATTTGGATTGGCTCCAAATTGACCTTAATTCTACCAGTAATTTGGCAATAACTGATGCGAAACTAAGTGAAATGGCCATTGTTTTTTTGGTCCCACGTGTGCTAATTTTGCGACCAAAATTACAAGAGTTATTTACAACTTTTTTTGTTACTGATGGTAAGTGATTTCCACCGCCAATGGACACCCGAAACAACAGTGGAGTCACAAGTGATCAAAATCTAAATATACGCACAAAAATGCGGTGTTCGTGCACAATTATTCGATGCAAAATATCAAAGAGTGGAAGTCATAACCCCACCTAAGTTTTTCCTGAACACTATCTTCGAAGCCAGAGCCAAGTTACTTTTCTCAGACAGGTATATCCCACCTCATCTAGTTAATCAAGGACAAATGACAGACAATATCAGCAAACATTTAAAAATAGAAAATAAATTTAAAACATTAAAAAAAAAATCCAGCGGGCACCAAATCCATTAATGAAACCCATCGTGTCGGCTGATACGATTCAAAGGTTTTGAATAGACGCGCCGTCAAGCGCGCTCAATGTACGGGGAATTCAGTTCCAAACCGTGCTAATAGATGGCGCTGGGCGTATCCTGCATCACACCTGGATTTGTGCATTTCGGTTTCCATAAAGCCCAGCGGCCATCTTTGATTTTTGTCTGCCATATGTAATGACTTGGTCTGTCATTTGTATAATTTTTAAATATAGACCTTATTTACACTTCTACGAGATTTTCATTTGTCGGACCCGTCGTTTACAGGTTATTAATTAGTATCTAGAGTTTTAGTGTAGTTTGGTGTTTATTCGTGCAGAGATACCGCAATGTGATTCTAGTATAAGAATCATTGAATTGTATCGTGTTTAACACGGCTAATGTGTGTAGAGTAAGTTGTCGCGTGACAATTTGCTTGGAAAATTAGGTAAAGGCAATCACATTAACTTTGAATATAAACAACCTTAGACACGACTCGCCTTTCAGTTTCAGTGAGACCTTACGGAATAAATTTCGAACTCGTGTGAAAAAAGCGATTGAAAATGACGAATTGCGCCATTAAAGTGTGCAGAAATTACAAATTACGCTTAAAAAATATCAAAGCATATGTAAACAAAGTGCATTGCATCTAGTTGCACTTTGTTTATTTTGAATTTGCCACGTATGTGTCCTCATAATTATTTTACTCGAAGGTATAGTTTATCTGTGGGATCGTTGATTCTATGGACTGTCATAGTCATATTGACGGATGGTGACATGATTATTAATTATATTGAGATTATGTTATAAGGTCTTTGATTATAATAAGAAGAATTAAATATTGTGTAGTAACGGTGAAACAATAGCTTTAAATGTTGTTTCTCTTTTCAGGTGAGTTTGTTAATGATGTAATACCTAAGTTAGAATGTTATGTTAAAGTTTTAGATAAGTACTTGTAATAAAATAAATTCTCTTTTCAGAGCAACTCAATTTGGTTATAGTTTTACTGTTCAGCACCCCAGAAATAAAATTGCCTATTATAAAACAACATTTAAAGCTATTGTTTCACCGTTACTACACAATATTTAATTCTTCTTATTATAGGTAATCAAAGACCTTATAACATAATCTCAATATAATTAATAATCATGTCACCATCCGTCAATATGACTATGACAGTTCCATAGAATCAACGATCCCACAGTTATACTATACCTTCGAGTAAAATAATTATGGGGACACATACGTGGCAAATTCAAAATAAACAAAGTGCAACTAGATGCAATGCACTTTTTTTACACATATATAATATGGGAGTGGTATTAGCGGAATCCTTAGGTCTATAAAACTTAAAACACCGACGTTTTATTGAGTGACTGTGATTTTCACTGATTTCGACTACTCACTTATTTCAATACGCTTACTCGACATTGACGAATTATCTTCGGGTAGAGCCATAATAATAGAGTTGGACAGACCTTATTAGAACTGTATCGCAGTGATCCATTGTCCAAGACTCCCGAGACGCTGTGAACCACGACAAGTGGACACAGATCGCGCGAGCCCCACCACACACGAAAATGCTACATCGCCAACCACGACCAGTCTGTCAAGATTGACTAAGGATAATAGTCTTGTCTGTTTGGTGTTGTCTTCACATCAGACAAAAAAAGTTTAAATGGCGCAGTTTGATCGTGGAATCGGCGCAGGCGCCGCTTGTCGCTAACTGATAAAGTAGCAATTGCGAAGATTTATTATCATCTTTATGGGTTCTTTCACCGACTCTGTCAAGGTCTTCATATGTCGTTGATTGTATGTGTTTTTCTCTTCCTCATACAAAATATATATATACGGCTGACTTTGCGTAAAAATACGAATAATTTTAAGCGATTTAAAATAATTTAGACAAAATTATGTATTTTGAAGGACGTTACTGTTCACTGACTATAGCTTGTATGAGCATGATGTTAAGGTGACGCATCGACGAAACAAGCGCCGCCAATAGACTTGTACTAATTGTGGCGATAATGAGACATTTTTTTATAAAGTACAACGATGAGTCCATAGAGAAAACTATTAAGAATAATTTCTTTCGGCAAGTAACCATATTTTTTTATTTTTCATTGGTATACAAAGTCACTTTAAACTATGGTCCCAGTAGAGGTAATATCTATACAAATACTTTTGTTTCATCAAAAAATACTTAGTATTAATGAATTTATAGAAAATTGAAATTTCGCAGGCGCGCTTTAGTATTGTGACGTCACCGTAAATTTTTTTTTTAATTATGTATCTCGGGAAATACATGACGTGTCGTAATAATATTTTTAGCTATGTCTTTATTTTCAACCGAGTTGATGGAGATACGGGCGATGTATTACCGGGACACGCGAGTGGACTGAGGTAGTGTTGCTAAGTACTGGGACAGCGATGACGTCACTTTACAACCCGTGCATTTTGAAACCAAATATCTCGGAAACTACACCACGTATCGTAGTAATTTTTTCAATCGGTTTTTTTTATTTTCATCTGAGATTAAGGAGAGCTAAAAAATAAAATTAGTGAACATCCATTGCTAAAAGTGGCCACTTTAGGCAATAATAAGAATTACGGTTACTTGAACGAAGATAATATTATACAAGAACATCTCAAAAAATCCTTAATACCTTCCTTTATGGATTCACTGTTGTACTTTTTTTTAACTTTTTCAAAAACGCTACAATTACTCTTAAGAGTCGATTAATCGAAATTAACAAAAGTACACATTTAATTATTATGAACATTTCTTATTAAGAAATTGTAATCAGAAATTAGAGGCAGGATAAAAAAAGTAAAATAAAAAAGTAAAGTATCAGCATATATACTGTCCCACTGCTGGGCAAAGGCCTCCATCATAGAAATCAAGTCATCGCTACTATGATGAAATTAGGCTTAATCACCACGCTTGCCAAATGCGGATTGGTGATCACAAACCCGAGTTATGTTCAAAATATTCAAAGCACACTTTTTGCTCGACCCAGGAATCGAACCCGGGACCCCGAGATCACGGCCCGGGATACTTAAACCACTAGACCAACAGGGCGTCAATAACGTCATCAAGAGGATAAGCAAAAAATATAATTTGACCGTGGGAGAGCCACGCTTCGGCATGAATGGGCCGGTTCGATCGGAGTGTTACCACAGCCTCACAGAAAACCGGCGTGAAGCACCACTGTGCTGTGTTTCGCTGCGTGAGTGAGGGTACCGAAGGCCCAATCCGCGGGAAAGGGGGGTTTAAAGGTTAGCAGCGTACTTGTGACCACCGGTGTCGCGGGTGTCCATGGGCGGCGGCAATCGCTTACCATCAGGTGATCCGTCTGCTCGTCTGCCACCTATAACATAGAAAAAAAATCCTACATAGACGGTCGAATTCGTAACCTATTCTTTGGCTATAACTTCATCTAGTCTCTTAAATTTTGCGTCTAGACAATCTTATCTACTTCAACATACTTGCCACTTGAGTGGTATTAAAAAAGTAGGACCAATAATTGAGTTCAAATCTTCAAAACATTCCTTAACATCCAAAAACACACAAATAAAATTATAGTACTTTTCCTCACAGATCTAGTTCAAATTTTCAATAGAGTGACTATGCACTAACCGGGACACGAACCCAATATCTAAGTTAATCTCACAGGATGGAAGCACTTGCCGGTCGTTGGCTCACGTGCGCGAGCGCAATTTGGGTCATTTTTTGCGAACAGTTTAGGTTAGTGTGCGCCAGATAACGTAGTTACGTCAGGAAGGTCATTGACATTTTATCGTGGTATTAAGTAACTTGGCCGTGTGGTCCCCGGCAGAGTAGAATAGGCCACCCTCACTCTTACCGAGGTGTCGTAAAAGGCGACTAAGGTAAAGCTGCTGGCATGATCATCAGCACCCAGAGAAGGAAAACTCTGCATTTATATCAAAACCCTCGCCAATTCGTCTGCCAAGCGTGGTGAGTATGGCAATTACCCCTCATGTGATTGAGGGAGGCCCGTGCCCCAGCAGTGGGGACATAAATGGGCTGACGATGATGATTAAGTAACTTAGCTTAGTGGATAAGAAAGTGTGCTTTCCGAAGGAGAGGTTGCAGGTTTAAATTAGAGCATATTAAATAAATAATTTCATACAATTTCTCATACATTAATGATCTCCTACCTACTAGTATGTATGTACTTAGCTTAAGCTGACTATGGCGTATAAGATACATTTTGTAAAAAGTAGGCATAGAATACTTTAAGGAAATTACTACGCAAGACAACATAGATTCTGGTGAATTAGGTTTGGGGTGTATTCCTGAATAAACTTTAGGTAGCGATTACGAATATGGTACCTATTCATTTTTTTTCTATCAGCTCTCGTTTATAAATTACAGGTGACTTAAATTCTGGTGATTTAAGGTCATTGGGGGCAAATTCAAATGCAATTCCAATATATAAACATTTCTCATATTTATTGGTTACTGTATTGACGATAATAAATATACTCATAAATTATAATGATTAGATTCATATTTTAATTTTAGAACAAAGGTGTGATATATTGATTTAAAAATCTTGTAGAAAACTCCATACAACGACGCGATCAAGCAAGAAACAAATGCAAGATTTTAAATCTTTGGTATCTTTAAAAAAACAAATGGGAAAATAATGATTTTCTTGTATTTTATAGGTAATTTGATAAATATGGAGTTTATTGGCTGAATTGATGATGGAGGTACCTACCTATCTGTTGCATAGCCTGTTTAGAACGCAGCCGACATACTGTGTCTATACATTTTGTGATTCTGGGTTCCCTATCCAATCCTTTGGGATTCAAAGTTTAGACGTTCAGAGAGGAATGGTAAGTCGCTTACTAATGACATTCGTCTCTGTTTCTAAGAGAGATGTATCCGTATCTAAATTATCTCCCCTTTATTGGTCTAACATTCTAAGGGTGTAAAGCAATAATAAACACGCAGGGCTATAGAATTGTCATCGTATTAGGGCAATGCGCCAGAGTGCAATGTGTATACTCAGCTTAGGCTTAAAAAAATAACATTAGTAATAATTACCTATGGCTAAGGAATTTCGATGGCTTCGTAGCTTGACTCGGTGGCGCAATGGTTAGTGGGTCGCACTTTAAAGCAACGGTCGCGCTTGGGGTCCCGGGTTCGATCCCCGAGTCGGGTCAAAAATTTGTACCTGAGTTTTTCTGTTAAGAAATTCTCAGTGTTAGCCCGGAGTCTGGAAGTTGGCGGTCTTGTACCCCCCGTGCCTCGGAAAGCACGTTAAGCCGTTGGTCCTGCGCCTAATCCCTCTTCGGTCGTGTCACAATTGTGTCCCATCGAAATAAGAGGGTACGGGAATAGAGAGTGCACTTGTGTCTGTGCAAATACTTATTGCACATATGATATGGCTGATCGCTGAGATTGGCCGCCATGACCAAAATATCGGTTTGGGGGACATTATTATTATTATTATTAGGTACTGATCCAGTCATATTGCGACTATTAAGGGTTACATTACCTTCGGATATACTGTATCGGGGAGCAAATATACTGGGCGTCCCACTTAGGCTTCGGTATAACACTCGTCTGTCGTGATAGATATCCCTAGTAATAATATCCTCCAACCGATTACGGCTACGGCGGCCGATCTCAACGATCAGCCACGTACGCAGGATATATTATAACCAAGTGCTTAAGTGTGTGCGCAAACACAAGTGCACTCTCTATTCCCTTTCCCTTATATTCCGATGGGACACTAATGTGACACGACCGGAGAGGGATCGGACGCAGGACCAACAGCTTAGCGTGCTTTCCGAGGCACGGGGGTACAAGACCGCCAACTTCCAGACTCCGGGCTGCCACTAAGAATTTCTTACCGAAAACTTAGGTACACATTTTTTTAGCCCGACCCGGGAATCGAACCCGGGAGCTCCTGCGCAGCCGTCGCTTTAAAAAGTGCGACCCCCTAACCACTGCGCTATCGAGGCAATCTTTAGTAGCGAATATTTAGCATACAACTAGTTTGGGTGTTGTTGTGGACAGCTTATATGCAAAACGAGTGTTGCAAAACACCTAATGATTCATTGATACATTTTGGTTTTAGTAATGAATGTACTACCTGTGCGAATAAAGAATGGGATTAGAAATTTCTCGCACACTATTTGCGTCTATACTCGCACTCGTGGGGTGCGAGTATAAACGCAAATAGTGTGCGAGCGAGAAGTGATTAGATGCGCCGCCATTTCTGATCCCATTCTTTATCCGCACAGGTTGTATCGATTGATGGAATGAAATAGCCAATTACCATTTTTTTTTCAGATGAAGTTGTTTCTTAGATATTCGGCACTAATGATATCTTTCACAACAGACAAGTGTAGACCTATGGTTTCTTAGAGAAATTTTATCGTTTGTAATGACTGTATTAATTGATACAATACAATATCCATTTTTTTATTCAGGTTCGATTCCCGATAACTACAATCTTAATCCAAAAAATCTCTGAATCCAATTTTTTTCTTCTACAAAATTAAGATATCGTTGAAGTGATAGTTGGTCTAATATTATCATCATCATCATCATCAGCCCATTTGAGTCCCCACTGCTGGGACACAGGCCTCCCTCAATCACATGAGGGGTAATTGCCATACTCACCACGCTTGGCAGACGGGTTGGCGAGGGTTTAGATATAAATGCAGAGTTTTCCTTCTCTGGGTGCTGATGATCATGCCAGCAGCTTTACCTTAGTCGCCTTTTACGACACCTCGGTAAGAGTGAGGGTGGCCTATTCTACTCTGCCGGGGACCACACGGCAATATGCTAAATTGACTTTATTCTTGATACCTTTTATGAGGTTTTCGGGATGTAAACGATAAAAAATGACTGATAGATATTACTAGCAAATTGAAGACATATGCAGATATAGCAAATTACTTTTACCTTGACTTACTCTCTTCGCGACGAACACTTTTGGATATATCTTATCTGTACAAACTGATGCATATATATAGCCCTAAACTTTTAAAAAAATTTGATTTTGATATTCCTAGTAGAATACCACGGTACTCTTGTGGATTGTTCAGGACGAAATTTTGCAGGACATGAAGGGGCCCTGACGCTCCGATTTTACGTTTGTCACGCCTCTATACCGATTTATCAAAAAAGATTTCTGAACTTGATATTGACTTTCATAGCCTTCTTAAATTTCTATCTGTTATTAGGAACAATTTGACTAATATTTTTTTAACTATACTTTGTTTAATTATAAAACAGTGTTTCTTTTTTTAATTTTTTTAACCAGTGTAATATTTATTTCTTGTAGTTTGCATGCTGAGACTACCTATAATTGTAAGTACAGTTAGATTTAAGGTGACGGGTAGGGCACACTACTGACGCCAATCGATTTAAAGCGGCCACTTTTAGCGTGAATCAATTTTTCGGATACAAAAACAGACCCGACATTTGTGCAAGGTTATTTAATAAATATAAGTGATCGGCGAGAGGTTGAAACCCCGCAATTGTTTAAAATAGAACCTGTTTAGTAGCTAAAAATTAAAATTGATTGGCGTCACTAGTGTGCCCTACCCGTCACCTTAAACAAAGTTATCCTCTTCTTTATGTATGTACCTGCTGGAACTTATGTTGGTAATCCAATAAATAAATAAATGATTAGTCTTAAAAATAAGGTTTATTTATTGAACAAAAGAACAAAAACACAAGAAAATTAAGACAGTAACTAAGAAATATAATTAAACTAAAAGTAAATAAAAAGGAAAGTTAAAACAAAGCAGGTCCCCGTGGCAATGTCCCCAAAATGCTGGCAGCATTACCCCGCTGGATCGCGATGGAAATTCGCTGGGCGAGGTACTCGTAGCTGCCAGCTTTTGGCTCTCCCGTGACTTCGACTAGACACTTAGCTAAGTCACGGAAGAAAGAGAGAGCGTGTCTTAAAATAATGTTGTGAAGAAATTATGAAGTTAACATATCAGCAACGAAGTTACTTCGTGACTGCACAGAACCATCGGCTCTCATAGATCAATGAAGAAGCAAAGACACCACAGTCGTAAAACCTGATTGCAAAATAAGTAATCAAGTGTTACACTTATCCAATTGATGGGAACGAAGTGGTCCCGGGGAGCCCACATAAATCTCAATGAGCACCATTAGGCCCTTTCTCGGATGCGCCTAGTAGTGTACTGTGACCCCAAACATTGACTCCACTAGCACAGTATAACAGAGCTCTTGTTATAATATCATCCAACCGGTTAAAGAAAGAAAGAAAGAAAGAAAAAATATTTATTTGGACACAATTAAAAATTACAAGTACATTTAAATAACACAACTTAAAATTTTACAGTAGGCAAATCAATACAGGTGTACAAGTAAGTATATTTGCCCAAAATGGTATCCACTCAGCATGTGTTAGCGACTAGAGTAGGAGCCGCTAACGCTGATTTTCAGTGGAACCAGTTATTATTATGAGGGGCTAAAGTGACATGTATTATTACAAGAAGTAGACAATTTCCAATTCCAAATATGAATGGCTCATTCACAAAAAATTAGATAATAATATTAAAATATCTCAATAAGTAGGGAATCAGGTGGCATAGGTATTTTATAGATATAGGGAGAGTTAATATATATTACTGCTACGGCTGCCTATCTCAGCGTTCAGTCACGCAGGATATAATATACCTAATATTATAGTACTCAAGTGTGTGCGCAAACACAAGTGCATTCTCTATTCTCATACCTTCATATTCCGATGGGACACCAGCGCCATATAACAGGACCGGAGAGAGATTGGGCACAGGACCGACGACTTAACGTGATTTCCAAGGCACGGGTACAAGAATTTCTTACCGAATACTTAGGTACAATTTTTTTTCTGGACCGACCCTCTTGCCCAGTCGTCGCTTTAAAATGCGAAACCTCGAAACCGTGACCGGGAAACCTCGTTTAAAAGAGGACATGTCATGGGAGGTGTCTGGAAGAAATCGCTACAAGCGATGAGACCGCCTTATTGTACTGTCTGTTGTTGTTTTATCATGCTTGTATATTGTTTTTGAGCAATGAATATCTATCTATGTCATTGCGATCAGGGAACACCGCGGCTGGAAGCTCATTCCATAGTTTGCACGAGCGTGGGAAAATGAGCGCTGGAAACGAAGCGTTAAGGAAGGGATTGGTTCCAGATAGTATGGATGAAGTTTACGGCGTCGCGTCGTCTAATCGTGAATTGTAAAATGGTGACCCTGTTTTGGATGGGATGGCTCGAGGGTAATGACGACGGCCTGACAAGAAAGCATCGAGAAACAGCGCTTGATATGTGTAGAGGCCCAATCCAGGATGAAGGGGAGTATAATGATAAGTAGAGCGCTTGTAACTTCACTGGTGTTTCGGTTGTCTATGAGCGGCGGCAATAGTTTACCATCAGGCGACCCGTCTGCTTGTCTGCCATCTACCACTTAAAAATCCCAATTTACATAAAATTGCTTATAATAAACGCAAGCACTCGCCGCAGACGATCGAGTATTTCGTTCATTAATTTTTGCATGAAGTATGACAATGACTGCCACGAGTCTTTGGCCTGACTATAACAGTTAATTCTCTTTAATTAAACCTACTGGCAATTTTTTTTGCACAACTCACAGAAAAGCTTGCGTGCTTCAGGCCCCCACGGTCCTAAGGTGGGGTCGAAAGGAGCGAATCAATCGAATCGAATCAAACAGCTGTTAAGGGCCGATTTTTTTGTCCTTAGTTACCTTTAGGTTAAATTAACTATAGTTAACTATCTAACCAATAGTTAAAGTGACAACGTCAAAGTGACGTAATTCCTTGAAATATAACTATTGGTTAGGCTAACTTCTTCTTCATATTAGCGTGTAATTCCCGGTTGTGTCCAAAGCTGTCACTTTGGAGCCCGCGTTACGCTTAGACCATGATTCAGGATTGGGGGGGTCTGGTAATTACAAAGAAACGACTGCCGTCTGACCTTCGCAACCCTTTAACAGGGGAACCAGACCAACTGAATCATTGTTACACGTTTCAGAAACTTTTTCTGAAACGTGCAGGTTTCCTCACGATGTTTTCCCTCACCGCCGAGCAGAAGGTAATGGTAGAAATACGCACATAGATATGAAAAAAACCATTGGTGCATGCTCGGATTTGAACCTCGACCACCTGTGTGGAAGGCGCATTCGTATCTATTGAGCTACCATCGCTCTTTTAAACGCTCGGTTAAGCTAACTAAAGTATAAAAAACGAATTATGACGATATTTGACCAATGGTTACTTTTTTAATCCATTAGTTCAGTTTAACTACGGATCATCAAACCAGCCCTAAGGCGGAGTATTTGTTACTTTTACGGGTCTCTGCCAAAGCAGCTGCTGGATTGGCCATTTTGAACATCTTAACTTTTATAATAAATATCATTCATTAATGAACGATATACCCTCTGCCGCGAGTCTTTGCGTTGAGTATAGCTTTTATATACCTTCGTAGTTCCATAATCTGCTATGGTCGTTAAAAGAATACATTTTAAAAATAAACACCTCGACAAATTTCAGAGGAATTTCCTGTGGAATCGTCCGCCGTCAAACATTTGTCCAAACACTGGAATGACAAAAAGTGCAGGCTGAGTGTGACATGAATGGGTGCGGTTAAATCGGGCCGCTCTGACACGAGAAAAAAAAACGGAAGTGAGCACAGTGCGTGGAGGACACAGTAACACTTTTTTCAAGTCCACCAAAATCCATGGAACTAGAAAAAACGGAATGTGCCATTTTGGGAAAAAACGGCACAGTGTGTGAAAGAGATCCAACCGGCCCTGACGTAGATTCTGTACGGGTGCGGTAGAGAAAGAATATCGCCCAGCAAGTCACCCCAGTACAAACGGCTTCGTGCGGTTTTCCAAGTATGGCTTTGTATGAAAAGGCACAGTCTGTTATGGGTGCATGTCTATGCTAAAATTATCTTCACCTAAACTGGTCTCCTCCCCGAACGAGAATATACCTCCCGCATGTGTATCACATATGTGTGGACATTAGAATAGAATAGAATAGAATAACGTTTATTTGTCACATTAATAAAAAGGAGACACAATGCTCGTGTAAAAGGGAGGGGAAACTCACATTCGATCGTAATGTCCGGTTCGTCTTAGGCCCTCTGTTGACAAGACGAATATGGTCTCGCGCTGTCAAAAATTATCAGGCCACTATTTTACCCATGGAATATTAAAAACCTCGCACTTTAAATAGAATGTCCCATTTTCGGAAGATATTGTTAGTGTCAGCCCGGAATCTGGAAGTTGGCGGTATTGTACCCCATGCCTCGGAAGCATGTTGAACTGTTAGTCTTGCACCCGATCCCTCTCTGGTCGTGCCACACTGATGTCCCATCGAAATATGAGGGTAAGGGAATAGTGTTTGCGCACACACTTGAGCACTACAATATATCTTGCGTACGTGACTGATCGTAGAGATCGGCCGCCGTACCCGTAATCGGTTGGAGGATATTTTTATTATGGAACATAGTAATTCCTTTCCAAGATGAATTTTGTTAACGGAACATAGAAATGGATTGACTACATCACTACGCGATCTAAACACAACTCTAGTAACATCACTCACTTAAGCTGTAAATTTTTTCATTATTCTATTTGTTAATTAATTATTTCAAGTAAAACTGTAATTCTACTAAAACTGCGTTTTATTGTTAATAGTTTATGGTTACTGCTCTCCCCTGCGCACTGTGATCGCGTGCCGCGCGCGCTCGTCGCGACCTGCGCCGGCGCACCTGTCACGCAGCGCGCGCCTTTTGTTTTGTTCACAGCGCATTTTTCAGGTTAATTGCAATTAAATCCTAAGATCTAGCAGGATCATTCCAAACAAGAAACTGTTCATTGTTATCACTATAAACGAAATTATCACAGTATTTAAAACATGTTCCATCCTCCCCTTTCTACTTCCGAACAACACGTGCTGGACAGCGTTGCCATCCGCATACCATCCAGACAATGGTGGCGCGCACCATGAGGTTTGGCTCCTCGTTCCTGCCCCGAGCCATCAAGGCATGGAATGCCCTCCCAGCTCATGTGTTTCCACCTTCATACAATCCGGGGTCTCTTAGTCGGGGCGTGAAACGGCATCTCAGCAGGCCATTAGGGTGAGGATGGCAGACACAATGGGTACTTTGTTAGTTCTTCTGTGCCTGTCAGCCTCATATTTGGATTTCACGGCCGCTTACCATCAGGCGGAGCATGGTCATCCTGATTGGCCTTTCTATAAAAAAAAATGTTTTCTTTAATCTCACTTTTCATTTACGGACCAGTCTTACCAAATCCTGGACCATGGTCCAGGCGTACCCCGTGCTTCGAAAAGAAAGCTTTGGACGTAACTGGAAATGACACAGGTAATTTTCTTGGCGTCTGATTTCCGGTTGCATCCAAACCCATCTCTTTGGAGTCCAGAGTTAAGCTTGATCTTTATCCAGGATTTAAGAAGTATGGTCTGGTAATTTCCCTTATTAAGGGGAAACAGACCAGGTAGTACCATGATTACGTAATTCCAACTCGTTTAGAATCAACATCTCAACAATTTGGGAAACTGTCCAAGACATACAGGTTTCCTTATGATATTTCGTTGTTCCTGTTTCCATAGTATAAGGCAAAACCTTAACTTGGGACCAGGATAATGTATGTGAAGTTGTCCCAATTTCTTTTCCCCTCACAGCCAAGCTAGGTAGAAAAACGCGTAACTCAATACTCAATAACTTATTGCAATCCAAAATGTACATACGTTCGTGGTAAACTTAGATTAAACTAAAAAGCGGTGGTAAATAATATTATTCAGACAATGGATAATACGACAAAAAATATTTTACCTTTTTTATATGCTTTTCGAATAAAGAAAGAAAAAAAAAGATAACCCATATTTTTTAGTTTTCATTAAATGTGTATTTTTATTGAATAAATAAAATAATAAAAGATAGATAAAAATGCAAGAAGTAACGTAGTCCTGAGGCTCTACGTAGGTGATGTCTTTGATATACAATAAAAAAAGTTGACTCTCTCTGTCTTATTCACTACTGTCATTGTCAGCAATTTTCTTTTTTCTTAAGTCAACGTGAGCAAAGACGTCATTAATCTGTCATGCCGGGCTGTGACGTCACACGGGGAATTTTATATTTTATTTTATTTCTCCTTAAATATCTCCTTAAATTTTTCTTAAAATCCTTTAAGGCTAATCTAGAAAACGGTTTTTTTTCATTTTGAATAAAATAATTTGTCGTGTTGTCCATTTTAGACACATACATTAAACAATATCGTATACATTGTCGTCTTTCATTAATAATTATATGTGCATAATTATCAAAAAGGTGTGGCTTGACATCGTAAAGGATGACGCGGGTGCCAATAAATTGACAACAATGGATGCACAAGATCGCGCGATGTGATGATTCTGATGTACCTTATTATCAACTCGAAACATATTTTAGTCCTCAGAAAACCAGTCTATATGATCGGAAGTAATTTACCAACTGGATCATCCTGTTCATCTGAAACGCACATTAAGTTACCCCTTTGTGCATGAAGGAAGATGTGTTTATTATCTGTCGCGGAATTAATTTGTTAACGTCAATCTTCTGTCACTTTGACAGTTACATCGAGCTTTTTTGATGAGTCATAGTTATTTATTGTGAGCATATGGAATTGGACGTTAAGTACTTGCGTTTAGAGTCAATAAATTATGATCACTGAACTAAAACGAAATGTTTGGTCCAATCTCACAAAATTATTGCTATTTGAACTATTGATTAAGAATTTTGCAGAAGTTTTAATGAAAGTTTGGTCAACTTTCATTAAAACTTTTTTTCTCTCTTTACATTACCCACTTGCATTTCTGTTAAATAACCAAGTGATTATCAGTGGAAACTTGTAATTGGCCCTCAATGTTTTTTTATCTGTGACTATATCCCTAAATCTAGCTGTAAGTTTTCCAACAACTTGTAAAACAAAAAAATCTTAGGCACCCTAAAAACGTAGCGATTCATTGCTCTTCGTTTCGGAATCGGTTATTATGGAGTTGAATTTATCATAAATTCTTTTAACCATGAGATATGTTAATCGATTAGTCTTTTGAGTTGTTATTCATAGTAGTCTGTTAACTTTGATAATTGTATTTTTTTTTCACTTCTCAATTGACACTGTGACATCATCCATATTTGAAAAGAGTAACCACTGAGTTCCTTGCTGGTGTCTTCTTAGTAGAAATCAACTTCCGAACCAGCGGTAGATATTACCTATTTTGACACTCAAAATTGTTATGTATGGATCTAAATTTAATAATGATTTTTTTATCTTTATATATTCTTGCTGATCTCAAGTCAATTTCTGTAAAGCCTCTTTGTGCAACAACGTGTAAAAAAACCCCAACTCCATTTGCAATGTTTCGATAAAAATGCAAAAAACTTAATTTATAATTTGATAGCCTTGTTGTGCCTAACTAAAGCCTTAAGGTGACGGGAAGGGCACACTAGCGACGCCAATCGATTTGAATTTTTAGCTGCTAAACCGGATCTATTTTAAACAATTTTGGAGTTACAACCTCTCGTCAAACACTTACACTATTTATTAAGTACTTATAGTTAGCTTTTGAGTCTGCTTTAGTACTCGAAATTTGAGTTACCGCCAAAAGCGGCCACTTTTAGCGTGAATAAATTTTTCGCGTACAAAAACGGACCCAACATTTGTTTGTGGTTATTTAATAAACAGTATAAGTGTTTGCCGAGAGGTTGTAACCCCGAAATTGTTAAAAATAGATCCGGTTTAATAGCTAACAATTAAAATCGATTGGCGTCACTAGTGTGCCCTACCCGTCACCTTAATCTAAAGCGTATTAAAATTTCAAGATGCGTGATTTTTAATCAAGTTTTTTTTTGCATTTTTATCGAAACAGTCCAAATGGGTGGTTTTTTAAGGAGACATACAGTCAGGCCATAAATTAATGACGGTTTTTATGAGAATCTATCGCTAGATTCTATTGATTAGTGTATTATGTCGAAAAAACTTTGTATTAGAATTTTGATAAATAGATTTTGTAAATCAGTTACTTAATCCTTGATTTTCTATACCTAACTATCGAACCACAGGTAATAGAAATGAGTCATACACACGAGTACATTATGTTAGGTGAAGGCAAACCAGTCGATGCATCTACTCGTAATAATAGTTTTTACACCATTCATTATTTTTTTATTAGCATGGGCGTAATTAATGAAGCCAATCTGTAGACATGTAGACATAAATCTTAAAGTGAGTACATTTTAATAGAATTAGATACATTATTATGTATTGAAGGCGTTTACTAAGTTACTTTGTAACTAATGATGTTACATTACATATTTTAAAGTCATCGTCATCATCATGTCATTCCCGGTTGCTTCCAACGCCTTTCTTCGGATCCCGTGTTACCAGAAACAGGATTAGATAGTTCAGAAAATGAAGTGACTGCCTCAGCTGGAATATGCCTCGAGTGTGTGGAATCCTATGTATTTAAAATACATTAACTTAATAGAAGGAATTCAGAAAAAGTTCTTAAAACGCTTAAAGTATAGTTTTCAAAACTTTGACACCAATAAAATTGAGCCCTTGGTAACTCGAAGAGAGCACCGGGATCAGTTATTGTTATATAAAATAATTAACAACATGGTCGATTCCCCTTACTTGTTAAGCAAATTGTTTTATAAGTGTTCCAGACCTAGCGCGCGGCATAAGAATACGTTTGCTACTCCTTTATGTAAATGTAATTACAGGAAGAATAGTTTTATTGTTAGAGCTTGTAATAAATTTAATAGCAGCTATAACCATATCGACATTTTTCATGATAAGATTACAGTTTTTAAAAAATCTTTAGTTTTGAAGTAAATTAATAGGTAACAAAAATAATCATCCTTTTTCGCATTTTTTTTTTTGTATTTTGTCTCACAACACTAAACGTATTAATTTGTAGTGGAAAATTTAAATTGCTGATGTATTATTTAAGTAATTTTAGAACAGAGTACTATTTAACAGCTGTATTTTTCCTTAATAAAGAAAATAAAAAAAAAATTAAATCATACCAACTATATCATCTGGTACCTACAGGTTTGATAACAATGGTATCCCTAACCAGGGTCATTTCACTTAGCCTCATCATCATCATCATCATCAGCCCATTTAAGTCCCCACTGCTGGGGCACGGGCCTCCCTCAATCACATGAGGGGTAATTGCCATACTCACCACGCTTGGCAGACGGGTTGGCGAGGGTTTTGAAATGCAGAGTTTTCCTTCTCTGGGTGCTGATGATCATGCCAGCAGCTTTACCTTAGTCGCCTTTTACGACACCTCGGTAAGAATGAGGGTGGCCTAATCCACTCTGCCGGGGACCACACGGCGTCACGTCACTTAGCCTACTTTTTTTTTATTATGTATATTTCGTTTGATGGAGCTTGTAAAATGCAGATGTAGCTTTAAAAAGCAATTAAGCAGATAGTTTGGCGTTTTTTGGTAGATGTCACTTTGCATTTTTACATCGCGCTAGTAAAGCGTGTTGCCGAAACAATGACCTCAAGCCGCCTGTCCACATAAGCAGTTTTAAAAAAGTATGCGTATTTTATTTTCAGTGATCGAAATAAACCATCTATAAGGTATTGGGAATTTTGGTATATAGCAAAAAAAATGATTATGATAAAAATATCATAATCATTTTTTTTATACATATACCAAAATATTTTTTTTATACATTTACTTCGGACCAGCATGTCTCCGAATGTCGTTGGCTTATCTTTCCTGTGGGCGACCCCTGCTTCGAGTGGTATCTCTGGGCTTCCACTCCAGTGTTCCTCTAGTCCAGCGCTCGAAATCCATTCGGGCTATACTCGTAAATGTAGGTGCTTATGCCCATTCACCGGACTTATAAGATACATAGACGAAGTATTTATTTGAAAACCGCAAAACGTTTCCGATATGTAACTTCGTTAAGCAACAACATAGCGACCCAGTGACAGATCAATAGTGTACCAAGGAATGTGTAGGTACAATGGAGCAGTGCCGGCACGTCGCGACGGCCAGACGTCCTTGGTTCGATTCCTGGTACGGGCTGATTAATGACAGTGACGTGCCGCTGACATCTTCGCTATGTCGCCTGTCGCTGGTTACTAGTGATGCGACCGAGACGGCATTGATTCACTCAAATCATTCGAGGTGAAGATCCATTTAGGGTCACTGAACCAGAGCAGGGTTCTCATTTGGGTAAATTACTGATTTATTTATATTATACACATAACACATTACAATCGTAAATAGATAAAGTAAACAACAAAATACAGTTTTGTACCCGATTGCAATCCAAAAACAATGATGATTACACTAGATTCCTTCAATTTCCAAAGCCTTTTTGATAAGACATTACGAATGCATTAGGGTTTGCATCTGGAAAAGGAAAAGGTTTGAAAAAACGGGAATTCCAGGAAATTTCCAGGGAAAATGAAAACCCTAATAAACATACTGAAGTGGCAGTGGGCACGTCTGCCGTGGGACTTACATTCTCTGAAAGAGAACTGGAAGAGAAAAGGCAAGCATAGTGTTGTAGGTCCTCCTGCCCTGTATTACCCTGTATTGGCCATTGAAAGGCTATTTTAGCTACCTATGTAACATTATTATATCCTACATTCCTGAAAGCTTACAGAAAATTCAATATACATATTGGGGAGAAAGAGAGAGGATTTACTTGACACAGTCCTGCTAGAGTCATGATAGATAGATATATAGATATTCTTTATTGCACAAAAATAAAATACAAGCATGATACAACAGTAACAGACAGTACAATAAGGCGGTCTTATCGCTTGTAGCGATTTCTTCCAGACAACCTTTGGGTAGAGGAAAGAAATATCGTATTCGTAATAAGGGAAGGCAGTGCAAAGTAGTTTAGCAAATGAAATTGAGAATGGCAGAAATATACATTATTTTATGCAAATCAAAATGATGTGCAAATCAAAATTTTTGTCAATCAAGGACCAGTCTATATTTTCTGATGCTTTAATTTTTCGGTTATTTGAGCACCTACAATTTTTCTCTAATAATTCACTCATCGAGAGAAGTGGGTTCGATTCCCATCACTAATGGTTACAGAGCCGTTGGTATTTTGTCCATTTATCCTTCTTACGTCGATTGGGTCACGACTTTGTGTTAAATTTAGCTTTTGATCATAATTTAGCCTAATTATCTGGAGTTGCTATCTTAGTACCATACAAGCTTTTCACACAGTTACAGTCTTGCGTCCAAGTGCGGAGTGTATTTTATACCGTGGAAGAGCCAATTTTGGGCATAAATTGATCGGCTGGACGGGAGTGATACCATGGTCTTACTGAAAACCGGCGTAAAGTAGCGTTTGTAGTGTTTCGCCGATTGAGTGGAGATACCGGAGGCCCAATCCTGTGAGAAATGGAGTTTAAAGGCATATGACCATATGTGCTATCACTGCCCGGCGGCGACATACAATCGCTTACCAGCAAGTGATCCGTCTGCTCGTCTGCCATTTATCATATAATAATGCGAGACCAACTGTGAGATCAGAGGAGTCAATTTGACAGTTGGAAGTTGAACATTCAAACATTAAATAAACGTTAAAATTCATCATCAGCCCATTTATGTCCCCACTGCTGTGGCACGGGCCTCCCTCGATCACATGAGGGGTAATTGCCATACTCACCACGCTTGGCAGACGGGTTGGCGAGGGTTTTGATGTAAGTGCAGAGTTTTCCTTCTCTGGGTGCTGATGATCATGCCAGCAGCTTTACCTTAGTCGCCTTTCACGACACCTCGGTAAGAGTGAGGGTGGCCTATTCTAGTCTGCCGGGACCACACGGCCGGTAAGAGTAAGGGGGGCCTATTCTACTCTGCCGGGACCACACGGCATACGTTAAAATTGCTACAGTGAAAAAAAAAAATGCTTTTTGTTCTGTAAACCCATAAAAAGAGCATGTTTGTATGAAAATTACACTATGGCCAAGATTTCGTGCCGGTAGGTGTATTTGCATGAAATATTCTCCTATTTAGTCGTTCACTCTTGACAGTGGTCGTGGTTGACGATGTAGCATTTTCGTGTGCTGATGCGGCTCGCGGGTTGTGTCTCCACTTGTTGCGGTCCACAGCATCTCGGGAGTTTTGACAATAGATGGATGATGGATCTGTGTTACAGCCCTAATGAGGTCTGTCCGACGCGTTGATGAGCGCCCGCGCGACCGCTTGCCTTCCACCTGTCCCTGGACAATGATTCGCTCCAGTGTTGTGGAGTGTTCGAAGCGAACAACGTGGCCAAAATATTTGAGGATTCGTAATTTCACAGTTGACGATAACCTCTGTTTGATTTTTAGTTCTTCCAGGATTGAAACATTGGGCCTGTGTGCTGTCCAGGTCCAATCCGCAGCAGTCGCCGCCAACACTACATCTCGAGTGCATCGATCTTTGTGACTAACCATAACTTAATATGAAATATTAGGTATGGCGATTTTCTTAGTTGAATTTTGAATACTAACTTTTTTTAATTTGTAAAGTAACTATTAATGCTACGACTCCATGATTAATTGTACTTTAATGGACAACGTTTAGAAACTTATAGGATAGTTTTTCAGAAAAAAAAATTCTTTATTATAAAGTTATTATTGATAAAAACGTCAATTCTGTCAAGTAATAAAGAGTCAGTTTCATGTTTATTTTTTGCATCACAAATATCTGATCTCTATTTAATATAACCCTTAAAATATAGTCTTAAATTAAAATGAAATTATAGTATGGTGACTTTTTACTTATTAAAAGAGTTGTAGATCATCTTATTGTGTTCTAATAAGACCAATTATTTACTGCCCCGCCCGCTCTTTTGAGTTGAGATGTTATGCATTATGCCAGGGAGTGGAGCACCCTGCCTGCGTCTGTTTTCACGAATGACTACAACCTCATTTTTTTTTTCAAAGCTAGAGTGAATAGGCTACTTCTGGGTAAGCTCGCTCCATCGTAGGCTTTTCCTTAACTCAGAGTTTAGTGCCAAAGCAAGCCTATCAAGAATAAAAAAAAGTAAAAATGTAATACAGTGCAACACGCGTTGTTATTAGCTGCAGAATGCTCGCTATGCATTAATGCTACACTATAATTGACCGCGCTGTCGCCACTTGACTCCTGAAATGCGCGCGCGTTTCGCTTACCCGTCGTACTGCTTAGGTATACTCTTGCGCTCCCGGTAATGAACGTGTATTTGATGCGGGGAATACATCAACAAAATAAGCGAAAAAAAATCTGCTGTTCCATACAAAGTAGGATATCCACCCGGCATATTTTTTCACACATTTTGTTGATCTAAAATGCTAAGACTTCATTCACGATGCCTATAATGAGGTTTTCGGGATTTAAACTAAAAAATATGGAACCTTCAAATTTTCAGAGAGCGTAAGTTTTCTTTTTAAGGGCCTCACTTGTGATTTCTCTAATTTGCAGATGTCTATAGGTGCCGGTAACAGCTTACGTGCTATTAGGTGATCTGTCTGCTCTTCTCCCCTTTTAGAAAGGAGTGCATCCGCCTCTTGAAGGACACCCCCCCCACCCAGAAAATAGGTGCATGATCTCATGCACCTTAGTTTATGCGTTCCTTACGGAAATATATCTATATTTCCAGTACCTACCTACCTACTGGATCTATCAAGACCAATGGTTGTTAGCTGGTGAACCCTGGAAGAATTTCAAGGGATCCGCAGAACAATTCTAAATAAGTAATGTGACGACGGCCAATCGCAACCCACCAACAAAGCGACTGTGGACCAACCAATCTGAACTGCATCTGGGTGGTCCACGGCAATCATATTTTTGTCAAATGGATTATAAAAAAAGGTTACCCCTGCTGTAAATTTTGAGAAATGGAACGCCCCGTCGCTTACGTGTAACTATGAGTTATTGAACTTATCAAATTGGATTATATAGAAGAATGTAAACCTAACATTAATACATTGTATTTCAACAATAACAAAAACATTGTTTATAAAATTCCGATGAACTCGGCGCCCAATGCAGCTGCATTAACGAGAAGTGACGTGACATTGCGCCCAATCACTTGTTCAGAGAAATATTAATGTTAAGAATGCACGAAGAATTTCATAATTTATATTCCTACCTTGTATGACTGGCATACAAATTGATAGTCTAAACCAACGATGAACATTGAATGTCTTGCGGATATTTTTAACATCTAAAGACTTAGCTGTATTCTTTTATTTTAGGAGATAGGGCGAAGCTGGATGCGAGAAGCCATGGATAGATCACAGTAACGAACAATTGGAGAGGCCTACGTCCAGCAGTGGACTGCGATAAGGCTGATGATGATGATGATGATGAGATAGGGAGCAGACAAGCAGACGGATCATCTGATGGTAAGCAATTAAACAATTCTTCAGGAAATTAAAAATATTATGCCTCTGATCGACAGCAAAAAATTTTAACTGAGAATCAATGTTTTTGTCATTTTGCTAGAGGAAATAAAGCTAAAATGCTATATCTACGTGTAGGTAGGTAGCATAGTGGTATAATTTTTCGGCCATATAAGTCTCAATCGTATTGTTTGGGAATTATTCAAAAACTGTTTTACCAAATGTTATTTATTATGTGTTAAGTGCCAGACGAGTACCCGATGGTAAAAAATCGCTTTACCGTTTTTACCGTACCACTGCTGTGTAGCAGTAGAGGCAAGTGCGCTGCTAAACTTTTAACCCTAATAGGAGGGGCCTCCGGCACCCTCATTCACTAAACTGTGTTAGATTAGAAGAACTATCCATTAGTAACGGATTCAATGCCTCAATTTGTATCCAAACTATACTCGTAAGTCCTGACCTACCATAACTGATGTTTCCTATAAAAGGGATTAACTGAAATACTCTGATATTTTTAACGATACTCTCACTGTATTAGAAGAGGACAGAATAGATCCTTCTCCATGTGCACGAGGGAGATAGATGTGTCTTCTTTTGGGTTCAAGTTAATTCTGATTTATAGAACATTTTAGTATTATTTTTATCAGCGATATTTTAAGAGTGGTTGAACTTTGGATTCTTCTTTGATAGGTGAATACAAACAGTCTAGTCACAGTAGATAGCTCATCATCCATCATTGGATGAATGACATTGTTATTCAACGATTTTTTTAAAAATCCCACAAAAACGACTCCAAAGCTATCTAA
This sequence comes from Marasmia exigua, assembly GCA_019059595.1. Taxonomy (NCBI): domain Eukaryota; kingdom Metazoa; phylum Arthropoda; class Insecta; order Lepidoptera; family Crambidae; genus Marasmia; species Marasmia exigua. The sequence continues at coordinate 21,583,925 of CM032482.1, forward strand.
CCTGTATGTAAACTAGAATCAATGAGCTTATGATTAAATAACCCGACTTTGAACAAGAAACTTATTATGGATTAATGGCTGCTTGTTAAGGCAAAACATATTTTCCCAGTTAAGGAGTATCCAGTTTTCATTAAGTAGAAACTATAAAGTTGGGGTTTGAATGTTAGAGGTGATAGGTGCAGAAATAACTCAAGTTTTATAAGTAGTGTACACACGATCCTCCCGTCTCGTACGTGAATCAGAGTCCTCACAGTACCTATATATGTGACGTCTATCAAAAGAATAGAGAGAGGTAAAACCGCCATCTTTGTACATAATTCCTATAATATGTATTCTAAAGTTATTTTGACCTTATGTATATTGTACAACTGACTACAGTTGGGGTAAATGAGTTATAGAATGGAGACGGATTCTGAAACTCTCCGCTACTAGCCAAACCGGTTTCAGTTCGGATTATCAATGTCATCAGACAGGCAGTATATGAACCGAACGTCACGGAGGCAGCGTGTTCCCATGGTGTATGGAAACTGAAACTCTATCTTTAACCAAGACTCTGTATCGTACATTACCTCTATATTTTTCCTGATTCGCTATCGCTCTCTCCCCTACTTTCTTTTGTCTTTTGGCCTAGCTCAACGCTCAGGTTCGTATTCTCGATTAATCACTTTTTCCTGACCTATTTTCCACCAGCTCACTCTATCCCCATCCACAGGGATCGTATCACAGACTGTGGTGTTTAAGGTAGAGCTAATTTGATCAGATCGCTATCGCTCATGCGTTATTACAAGTCTCTCCGCTACAAACCACGCCCCTGCAGTTCAGATTATCAATGTCTCATCGTCAACCCATTTAAGTCCCCACTGCTGGAGCACTGGTCTCCCTCAATCACATGAGGGGTAATTGCCATACTCACTACGCTTGGCAGACGGGATGGCGAGGGTTTTGATATAAATGCAGAGTTTTCCTTCTCTGGGTGCTGATGATCATGCCAGCAGCTTTACCTTAGTCGCCTTTTACGACACCTCGGTAAGAGTGAGGGTGGCCTATTCTACTCTGCCGGGGACCACACGGCATCCTCGGTAAGAGTGAGGGTGGCCTATGTGTGGAAAATGTGAAACTCTCGCTTTATCAAAAAGTTTTTATCGTATATTACTTCTTACTTCTCTTCACCCGCTATCGCTCATGCGTTATTCTCCGCTTCAAGCCAAGCCCCAGCCTCAGTTCAGATTATCAATGTCTATCAGACAGGTATTGCCAGTATGTCAACCAGTGCGTCCCAGCGGTGGGCATGCGGCGTCTATCAATCATTTAGGGAGCATGTTTTTGTATGGCTGGGAGAAACTTATTACTTTTCCTGCATATTACGCGGTATGTTAACTAAGTTGTATGTACAGTCGAGGACACATCAAGCTATACAAAACTGTCAAATTTCTTCATTCGATTATAAACCTTATATTGTTACACATTGAGTTCGAAATCGATTGAGGAAATTTGACAGTTTTGTATAGCTTGACCTGTCCGCCACTGTACATGCAACTTAAACATGTTTGCCTAACAAGAAAGGTGCTTTTTATTAACTTATACTTACTTACTCTTCAAGCCCATTATCAATGTCAATAAAATTGTACAATAATTTACCGGATTATCTAAAAAGCATAAAATATGATAAAAACTTTTTAAAAGATCTCAAAAGTATATTATTAAAAAAATGTTATTATAATATAAAATAATATTTAAATTATAAAATATTCAATAGAATTAAGGAATAATTATTATAAATTAAAGCGATAATGCAAATAAACGAATATAGGTATTATTACCACAAAATAAATAGATATTACTTATAAACAGATAGATATATATATACTTTATATATTACGGAACATATGGCTATGAAAGGTGAATAATATTAAAAATCAATTTAATACATAATAATTAATCAATACTTAATTAATTAATAATCTTTTCTTTTTGATCAATGGTGTTCCTCCTCTCCATTTTTGTTGTGCCCGACAGGGTTCACAGTGATCTATTGTGTATACCTATATTTAAGATCTTATAATGTACACTGTGAAATGCAAAAAAAATATTGAGTATATTATATGGATAGATAACAGTGCGCAGCGTGCCTTGGATTGAAGGGCCCTGGTATTAAAATTTGTCGGCGGGCCCATACACGGGGGGAGACCAAGGAAGTTATTCGACAGGGGGAGGGCGGGTTAAGGTTAGGTAAAAGTAGTCAAATCACACTAATATTGTAAAGTTTTTAAGTGTGTGCAACTGAATGTGTATGGGTTTGTTAACGGCTAAAACAATTTTAAATAGGCCGGCAACACATTAGCGATCGCTCTGATTTCGCAGATGTTTATTGTTTATGGGCGGCGTTGATTACTTTCCATCAGGTGATCCACTTGCTTGTTGGTCGCCTCTAGCATAAAAAACAATTTTAATAATATTTGGTATACGGGAAACTGACATCTTGAATTAACACATAAGCCACTTTTTTATTGGAGAGGAGGGAGGGAGGTATCTAGTATGTACATATTCATAAAAGTGACGTAATTTATAAATTATCCCTTATTAGCGTCTTTAATTCGTTCCCATTGTAACAACATGTTATTTTTCTGTAATAATCAAATACCTAAAAAGGTAGGAGTCAAAAGCTACGCAAATGACTCAGTGAGTGACTGTCGCCGCCCACGGCCGCTCGTGACTAAAAATAATTGACGGTTCTCGGAAACCGCGGTCCGTGTGCACACGGCTTTAGGCAGGCTTTTGTACTTCCTAGCGCCATCATTGACTGATTTTAGTGACACGGCCTCATACGCCAAAATTCGTGGGTTCATAATAATATCCTCCAACCGATTTCGGCTAAGGCAGCCAATCTCAACGATCAGTTACTGTACGCAGAATATATTATACTGCTCAAGTGTGTGCGTAAGCACAAGTGCACTCTATATTCCCTTGCCCTCATATTCCGATGAGACACCAGTGTGACATGACTGGAGAGGGATCGGGCGCAGGACCAATTCCGAGACACGGGGGTACAAGACCGCCAACTTCCAGACTCCGAGCTGACACTGAGAATTTCTTAACAGAAAAACTCGGGTACAAATTTTTGGCCCGACCCGGGGATCGAACCCGTAACCCCAAGCGCAGCCGTCGCTTTAAAGTGCGAAGCACGATCAACTGCGCCAACGAGGCAGTTAAAAGGTCGTGGATTCATTTATTTATTAAAGTACAGCCTCAGGCCCGTGCCCCAGCAGTGGGGACTTCAATGGGCTGATGATGATGAAAATATTTGTAATAATATTTCCACTGGATATTGTGAAATATACCTACAATACGAGTATTGATGAGACTATCGACAGTATATGTCGAATCAAGCTCTTACAAATTTCGGCTTATTAACGCGGTCAGTAGTCTAATTGGTAGAACATTCACCCGGATTGTGGAAGATGTGGGTTCGAGTCCCGCCTGAACAAGAGATGAAATTTTTAAGTGTGTTATTTACTTATGTAAAATAATACTCCATTAAAACAAACAGTAAAAAACAAATACCAACTACTTGGGCAAATACAAGCAAAACATTTTAAACAAAAAAGTAAATTAAAAAAAAAAATATGTCCGGGTCCGTTTTACTGTTTGTGTTTTTCTTGCCACTTGTTGCATTTGAGTCATTACACATTATTGTACCTTTAAATAGATAGGTAGAAAATAAATAAAATTAAGTGGAGCTAGTGGTTCCAAGACTGTTGACCTTTAAGGTGTATTACATCGCAAATTTATAGCTGATCATTAAAAACTGATCTTAGCATATTCATTAAGCAATTCATCTGTTGACTCGTCGCAAAATTAATTGTTGATAAATAAAACCATCTTTAATCAGGATGATGATGATGACATATTTAACTTGTCAATGCCGTTTAAAGTTGGACAAGTATTTATATTTTGGCCCCTTTTTTTTTTGACGCTGGGGAATGCCTCCTTTTGCAAACCCTCCTGCCGGGGGGCAGGAGGTTATGTCGGGCTCTCCTCTGGCGGGGGCTTCTCCTAGAGAGAAGCCGGTCAGAGGCATACCGACTAAACCCCAGCGACGCTCCCTCATGGCTAGAGTGGGGAGGGGACATGAGTACGGGTTAAAGAACCTTACTTCACGTCCCTCCCCAGGCGAAGGGCCCACTTAGGGAGAAGAGAAGGTCCTGCTCCCTCAGACGCTCAGCTGCCTCTTTTTGGGACATTACGTCCTCACAAAAAGAGGCAAAGGCCGTAAAGGCCCGTTCGTCGGCGACCGTCGCCCGAACTAATATTTTGGCCCCTGGCAAAATCGTTACTAAATTATGTCTCCTTGATGGAACACCAGTGTGACACTGCCGGAGAGGGATCGGGCGTAGGGCCTTTAACATGCTTTCTGTAGCACGTTACAGGCAGCCACACATCAATGTATACAAAGTCAAATTGGTTGACACTCGTCTGCTGAGCTACCATAGTATATTTTTTGGCAGACGAGCAGACGGATCGCCTGATGGTAAGCGATTGCCGCCGCCCATAGACACCCGCGACACCAGTGGAGTCACAATTTATTTTTAAGTTAATATTGACATTTAGGCAGAGTAGAATAGGCCACCCTCACTCTTACCGAGGTGTCGTAAAAGGCGACTAAGGTAAAGCTGCTGGCATGATCATTAGCACCCAGAGAAGGAAAACTCTGCATTTCAAAACCCTCGCCTACCCGTCTGCCAAGCGTGGTGAGTATGGCAATTACCCCTCATGTTATTGAGGAAGGCCCGTGCCCCAGCAGTAAGGACTTAAATGGGCTGATGATGATGATTGACATGACAGTTTCTTGCTGGTGTCTTCTTGGCAGAAAACTACATTCCGAACTACCATGTTGACATAAGCGTTCTGAATGGACCTAAATTGAATAAACTATTTTCATTTCAGTGCGCTGCCATCCTACTCACTCTGCGAAACACAGCACAGTGCTGCTTCAAGCCGGTTTTCTGTGAGGCCGTGGTATCACCCCGGTCGAGCCGGCCCATTCATGCCGAAGCGTGGCTCTCCCACTGTTGAAATAATGAATAAAGACTAGTAACGCCATACCTACCCTGTAGAAGGGTAGGTTGGGTACACCTACTGCGTAGCTAATATAAGTCCATTCACTATGTGAAGGAGAATAGGACAGTTCAAACGTTTCGCATCAAGCATCCGAAGAGAGGAAGGCGAAACGCATCTTCTTTTCTGAAATTGAGCTCGGTAAGTGGAAACGCGGTGGCCAGTTCTTACGCTTTAAAGACGTTCAGAAAAGACATATGAAGAGATGTAACATTGAACCTTCCTCTTGGGAGACTATTGCTGTGAATCGGCCTGAATGGAGACAGCAAATACAGTCCAAAGCAGCAGTGGGGACTTAAATGGGCTGATGATGATGATGATCTACATATTTCAAATTCATAGATAAAATGTTCATTAAAATTAAAAGAACAAATAAAAAGTCAATTATATTTCTAAAGAAAATATTCTCGATTCTTAAAAATATCGGTTAGGTGTAACTTAGGTTCTAAAAAATATCGGTTAGGCGTCTCACTTTTAATGTCAAAATAGGACTGTCCTATTCACCTTCACATACTGAATGGACTATACGTATTATGTACCTAGAACTTTATCTATCTAAAACCCATTAGTACCTACACCTAACGCCTCTCGGCAGCCATGATCATGCATAATCGCCGGGGGTCGGGGGCATCCATTACAATACAAACAATACATCTTATTTGTGCACTTGTGCAATACACTCGTCATTGTGCTTAGGAGCGAATATTTTACACTTTGTGTCATGCCATTGACATAGACAAAAACTATGGATTTTTCATGGGCCCGCCCTCGCTTTTTTATGTGATAGGTAGCAGACGAGCAGACGGATCACCTGATGTAAGCATTGCCGCGTGCGCTGCCAACCTTTAAACTCCCCGTTGCCCCCGAATTAGAACTCTACCCTCACTCACTCGGTGAAACACAGCGCAGGCGCTGCTTCGCACCGTCACTTCTATGGGCCCGTGGTTTCAATCCGATCAAGTCGACTCATTAATGCCGAAGCATGGCTCTCCCACAGTCAAAACATGTGCAATCGATCTACGAGTAAGATTCTCGCGGCGCTACGATTGTCCTGCTCTCGCAAGATAGTAAATAAGCAAGAGAGACAGATTTACCGAGGCAACACCTGACCTTAACATCCTCAAAAACAAACAAGCAAACAAATTAACAAAATCCACGTTTCCACGCGTAAACACGCGTTGTGCGCGCGCGCATAAGGTCGGGCCGCTAGCAATGACCCATTTCGCCATATACAGCGCGTTGCGAAACGCCGACATTCCCCGCGACAGATGTGCGCGAAGGTTGCTGCCTACTTGAGTGTTCACGGGCATTTTGGGATGAACGAGGTTTTTGTCCAAAAAAAAAACGATTTAAAAAAATAAGTTTTTTTTTATTTAACATTTTTTTTTGTTTTTTAGAGCCTCTACGTGAAATATTTGCTATTTTTTTGGTCAATAGAAAAAAAAACTTTATTATATCCCAATTTACAATTTAAAAATTATGCAGAAAAATGTAAATTGTAAGTTCCTTCTACATCTGAATAAATATAAATACGAGAATAGTATAACAGTGTAATCTGTGGTTGATAAAATGCTAAACAAACAAAAAAATAAAGGAAACTTCACTATTTTTGGTGTTTTTTTACTAGCGTTATTTAACTTTACCTCGCCCGTTGCCGGTTTATCAGAGTACTTAGACAATATTAAATTGTCTAAGCCTGAGTAAGTTCTTTATTGTGTATGAAAAAAAGGTCTCAGAAATGATCTTAAAATAGTAAATTCAGATCTTCCAAGTTCGATTAAAATTTTGACCAAATTATTTCCGTGTTCATTTGAGCCTTACTGGCTTGCCCTCAAAATTTATTCGCTTGCTACATTTGACGATAATCGTATAGCAGATACGGATTTTTCTTAGCTTGATAAAATTCTAATATAACTTCAACTATGTTATTAATTATGTGGGCTCCTGCCGCGAACGTACAAAATTACGTCTGTGGCTTCTATAGCAAAACCTTTTGGTTAAAAAAAAATAACCCGCCTGGTTAAGTAGATTCAGCCAGGCTATTAACTTAAATGGCAGAGGTAGTGAATTTCCGACATATAAATTTCACGAACATGACATTGCCAGAACCAGCTGTGGTACATGCGTGTCAATGTCACTGCCGGCTTGGTAAATGTTTTTAAATATTCATTGATGTACGAATGCGGCTACCGCAGTCGTACAGTCGTTCATTTGATATTTATTAATTGTGATGAGTAACTCCGTTAGGTAGAGAAAAACTCTTCCATTAGTGAAACTATTTTAGTAGGACTATGGTGTTTCTTCATTGGTGGAACACACCACGTGATACCACGGCCTTACAGAAAACTAACTTCTTCTTCTGAAGCAGTGTCTCTACTGTGTTTCCCTGCGTGAGTGAGGGTTTAATGACTATCAGCGCACTTGTGATACCAATGGTGTTGCAGGTGTCCATGGGCAGCGGCATCTTTTACCATCAGGTCATCTGTCGGCTCGTCTGCCATAAAGAAAACCTTGATAATAGTTTTCCGATGGGTGGATCAGATTTCTTCAGCTATCCCGACGAAAATATCGAGCTTTATAAAATGACGAAAGAAACGTACTATTTTAGCTACATTCAAATCAAAATGTCTTGGATAGTGGATCCCGGTTGCGTCCAAAGATGACTCTTTGGGGCCCAGGGTATAATTTTGGGTGTCTGAAGATATACTGGAATGTAACCGCATCATTGTTCGTGGTTTTTGGAGATAAACTTTCAGTTTTTATAAAATGATAAGGTCTAGGCGTTGTGGGCTTTTGTTTTCAAAGGACAATAATATACCTATCCATATCTAAGGAGCAACTGCCACACTGGAAGTGCGAGAAGCGAAACCAATAACTCAATTAGAGTGTTGGCAGCTGAGCGAGTATCGCGAATTGTCTATCTATTACTTCTGGTGTGGTACAAGTAAAAAGTGATTCACAATTAAAACAATTCGGCATCCCATAAATCATACATCCACATCAACCTGCGTGACATTTCTGGCTGCCGTCGTTTTAGTAGACTAGCGTTTTTTTATGGGATAGGGGGCAGACGAGCAGACGGATCACCTGTTACCACCGCCCATGGACACCTGCAGCTCCAGAGGAGTCACAAGTGCGCTGATGACCATTTTAAAAGGAATACGCTCTTTTCTTGAAGGTTTTCAGGTCGTATCTGTGCGCTTGCTATGGCCAAGTCTGGCAATTACCAACAATAAAGTGACTTTAGTCTGACCTTCATTATACGTATTACACACGGGAACCAGGGCCTTGCAATCATTCATCGAAATATTCATGGGTATCCTCTGCAGTGTATAATTAATAGATTGTCAGATCTATCAGTTAATATTCCTGTTCTTGCCGATTGTTTATTTATATATTAGGTTTTGTTTATCTCATAGGAACTTTCGGGATAAAAAGTATGTAGTAGTTCTATGGCCTTCCCCTGGTTCTAAGCTACTGGTACCTCTTACCCAATTTTCTGCCAAATCGGTTCAGCCGTTCTTGAATTATAATAGTAACAAGACTTTCTTCAAAATGAAAGTTGCTCTACAGCTTATACCATGGACCACACCCTCAAAATTGGTCAACAGTCATCTGGCGCTAAGTGGTCGTAATTGTGCAATTTCAATCGATCGCGGCTGATTGACAGCAACTCCTGCGCAAAGTTTGCATAGATGGCACGTGTTGCGGATAAACTGTCGAGAGTCATTTTGAGTAATGTCTGATACAATAGCGGAGGGCAATTGTATAGTATCAATCGATTGCGGTTGGTTAGTAGCAACTCCTGCGCTAAGTTCGCATAGACTACGACTACTATGATTACTAGACCTAAAAGTGTAATCGTCCAATCATATCTTTTCGATTTATGTCATTGTATTTGCAAACACCAATTTTGACCGTGGTAGAGCCACAGTTCGCCATGAAAGAGCTTGACCGGAGTTATACCACGGCCTCAGAAAATACTAAATAAAGTAGCGCCTGCAATGTGTTTCGCTGAGTGTGTGAGGGTACCGGAGGCCCAATCCGAGGGGAATGAGAGTTTAAAAGTTAGTAGCGTAGGTAGGTAAGCGCATTAGTAACTTCACTGATGTTGCGGTTGTATATGAGCGGCGGCAGTCGCTTACTATTGATCCGTCTAATCAACAATAGGACATTCACTAAACAGGCATAATTTTCAATCGCACAGTAACACAAATAGAAACACTCCTAAAAAACTTGTAAGACATGCTAAACCAGGCGGTGGATGCAAAAAACTGTCAACTTTCTACCACTCAGATTAATTGTAGTTTTGCCTGATGAAAGGATTTAGTTTCATTTGATTAAACTCTTTGGAGTATATGATTGTGGCTGGAACCCAATTAGAAATGTTTAGCACTGTGCACTTTTTCTTCTGACCATGCAATTACATGACGCTGGGGAAGAAGATCCGGTTGCATATTTTTTAAGTCGATTTTGATTAAGTATGTTTATTCAGACAACAGCTCAACATTTACTTGACCCGATGTAAGTAATTTAACTACCGTGTGATCAATTTAAGCAACTTAGAAAATAGACTGGCCCGATGGCGCATTTGGTAGTGACCTTGCCTCATACGCGTGGCGGTAATGGGTTGGATCCCCTAGACCTAAATTTGTAAGGTGAATTTGTATGTTTCTTTTGTGTCTGGGTCATAGAGGTAAATAGTTAGGTGTAATGTGTGTTTAAGGAAGCTGGTGTACTATGTTTAAAATTTCTGTTTTTTTTAATACGTATTTCAGCACGAGTGTTGCCCATATAATTCTTAAAACATCTGAACATCTCAACATTGACCTGATTCCGCACTAAGTAGCTTAAGCACACGTGATATGAAATATCAGATTTCTTAGGTTTAGCCTTCGGTGTGCTTGAAAACAAACATTTTACAGTAAAAAAACTCCACAAGTGAAACCAATATTAGACTGACCGGATGGCGCAATTGGTAGTGACCCTGCCTCTTACGCCAAGGGTCGTGGGTTCGATCCCCACCCTGGACAAACATTCGTGCGATGAACACTTGTGTTTGTTCGGTGTCTGGGTGTAATATATGTATTTAAGTATATATTTGTGTTCTTCTGTTGTCTGATATCTGTAACACAAGTGCTTAAGCTACTTAGTACGGAATCAGGTCAACGTATGAGATGTTGTGAGAATTATTATTATTATAATTTTTTGTAAACATTTTTTTGTCTCAAAATGGTTGATTAAAACTTTTGGTGTTCATACTGGACTCACGGACCTAGGCCAAGTGAGCCGCAGCTTCTGTTATTGGGTTCATTTGATTTGCATCGTCCTGCAGGAACTTACGAACAACTGTAGATGAGACAACGCTTCAATTTCCGTCTTGCACTAGTATAAACATGGTTGAAGTGGTAGAGGACGAGGTCTTTAGGCTTCTTGCAGGTCTGGACCTGAATAAATCTGCGGGGCCCGACAATATTCCGGCAATTTTCATAGTAAAGTGTGCGAAAAGTCTACAGTTCCCTTTATCCCTGTTATACCGGCGCTCTTTATCGGAAGGTATAGTACCTAATATATGGAAATCAGCTTATGTTACCCCTATTCACAAAGGAGGACCTAGAAATATGGTTGATAATTATAGACCGATTTCAAAATTATGTCTATTTGCCAAAATTCTTGAAAAAATCGTACACACACAAGTTTACGCAGCACTGAGCACGATCTAACGCCACAGCAACACGGTTTTGTTAGGGGCCGATCCACTACATCAAACCTCATTTTATGCTCAGAGTATGTTTCGAAAAACATATCAGAGCCGGCTCAAGTAGACATTATTTACACCGACTATAGTAAGTGTTTCGACCGTATTGATCACATGATCTTACTTAAAAAACTGCAACAGGTCGGTGTAAGTGGCAATCTGTTTCGGTGGTTCACGTCATATGTCCAGAATCGATGTCAAACGGTCGTTCTTAGTGGTTACTCCTCTTCACCTATGTTTATTCCCTCAGGAGTTCCGCAGGGATCCTTGTTGGGTCCTTTGCTCTTTAACATATTTATTAATGACATCTCGTCCTGTTTTTTGAATACGAAGGTCCTACTTTATGCAGACGACATGAAAATCTTAAGCAAAATACAGTCAATTAGTGATGCACAATACCTTCAAGAGGACTTGATAAGGTTTCAAAATTACTGTTCCTTAAATAAACTAGATTTAAACGTTTCCAAGTGTTATGTTTGCTCGTTTACTCGTAAACAGACCACAATACAATTTCCGTACACCCTACATAACAAACCACTTTTGAGAGTTGATACCATAAGGGACTTAGGTGTAACTTTCGATTGTAAACTAATTTTTGATACTCATATTAATAACATCACTAGTAAGGCTTTTCGTGCCCTTGGTTTCGTTCTGCGAATGTCCTCTGAGTTTTCAAGTATAAAAACATTAAAAATCTTATACTGTGCATACGTTCGCAGTCAATTGGAGTACGCATCGCAAGTCTGGAACTCCATTTATGACGTCTATGTTCAGAGACTTGAGAGGATTCAGAGGAAATTTCTTAAATATCTACAATATCGTGCTGGGATTTATCTCCCCGACTACATCTCACGTTGTCGAAAATTTCATTTCCTTCCGCTGTATGAAAGAAGAAATACTTCTGACCTTTCATATCTTTTGAGCATAGCAAGCGGTAAAATAGACTGTCCAGAGCTTCTTGAACTTATAGGGCTGCGCACCAACTCGAAATCTTTCAGAAACCCCAGCTTGCTCTTTTTACCGCACGCAAAGACTAATTATAGGCGGAACGCATTTTCCATTAGAACATGTCAACTATTTAATAATTTGGCAAAAGTAAATGTCGACATTGACTTGTTCAACACTTCAGTATCGAAATTGAAACGTGTACTGAATGATAACTTTTTCTCAAATGTTATTTAATTTCTTTTTTTCCTGATAATGTCAGATGACTTGATCAATTTCAATGTTTCTTCTTCTGGGAGTAGCAAATACGTTGTTCGTTTTGTTTGTAATTTAGTAACTTTTTGTTTTTTTTTCTTTCTTAACATAAGGTACTTGCATTTCTGTTAAACAACCTAGTGATTATCAGTGGAAACTTGTAATTGGCCCTCAATGTTTTTTTTTTCTGTGATTGTATCTCTAAATCTAGCTGTAAGTTTTCCAAAAACTTGTAAAATAAAAAATAAAATACGACACGTGTTCAGGATAGCGGCCTTTTGCATTGTCATGTATATATTTTCGGGTACATCGAGCATTCGTAAGGCAGTCAGAAGGTGTTTTGGAATTACACCAGTGCTAGACAACACCAACGTCAAGATGTACACTTTATTCATATTCCAGATTTTAATTAGCTCCTCTTTTAATTCTGTATATTTATTATTATTATGATATGACATGCATGTATGGTTAAAAAACACATTTGACATATCATACTTTAGACACATACCTATCTCTACTATGTTTATACCTATTATGTGTGATTCTTTTTGTCCCCTAAAACACAGTGAATATAGAAAACAGCTATCTACTATTTTTCCGTGTCATCAATAGACATTCATATTTGGAAGTATTGGAACGGAAATTGAACCACTAACCTTCGTCTCACTACCGGCATGAATCATCATAATTCTCTCATTTGTATGTTCTATTAGTCTAATGTGAGCAAAGCTTTTAACCAAACACAATCAGGGTGAGCTTTGCAATTTAACGTTTAAAGAAATATAAGTTTGTCATAAAAACTTACAAAATTACTATCATCGTAGAAATCCTAGTGGCTTCAAAACCCGTTGCTTCACAGAGCTTGGGGTACGCTTGGACCATGATCCAAGTAGACTTTAGACTTACGTTAAAGACACAAATTTTGTTCTGGTACCTACTCAAAAAAAGACAGTTTAAGCTCATATTAACTTGGTACAATGCAATATTTGACACAGTGATTCTGAACGTGTAACCGTGATCCAGTTGGTCTGGATCCCTTGTTTTAGGGAGTGGCCACACTGGTGGATTGCGAGCGTTTTCAAAGAGGACCGACGACGCAGCGCCCACGTCGCGGCTGCGCAGCGTTCCCGACGCGGATGGACTATTTCAAATCATTAAAATTGCTAACTTTTCCTAGTTCGTATATATATGAATGTTGTATGTTTGTTAAATCAAACCCAAACTTATTCAATTACAATTACTTCTAACACAAGTCATCCCCCTTGGAAACCCTATATCAAACTCAAATATGCAAAACTGCTATGATGGAAAAAAGTGTATTATTGGTTATGGCATCACGTGTTTTCAACAAATTGCCAACACATATACAGCAGTTAAATGAATTTAAATTTAGAAACGTATTGTCAAAGACATTGATTGGTAATTGTTACTATAAAATTGGTGATTTTTATAATGATAATGCTATTTTTGAATATTAATTAATTTGACATTATGTTCTTAGACATAGTGGCCTTAATTTTGTATATGATATCTATTTTATAAACCTATGTTTACGAATAAATACATTGAATGATTGATTGATTACGCCGTGAAGATAAGTTTGAACGCCATTGTTTTTTTTGGCGGGCACGGAGAAACACGCCGCTGAATTCTTGCGGATGCGCGTGAACGCTGCGCAGCCGCGACGTGTTCGCTGCGTAGTCGCTCCTCTTTGAACACGCTCGCAATTCAACAGTGTGGCAACTCCCTAAGGATTGCAGGCTGGGCTGTTATTACCAGACATCCTGAATCCTCGATCATAGTCCCACGGGCTCCGAAGCAACAGCTTTGGATGCAACTGGGTATTACACGCTAAGTTCAGATTGACGAGAACAGCTGTTTTAAAGTAAGTACATCTTTTGCAAATGTAGTATATAGTAATGTATATAGTTTTTTACTAACTAACTTATAATATTATTATCTCAATTTCAATATAAGAACAAGTCCTACATAAAATCTTAAAAGCATTTTTAACATCTTTATCTGAGCTTACAACTTATAGCCTTTTCTAATAAGGTCATCAAAGTATCAAACTATGGCAAACAGAATTTGATACAAAACACCGTTACAAGATAATAACATTGTCAGTTTTGTGAGAGATATTGTACCACTCGCCCACTAGGATGGTTTACGGCTGTGAAAAATGACAGAGATTTATATAACTTAAGTTCATATTGGCTGCTTTGTAGCTTATGTTTTAGGGTCCCTTACAGCTAAGTTTTCTTGTGTGATAATTGGTAGACGAGCAGACGGATCATCTGATGGTAAACGATTGCCACCGCCCATACACCTGCAATACCAGAAGAGTCCCTAATGTGCTGTTAACTTTTATTTTAATTTTCATCATTTGCCGATAGACGTCCACTGCTGGACATAGGCCTCTCCCAATCTTCTCCACACAGATCAATCCTGTGCCGCCCGCATCCAAAGGATTCCCGCAACCTTCACCAGATCGTCGGTCCGCCTTGTGGGGGGCCTGCCACGGCTCCAACTTCTTGTACGTGGCCTCCAGTCGAGGACCTTTCCGCCCCAACGGCCGTCTGTTCTCCTCGCTATGTGCCCTGTCCATTGCCACTTGAGACATGCAATCCTTTGGGCTATGTCTGTGACCTAAGTTCTCCTCCTCGGCTGGGCAGCGTTCGGGAAGCTATGCAACATATTTTCGGTCTATCTACTGCAGTGTCTTAAGTCAAAAGTCTTTAATGCGTGTGTGTTGCCAGTGATGACATACGGAACCGAAACGTGGCCGCTTTCAATGTGCCGATTAAGGAGGCTCAGAGGCACCCAAAGAGCAATGGAGAGGGTTATGCTCGGAGTCTCTTTGCGTGATCGTATCAGAAATGAAGAGATTATAATTTTACTGCAATATAAGTAGTTAACAGTAAAAAAACTACGGAACATTTTGAGAAAAAGTTGGCGTCGCGTTTGAAAGTTTATTTTATGTCAAGAACATTATATAACGTAACGGACATCTTTTAACAGTCGTTATAATACATTAATTAATTTTTTATTTGGCCTAATAACATAATTTTTGACCGCTCAAGTGTAAGACAAGAAAATTACCCGCGTATTTATCATGTTATAGCTTTTAAAGTCATCTTTTTAACAATAATAGTGGCCCACCCTAACTTTGTTTCGGTTATTAGTTTTATACCCATAGATGGCGCTAGGTGTCTATCACATTGCCGCTGTCTACAGGATTTACCTTTTTATAAATAATACAAAAGAATTAGATGTAGAAACTGTAATTTTCTGAAACACCAGCCAAAGCAGAGATACTAAACATAAAAATAAGGCCTCCCACTAAGAAAAAATGGATAAGAGATAATATTTTTTCGTCACAAAAACACGAAAATACTCACCAATCAAATCCGCCAGCTCCTACACAACACTGCACTGTTAGCCTACCACACTGTCACCATGTTCACACACACACTGGCTGCTTGTTAGTAGTTCGATCAACATCACTTTACTGTCGTTGGCTGCACTGTGTTTAAGTTGCTTTTAACCTGAAACAAAATTAAAATAGATTAGATTATCTGTTCATGTTTGTAAAAGATGAGTATGCATTTTTGTATTAGACACACTTTCATACAATGTTGTGTCTTCAACATACCAGGCCATACAGTTAAAATTGTAACTCAAAATAAAATAATGGAAATAATAAAATAAATATTATGAGGTAAACCGAAACAGACCAGTCCCCAAAGGTGGCACCTGTTCACAAGTATGACGTACGTGTCAGCCATCATTTCACTCAACCATATTAGAGGGAATGTAATGACCCGCCACATAGCGCCACCACCTCAGAGACATTTGAGTGAGCATGACTACTTAGGTTCCCCTCATCAGTCACAAATAGTAGTAGTTACTTAATCCAATACTAATAAACTGAAGGACGAGGTGTACAATAGTAGGTGGTTAGCGTTTATATGTTGGCAGCTCACTGGTGACTCCACTGGTGTTGCGGTGTCCTTGGGCGGCGACAATCACTTACCATCAGGTTATCCGTCTGCTCATCTGCCACCTATGTCATAAAAAAACCTCACTATCACTAACAAGCTGTTATTAGCTATTACAGTCATCCGATCTTTTTTTTTAACTAGATGGGATCCCGCGGGACTAGAAATATCAATCCCGCGGGATCTCGTAATTTGCAATCTCGAGTCGGGATTGCATTCCCTATTAAACACTTTAGAAACCTGGTCAATAGGTTTTAACGCCGAACAAGAACGCAATAATGTTTGTGGATGAAACTAATATTTATATTGGGGTCTGGGCGTGTGTGTCGCGGTTTTTATGTGACTTCTTTGGTGGCCATGAAAACCGCGCTTGAGTCTCCTATCAACATTCAAATTTGAGCTCTATAATTATAGAAACAAGGAATCTCAAATTTTGATTCGTGTTTATCCGCGAAACTACTTTCGTGGCGCGGACTCTACCTAAGTTTCTTTGGTTTCAATTGTATGAATAGTAGAAAATATTAATTTAAAATCTGAGACAGAAAACCATAACCGCTAGTCATTTTTTATTTTTTTTTTGTTTTTTTTTTTTTGTTTTTTACATTACATTATAGCGGACAAACGAGCAGACGGCACACCTGATGGAAAGTGATCACCGCCGCCCATGGACATCTGCAACACCCGAGGTATCACATATGCGTTGCCAGCTCTTAAGAAAGGAGTACACCCTTTTCTTGAAGGTCACCAAGTAGTATCTGTTCGGAAACACCACGGATGACAGCTGGTTCCTCAGTTTTACTGTGCGTGGTAGGAAATGACGTGAGAAACGCACTGTAGTCGATATAAATCCATCCAGGTGATGTGGATGGTATTTCGCGTTCTGACGTGATGTGATTTTTTTATAATCTGTTTAAATATAATTTAGTAAAAGAACAGACGTTAGAAACAATTTATATTATAGGTAGCAACTCTACCACACCTATTGATATATTTTTCCAGTAGAGCCCTAAATACATTTCGAGCTATCTAAGGAGGGCGCACTCAATAAGGCCTCAAATATTGTTTCAAGTAAAACCTCTTTATCAGCGGCTCTATTTATAGAGGCTGGGCCGGAGACCACAAAGCAACGCGGCTCTGACTCACCGGGACGCAATGCGGAGTTTATACGAGCTTTGAGGGAGCCAGACATATCTTTTGAGCATAGATAGATAGATAGATAGATAGATAGATACTCTTTATTGCACAACATACAAAACTTAAAAGCTAGGTATACAGAGATACAATGTACAATTTAGGCCGTCTTATCGCTGGGAGCGATCTCTACCAGACAACCTTCAGGTAAAGGACTCCTCCACCAGGCCGACCCTCAATCGACACCGGTACATGGTAGAAATTTGAAACAGGTTTGTGTACTTGTTGCAGTCCAAATAAATACGATTTTATTCCTTTTGAGTGAAATATATCTCAATTTTATCTCCCTAAAGTTCTTTTTAATTTTGTGTTGTACCCTCCTTAACTCATAAGTAGTTACTTGACAATTATTTTATTTTCCTTTTAAAATATTTCATTTACTTACCTAAAATTTAATAATATTACATTATATACCTACCTATTCTCACATAACAACATAAATAACTTCAAATTCATCTGCTGTACACCTGTCTTTGTAAATAATTCCAGGATTGCCTTTTGGTGCACATTACCAAGATGATGACTCGCAAGGCCACCACTCAACAACTGGAAACAAAACTAAAGCGTGCCCTTGAGGAACTGAAGGAACAAAGGGAGGACAAAAACCAGCTTCTTAGGGAACGTGAAGAAAATGAGGAGGAATCTATGAAAATAATAAACTTAAACACCCAATTAAAAACGGAAATGGCAGACATTCATACCCAGCTTATGGATGTCACTATTCAACGTGATAACCTTCTCACAATAGTCAGCAGTTTCGATGAATGCCGGAACACATACGAGCAGGCCCTAACTCGTATTCAGGACCTCGAAGTGGAGCTTTGTGACGCAAACAGGACCATCAGACTGTATGAAGAGGACAAACAATGTCAAGAGGCTTTAAACACTCACAGCCTTTATGAGGAGTTGATAGGGTCACCAACTGGGCGGGACATCTCTCATATTGATTGTCTTACTCTAAATAATAGTCATACTAAGTTAAATAGTAAAAATAAAATTAAGAAATATATTAAAATAAATAAATACATTACGAAAACAAATAAATTAATTAAAAGGAAAAAATGTTTTAACCAAAACATACTTTTAAGAAAGGAACGGATAGATTTAATTGATAGTTTAGAATTATATAGTATAAAATTAAAAGAAAGTAGGCTTAGGTACGAGACTGATGTTCGAGAACTACAGACTCAGCTCGAGCGTCTGGAGAGGTCATTAGAAGTAATGACTGGAAATTATACCTCAGCCCAGCGACAGATACATGAACACATCCTCGCTGCAAACAGGTACATGGCCCAGTGCAGCTGCAATCTGGGTGCGGCAGACGAGCCCCAGGTTCCCACTGTAAGTAGCGGCACAGAGGAAGGTAAGTGCAGTCAGGGTGGCAGCCCAGCTGCCCAGTACCAAGTGCCAGATATGTCAAATATCCTCTTAGACACCAATAGGGATGTACCGAAGTATACTATGACTACTACTAGTACTATAAATACAAACAATAATGTACTAGTATTTTCAGATTCAATTGGAGTTGGCTATGCTCCCCTTTTACACAAGCAACTCAATTGTAAAATAATTAATTATTGTATGCCAAATGCATCTCTTACCCAAATAATAGATAGGGTGGTAAATTGTAATTATGATAAAGACTCAATTATTATATTAATGCTGGGGAATGGATTAAATTCAAATAAAAAGGACATCATTAAAGGGTTCTCCCGTTTAAAAGGGATTGCTGTAAAAAAAATAGTTGTTTGTGCCTTCCCATTTTCTAGGCACTACTTATCAGAACAAAATAACAGTATTCACCTATTGAATACTACATTATATAATTTAGTTACTAGTCATAGCGACAACTTTGTGTTTTTTGACACAAATAAATTTATTAATTATAAGTTGATAGTGACTGGCAAAAAGTTTTATTTGCCTTATAATGTAAAAAAAGAAGTAGCTACTTTGTTAGCATTTAATATAAATAATATATATAGGCAGACTTTGGAAATTATTCCAAACAATTTAAATTTAAGTCTAAGACAATAGAGGACGCCTCTAGCAATTTATTGACCAGGGAAGATAATTTAAAACTTATTCACCAAAATATACAGGGTCTTCCTGGTAAAGAACTAGAACTAGAATTATTTTTAGAAGAAATAAATGTTGATGTACTATGTCTCACCGAACATTGGTTAAATAAACATCAATTAATTGTTACTATTAATAATTACAAAATTATCAGTTCGTTCACGAGAGACTCTGCAATAAGAGGAGGGTCACTCATTTTGTTAAAAAGTACTCTTAAATGTAAACAACGTAAAGATATTGAGTCACTATCTATAGAACGAACTATTGAAATTTCGTGTGCAGAGCTGGAGCAGCATATCATTGTCTGCGTTTATAGACCCCCTTCTGCAAATTACGACTCATTTGAGACTAGCATGGAAGAAGTCCTGAGAAAAGTATGTGCAACTAGTAAACAAGTTATCGTGTGCGGTGACTTTAATATTAACATCCTGGAGAATTCGCAGAACTCAGTTAGGTTTCTGAATCTTTTTAAGTGTTTCAATCTGGTGCACCTCTTCAACGAACCTACCAGAATCACCCCCACTTCAGCTACATGCTTGGACAACATATTCTGTGATTGTATTGTAGGGGAGAAATCTATAATAAATTTCATAAACTCTGATCACAGTGGTCAGCTGGCTGTTATCGACTGTCATCGAAATGATCGGTCTACAAGTTTTACATGTAGGCCTATTACTAAAAGACGTATAGATAAATTCAAAGATAATATTTATAATAAGGTATCCTTAATGCCTGGTAATAAAAATAGTGTCGACCAGTTGTATGAAAGCCTTTTCGAAATTGTTGAAAAGGAATTTAATGATATTTTTACAAAAAAGACCATTAAAGTAAACAGTTCTAAAAATAAATTTAGTGACTGGGCCACTCCAGGGATTCACATAAGCAGGAGAAAATTGTTTGAATTATATGATATTAAAGCTAATTCACGTGATCCTGCGATAGTTGAATATGTTAGAAATTATTCTAAGTGCTTTAAGAAAGTATGTGCAGTTGCTAAATCTACTTACATTAAAAACAAAATAAGTAAAGCAACTAACAAAAGTAAAATCACGTGGAACATCATCAACAAAGAGACTTGTAAAAATAAAACACAACAACACAAGTTCTCTCTAAAAATAAATGGCAAATGTCTTGACTCTGATACTGAAGTGGCAAATGCATTTGAGTCGTTCTTCACTAATATACCAGTGGCAACAACAAGTACATTAAATTCAAGTTCGTATCTTGCTATCTCGTTACTTAAAGCAAATGTTGACGAGTGTCAAACGCCTTTCAAATTTTACCATGTAACCTCCGAGATAATAGTTAAAACTTTCAAAGATCTGAATATGAAAAAAACTGAAGATCTTTGGGGAATATCAGTGGACATTCTAAAAAATATAATACTAGCTATTGCACCCCATTTGGCAACGATATTCAACAGATGTATTGATGAGGGTCAGTTTCCTAGCTTAATGAAGTACAGCAAAATCATACCGTTATTTAAATCAGGTGAAAAAAGTGACCCTTCTAACTTTAGGCCTATTTCTATATTACCAGCACTGAGTAAAATTTTTGAAAAAGTCATATTCGTTCAGTTGCTGTCTCATTTTAAAGTTAACGATTTACTTCATAATAAACAATTTGGGTTTACCAAGGGTAAGTCAACCACTGACGCAGGAGTTGCACTTATCAAGTATATTTTTGATGCATGGGAAAACAAACAGGATGCAATTGGTGTTTTCTGTGACCTCTCGAAGGCGTTTGATTGCGTTGAGCATCAAACATTGTTGTTGAAGTTAGCTCACTATGGTGTTCTAAATAATGCATTAAGTTTGATAAATTCTTACTTATCAGATAGACTTCAGAAAGTCAGTGTCAATGGAACTGACTCTTCAGGCGCCCCTTTATTAATGGGAGTGCCCCAAGGATCAATATTGGGACCTCTGCTCTTCCTGATATACACTAAATGACCTCCCTTACTTTGCACAAGATCTTTGTGAAGTAGTGTTATTTGCTGATGATACCTCGTTGATTTTTAACGTTGACCGTCGAAAAGATACGTTTGACGACGTAAATGACACCCTCTCACAAGTGCTACATTGGTTTACAACTAACAACTTGCTTTTAAATGCCAAGAAAACCAAATGTGTAAAATTCACTATGCCCAATGTAAAGCAGGTCAACACTAACGTCGTTATGAATAATGAACATATTGAAGTTATTAATTCGACAATTTTCTTAGGTATTACACTGGATTCCAAACTGCAATGGAAGCCACACTTGGCAGCCTTGGCGGGAAGACTTAGTTCCGCCGCATATGCGGTTAAGAAGATCAGACATCTGACTGATATTGAAACCGCGAGACTGGTTTATTTTAGTTATTTTCATAGTATAATGTCATATGGTCTTTTGTTGTGGGGGTCGGCGGCTGAGATACAGACTATTTTTGTATTGCAGAAGAGGGCCATTCGCTCCATATACAACCTTAGGCCTCGCGATTCGCTGAAAGAACTGTTTAAGAATATCGACATTTTAACTGTAGCTTCCCAATACATTTTGGACTGTATTTTGTACGTGCGAAAGAACATTGATATTTTTTCTAAAAAATCTGATTGTCATGGTTTTAACACTAGAAATAAACACAAGCTCGCGATTCCAAATCTGAAGCTCCAAAAGATTAATAGTTCATTTGTTGGTCAAAGTATTAAAATGTACAATAAGTTGCCACAAAATGTTATTGAGTTACCAACGCATAAATTTAAATCCCACGTGAAAACCTGTTTAATGAGTAAAGGATACTATACAATTGTAGATTACTTAAATGATAAGGATTCATGGACATGATGACCTCCGTGCCTGCACACATGTAGTAATTGTATAAATATTTACTGGAATCATTATTATTATATAATTAATCATTTTTAATAAATTAGGCTTAGCAGCATTTATTAATGTATACAAATTGATTAGTATTGATTAATCAAACAATTGACAAGATGCTAACCACCTACTATTGTACACCTCGTCCTGCAGTTTATTAGTATTGGATTAAGTACTCTGTGACCTATGAGGGGAACCTAAGTAGTCATGCTCACTCAAATGTCTCTGAGGTGGTGGCGTTATGTGGCGGGTCATTACATTCCCTCTAATATGGTTGAGTGAAATGATGGCTGACACATACGTCATACTTGTGAACAGGTGCCACCTTTGGGGACTGGTCCGCTTCGGTTTACCTCATATTTAGCTTTTAATTTGCTTCATTCTATTTTGTGTTGCATTAGACTGTATGACTTGGTATGAGGATAATAAACCATTGTAAAAAAGTTGGCGATTAAAAAGAGTAACTGGCGAGTTTCTTGCCGGATCTTCTCGACCAGAAACAACTTTCCGAGCCGGTGGTAGAATCGCATTATGTTTATTTATTTCTTTAGTATATTTTATGTATCAACATATATATGTATTAACATGTAAATTATACATAAGTACTTATAAATAGTTTTAAGTCATTCAAATGTATGACGATTTGTAAGTGCTGTGTACAAGCCTATGCAAATAAAGAATTATTTGAAAATACCAAAAGTCCGCACAAAGAGGTTTGAATCCTGTTTCCTTATTCGTACTGCGAAACAGTGGAATCAGCTACCTGAAGAGGTGTTCCCTAGAAGCTACAATTTAGGGGTTTTCAAAGCGCGAGTGAATAGGTATCTTCTAGATAATCGTGCTACATCTTAGACCATATTATCACTTACCATCAGGTGAAATATGGCCAAACGCTTACCTATCTACAACTAAAAAAAATTAAGGTGAGATTGTGGTTAGGCGTTAGCCTACAGTTCATAAAAATATTTATGTATGTTTCCTTTCCGACTTCTTTCTTACCCAAGCACCTACATAAACAGGGTGTAATTGTGGTGTATCTACCAACTATTCAGAACAACATTTGGTCTTCGACTTTTCGAAATTAGTCGATAATTTTTTCGACTCCCCATACAAAATGACCAAGTCACGTGACCGACTTTGTATGAGAAGTTGATTTTTTTTATGCGAATTTCCAAAAGTCTTAGAACAAATGTTGTTCAGAACGGTTGATAGAACACGTGGTTAAAGGGATGTAAATATACGGTTGACTGAACGTACCGTCCCATCTCACGTGAATAGTTTGGTTGCCGTACCAAAACTGCAGCAACCCACATATTTCGGAGGGCACCCCCCTGTCCCTCAACTTCTCCCAAAGCACTTTGTAGGAGACAAGATCAAAGGCCTTCGAGAGGTCGAGGAAACAGGCCTTTAAAAGCGACCTTTTAAAAGCGACCTTATAGCGGCAGTACAATCCTCAGCACCCCAGTACCAAAAACCCCTCGCTATCACAACGCAGCGGTGGAAGATAAAGGCATGGTTCGATAAAATTATTTTCTAGTTGTATCTGTACGGAGCCGAAGCCCGCCTAAAAGCTTTCCTGATGTTTTATTCATTAAGATTGTTAATGTTTCGGTGCGTTTGTTGCTCGCTTCGGTTTGGTGATGGTGAATTATTATAATGGCTTGAAGTACTGTAAATGTGTGCTGTAGAACTATAAAATAGCTGTAAACACTATTTCTTTGAGAACTAATTGGTTTGTTAATGGAGTATACTAAGTAATTCATTTCAACTTTTAAAGTCATCGTTGATATAAAACAGAACATTAATACAGTTTTATCTTTCGTTGACTTCTATTCATCATCATGATTATCAGTTGTGTAGCCAAACTTATCGCTTAGGAGCTTGGGGTCCTCTGAAAACATGATCTGAAATCGAGTAAGTTTGGTACAATGAAAGCGACTGATATCTGACTGATCTTCGTAACACTTAGACAACGTTCAAAATCATTACATCATCAATTGTAGGTAACCACAGGTTAGACTTGCAGGTGTCTTAAGCACACTAGCGACGCGGATCGATTTAAATTGTTAGCAACTAAACCGGATATCTTATTAACAATTTCGAAGCTGCAATCTCTCGGAAGACAACATTTATAGTTAACTTTTGTGTCTGCTTTTCTTTGGGTCCACCGCTTTTGCGTCCGCCAAAAACGGTTACTTAAGGCGTTAATTCCAATTTAGAGTGCAAAAACAGATCAAAAAGTAGTGCACAATTATTAAATCCTTACTAATATTATAAATGCGAAAGTAACTCTGTCTGTCTGTCTGTCTGTCTGTCTGTCTGTTACTCTTTCACGCCAAAACTACTCAACGGATTTAAATGAAATTTGGTATACAGATAATCTAGACCCTGAGAAAGAACATAAGCTACTTTTTATTGCGAAAAGGGGGTTGTAAGGGGTCGAAAGGGGGGTAAAAAGTTACTTTTCCACGCGGACGAAGTCGCGGGCGGCCGCTAGTAAATAGTATAAATGTTGGTTTTGCGCCTGCCGCTCCGATATTGATTAAAATCCGGTTTAGTAGCTAACAATTTAAATTCGTTTGTGTCGCTAGTGGGGATACCCTTCACCTTAAGGGTGTTTTCTCTTACCACCGAGTTAGTGGTTTTGGGGGGATAGATAGGTACGCAGGATTTGGTAAGTCTGATTGTAAAAATGCAGTCTGACGTTCAAAACCCTTAGTCAAAGAAACCAGACCAACTGGATCACGGCAGATTCCTAGAAATGTTTTTTTTGAGACATGTGGCAAGCGAGCAGAAGAATGATGGAAAGCATTTGCCGCCACCCATGCACACGAGTGGTGTCACAAATGCGTTGCCAACTTTAAAATCTCCTTCCCTCCTAATTAGGCCGGTAGAGCCAGCCTATTTATGCCGAAGCGAGGCTCTGCCACGATTAAAAATAAAACTTAAGGTGACGGGTAGGGCACACTAGCGACGCCAAACGATTTTAATTTTTAGCTACTAAACCGGATCTATTTTAAACAATTTCGGGGTTACAACCTTCGCAATATGCACTTATACTATTAATTAAATAATCATGCACAAATTTTAGGTCCGTTTTTGTACGCGATAAATTTATTACCGCCAAAAGCGGCCACTTTTAGCGTGAATCAATTTTTTGCGTACAAAAACGGACCCGACATTTGTGCATGGTTATTTAATAAATAGTATAAGTGTTTGTTGAGGGGTTGTCACCCCGAAATTGTTTAAAATAGATCCGGTTTAGTAGCCAAAAATTAAAATCGATTGACATCGCTAGTTTGCCCTATCCGTCACCTTAACTTTGTTAATCTCTTAATAACCACGTGCTTATCCAGGATGTGTGAGTGAGACAGTCGCTGCGCAAGGCTGCGCGTGGGCGCTGGCGCTGCGCCGGCGCACCTTGCCTACAAGCCTAGCATAACGCTCACTTATGTACCTATACTTTAATGAAATAATTCATTATTATTCGGGAAAAACCAGAGAAGGAAAACTCTGCATTTATATCTAAACCCTCGCCAACCCGTCTGCCAAGCCTGGTGAGTATGGCAATTACCCCTCTGTGATTGAGGGAGGTCCGTGCCCCATCAGTGGAGACTTAAATGGGCTGACGATGATGATTCGGGAAATAAAAAATAAATCTATCGACGTTATAATTGATTTTCGTATGTCTAGATTAATAAAGTATGTATATAAAAATATGATTTGATATTTATGTAAATTATCATTCTCAGTATCAGCTCGGAGTCTGGAAGTTGGCGGTCTTGTACCCGCGTGCCTCAGAAAGCACGTTAAGCTGTTGGTCCTGCGCCCGATCGTGTCACACCTGGTGTCCCATCGTAATACGAGGGCAAGGGAATAGAAAGTGCTATTGTGTATGGGCACACACATGAGCACTATAATAATATCCTGCGTACGTAGCTAATTGTTGAGATTGGCCGCCTTAGCCGAAATGTCCAACCCATTTCGGATAGTTTTTATCATTTTCCACAAGGTTGTGTGACAAAAAGTGTAATAATAATCATAATCTAAACTTATTACCGGTATATACGGACAACGACATAACCATATTACATATGGCTGAATAGGCAAAACACTAGCGCGACATAATTGACACCCAGCGCCATCTATTGATAAAATTATGAAACTACATTCAGGAGCTCTGTACGCCACACCAAAATAAGACCCGAAAAGAAGTGAGGATGGGCCCTAGTATTAAATATTTTACTAAAGTATATATTGAGTTGCTATTTACACTAATATTATAAATGAGAAAGTGTGTTTGTCTATCTGTCTGTTTGTGGGTCTTTCACGGCAAAAGGGAGTAATGGATTAACGCGATTTTTTAAGTGGAAATAGGGGTGGACTTAGGCTTCTTTGTGGCAAAACGAATTCACGCGATCAAAGATGCCGGCGACCGCTAGTTTACTTATACCTATCTTAGAGAGGATCATGGAAGTTAGATTGCTGAACCCTACTCCTCAGAACTCCATACAAACGGCGACTGAGCCGTGACGTAAGAGGCACTGGCTGTATGGAAAGTTTTGGAGAAGTCTTTTATGTGATTAGTGGCAGATGACCAGACGTCGATGGAAAGCGATTGCCGCCGCCCATGGACACCCGCGACACCAGTGGAGTCACAAGTGCGCTGCCAAACTTTAAGCACCCCTTCCCTCTGGATTGGGCCTCCGGTACCCTAACGCAGCGAAATACAGCACAGTGCTGCTTCCGGTTTTCTGTGAGTCTTATTTTACTGATGTGATATCTCGGGGTGTTTTCATGCCAGCCGAGTCACTCTTTCACCGATTTTTTATTATTAAAAGTTCTTTTCACTACAAAAAGAAATGGTATTATTGCCTTTGCCTAAACCGTGACATCCGTCAGTCACGAAAAATAAGGCGAGAGGTGAATTTACCTAATCTAAGCTCGTTTTTACCCGTAGTCGGTTTAAACTCCCTAATTTCCCTATTAGTGTCATGACATAAAGTTACAAGGAAAACATTTATTCCAGTCACGCAACAGAACAATTACTAGCGCTTTGGCACAGTCGAGGTAGCGGCGGTGACTTAACTCCGTTGAAAACTGAAACTTTAACCACCTTTTTATAAATCGCGATCTAAATTTATTACCGTACTAAAGCTCATTCCTATCGAACATACAATATGTATAAAAAGAGGCTGGCGAATTTTGTTCCTGGAATATCCTTAGTTGTCAATTTGTAATTAAGAGGTAAACTTTGGTATCAAATTCAGTGACAGGTCAAAGTATACTTCTTCAGTCGATTCCCACCTTAACGTCAAACACGTTCAGTTCAATATCAATTGAGGATTTTTGACAGATTGTTGTACCCTGATGTGTGCCTGTCTGTACAAGGAATTGGAAGACGCTTGCACTCTCAGAGAAAAAAATCAGAATGAAAAGGAATCCATCATCTTGAGATAGTAAATGCAACTATTTACGGGAGCGATAGAGATAAAAATTTACCAAATTATCTGAGTGGTAACGAGACGCTCGGCTATCAGCGTTGCCTTCTTGGCAAAATTGGTATTAGACAGAAAGATACATTTACTCACTGATCACACGATACACACATTACAAAAAATAACTACAAATACTGACTAATTAAATGATGATTCCTTTTGAAGAACGCAGCTCACTGTTAAGATAGTAATATACTGCGGTGCAGTATCGATCAGGTCACAGTACGGCCTGGTGTTTGCAAATCAATTTATGGAAAACATATTGCTGTTTCACATGTCTATACTTATGAGAATGAATTTGAAACCACCCGCGATTACCTCTACCAGTAGATGTTAATACTCTTTATTGCAGAAAAGGCTATATTATACTCTTAGCTTATATAAAAGCTTACAGATGTTTAAATATTTAATGCGACCTTTTCATCGTAATTATTCTAATGAGTTTGTGGAATCCGTGGGAGAGCGACGCTTCGGAATGAATGGACTGGCTCGACCGGAGTGATATCACGGCTTCACAGAAAACCGGCGTGAAGCAGCACTGTGCTGTTTCGCTGCGTGAGTGAGGGTACCGGGGGCCCAATCCGAGGCAAAGGGGGTTTAAAGGTTGGCAGCGTACTTGTGACTCCAATGGTGTCTATGGGCGTCCATGGGCGGCGGCATTCGGTTACCATCAGGTGATCCATCTGCTCGTCTTCCACATATCACATAAAAAACAGCCGGATTACCGGATGGTAAGCGATTGCCGAAACCCACTAGTGGAATAAGAAGTGCGTTGCCAACCCTTTCCCCCAATTGGGCCTCCAGTACTCTCACTCACACGGAGAAATACAGCGCAAGCGGTGCTTCACGCCGGTTTTCTGTGAGGTATCACCCAGTTGAGCCGGCCCGTTTGTGCCAGTGCGTGGCTCTCCCACGGATTTTAGACAGAAAATGACTTGTGTAAAGTCCCGCCCACACTGAACCAGAATTTTTACTTTTAATTTCTTTACCCCATTTCTAACGACTTAACACCATAGTCTAGAGAAAGTGATTTACTTATACGACCTTCTACAGACAGGTTCACTTTCAGAAATTCACACTTTGGCCGTAAACTGGCCCTAAACGGGGCCACTAGGCCTATACGGCCCTAACTAAACAACTCAATACTAGTTTACATAAAACATCGATGGTTTAAGATGTTAATTTGATTCGGAAATTTGAGTTTAAAGTTTTTGATATCTTTGCATCGAAATTGGAGAAGTTTAGAGGAATAGATGTCAATTTAAGTATTATTATCATACTTATAAGAGTATCATTCGATCATCAAGACAAGACTGATGGTAGATCAGTTTATCAGAGTTCTCAATAAGGCCTACGTCTTAGGTCCAAATCATTCGAAGATTCAGTCTATTTTCCGATTCCGGTGGTAGAATCACATTATATTCATTCATTTCTTAGTATATTTTTTGTATCGATTTTATGTTTCATCACATGTATAATATACATAGTTATAATTTATAATTTTCATGTATGACGATTTGTAAGAGCTGTATATAAGCCTATGCAAATAATGTACAAGTTACCATTAGATCTTAAAAGCTCTATTTATCACTCCAGTTTTAGAAGCAAGTTAAAATCATTTCTCTTGGAAAGGTGTCTATACAGAATAGAAGAGTTATAGGTACTTTGACTTACAATAATTCTGAAATCATATATATTTTATAGTAAGTAGGTAACTTGACATAATAGAAATTGTATTTTGTATTTCCACTTCAATTATTTTGACATAGTATTTCAATTATTATTCTTGACATTGTAATTCATTATCCGTTATTTTTATTTAAGTAGATATTATTTTTGCTGTTATAATAAATATATATTGTACGTGTATAATTATGTAATATTCAAACACAATGCATTTCTTTTATGAATGAATAAAATGAATTTAATTGTACTTTTGAATTTTGAACTTTATTCCCAGTTCCCCCATTTGTGGGAACCATTTGGGGGAAACGGGAATATACCGTTGATTCAAGCATGCACCTGTACATTTTTTTTTAAATTTATGTACATTTTGAAATAAAAACTAAACTTTTATTTACAAACCACACAAATGTTCATTATCGTCGTACAATAATGTTCTTAAGAATTTATTTATTACTAATCTACACTTACGGTTATTTAGGTTATAAATCTCTAGTTTTTTATTTATTTTGTAATAAAGGTATGGTCCAAGAAATGTGAAAAATCTATTTGTAAAAATAAATTTGGATGTTGATTGGGAAGTGCAAACTATATCTCTCCGTCGTTTGTTAGTGATGTTAGCGTCATAGGGCATTATTGAGTGTTGTTTTAGTATTATGTGCGATATGAAAAGCTGGCAGGACAGTCAACACATTGCAAGATTTATGTAACAAGTGCATGGCGTATTGAAGAGGAAGGGAATTAGCAACTTTTAAAATTATTCATTAAAAGTTGGCCGCGCACTTGTGAATCCACTGGTATCGCGGGTGTCTATGGGCGGCGTCAATCGCTTACCATCAGGTCTGCCACCTATCACATAAAAAAGTGATGCCTTGACATCGTGTCCGTTGTAATTGCAACGCGCAACGTGGGCTCTCCTTTTGCTTACCTACCATCAGGCTCAGGCGAGCCAATACTACTGTGTCACTATAAAAAATATTTATTAATTTCTGATCAAAGTCACCTCCATTCTTGTCACCACATACACACTTTACCACACTCTATACACCTGTGTCAGATAACCCTGTCTCATTCCCGCATGATTGATGATTATGATAGATGCGCCGGCGCACGTTGCGCGGAAAGTGAACTAGAGGCGTCAATTTGTATGGAAATGTTAAAACCAGCGTAATTTATGGCAACACTGATCGTTGATGGGATGTCATTGGCGGCAAAGTTTATAAGATAATTTTGATTTAATCTTGTGTTGCGTGACTTTTAAAGTTTGTGTTTTGTTGCTTAAAATATTATTTTTATTATAATCTCATACAGGTTGTATAAAAACAAGAAATGCATCCTTTTAAATTTGGCGTCTAGAAGATGGAGAGATGACATGGCAAAGATTGGCGGACAAACCGGACTTGCAACTGACCAAAATATAATAGAATGGAGAAGATTTAAGGAGGCCTACACCAAATTGGTTGAAAACCGGCGTGAAGCAGCTCTGTGCTATGTTTCGCTGCTTGAGTGAGGGTACCGGAGGCCCAATTCGGGGAATAGGGGGGTTTAAAGGTTGGCAGCGCACTTGTGACACCACCGGTGTCGCGGGTGTCCATGAGTGGCGGCAATTGCTTACCATCAGGTGATCCGTCTGTTCTTCTGCCTACCTATTACTTAAATAAATAAAAAACGGCTTTAGATGAGATGGTGAGATCATCGTTTGTTGGATTTTTT
This sequence comes from Marasmia exigua, assembly GCA_019059595.1. Taxonomy (NCBI): domain Eukaryota; kingdom Metazoa; phylum Arthropoda; class Insecta; order Lepidoptera; family Crambidae; genus Marasmia; species Marasmia exigua. Next base: position 21,615,022 of record CM032482.1, read on the forward strand.
TTTTGTGATTGCCATCACCCTATAGACACCAGTGGTCACAAGTGAACTACCAACCTTGTGACCGTTTTCCCTATTTGGACTTCCGAATGCACCTTTGTGTCAAGATTCGCCCCCGTGCTCCATGAAAAATGTAGGTAGGGTCATCCCAAATGATCGATACTTAATCGGTGAACGATTTTTCGTAGGAGATAAATAGAACGTACCGATATCAATAGCGCAACGCACTATACCTAGAATAAGTCGGTGAGAAAGGTATAAAAAATCGGCCGACTTTTTGTTGACCGTGGGAGGGCCACGCTTCAGCATGAATGGGCCGACCGGAGTGATACGGCCCCACAGAAAACCGGCGAGAAGTAGCAAGGCGCTGTGTTTTGCTGCGTGAGTGAGGGTACCGGTGGCCCAATCCGGGAGAAAAGGGGGTTCAAAGGATTGATAGCGCACTTGTGACTCCACTGGTGTCGCGGGTGTCTATGGGCGGCGACAATCACTTACCATCAGACGATCCGTCTGCTCATCTGCCACCTACCACATAAAAAAAAGTCCGGTAATCGGTCTGACCATAAGTCAGTCATATGCTGGATCACCCTTACAGATAAACTGACTGATGACTGACCGGATGGCGCAATTGGTAGTGACCCTGCCTCTTACGCCAAAGGTCGTGGGTTCGATCCCCACCCTGGACAAACATTCGTGCGATGAACACTTGTGTTTGTTCGGTGTCTGGGTGTAATATAATGTATTTAAGTATATATTTGTGTTCCTCTGTTGTCTGATATCTGTAACACACGTGCTTAAGCTACTTAGTACGGAATCAGGTCAACGTATGAGATGTTGTGAGAATTATTATTATTATTATTATAAACAAAGCTACAATATTACCTTTATTTGCTAAGCGTCCAGCTTGCATCATTACCAGAAGTCAAAACAACTCGGTTTCGCGTACAAATGACACGAATGGTACAAATGTAGGCGAAATTTGGTTACAAACAGCTGAGCTAAGGTCGTTACGGGGTAGGGTTGTCACTAATAACCCTTTCTGCAACCTTATTTAGCTTTACTTTTAGTACCAAAATGTACTCTGTTATCTGCCATTATCTGTATATAACAGACTGCACAGTGCTACATAGTGCTCAAATTTATTTATTTATAATCGGTAGACCAGGATTTACATATTTTTTTATATGAGAAGTGGTCTTATCTTATGGTAAGCAATTCCACCGTCCATGGACACCCGCAACACCAGTGGAGTCACAAGTGCGCTGCCAACCTTTTCCCCTTCCCCCCATTGGGCCTCCGGTAAACACAGCGCAGGCCCTGCTTCACGCCGGTCTTCTGTGAGGCAGTGGTATCAATCCGGTCGAGCCGGCTCATTTATGCCTAAGCGTGACTCTCACATATTTCTTGTGTATGTTTACATCAGTATAATTACAGAGAAATTATTTATAGGTCTACACAGATAAAAATTAAGTAGAAGTTAACAAATGTATTTTGTATAGAACAGCTGACTTTTTTTTTTCGCTTATTTTATTAATATATTATGCTAAATGCACTTCATTCACAATACCTACAAGTACTATGTGGTTTTAGGGATGTAAACGATAAAAAAATAAAACAAACTTGTCTCATTACACTGACCATTATGGACGAAGCAATATGGCTGTGGTGACTGTTGGAACTTGTAACAAATCTATAGGTGCATTTATTGTGTGCATGGGTTTACATAAACGACTGCGTGCGCGCTAGCCGAAGCCGGTTGTTCTTTATTCTTATTCTTATATGAAACATTTTTATTTCGTTCATTATTTTATATTTTTTCACAATTACATTATTACTTTCCGACACATATATAAATATATACACACTAGGTACACAAGGCTGACGTCCGTGGCACTCACTCAGCTGGCCCTACTGAAAATCAGCGTCATGACCTTTTTCAGGGTCATGACATAGGCTGAGTGGGGGCCATTTATGTTGGAGGTCACAACACACAATATATTATTTGCACTGCCTGGTTATTAGTACTCATTATTTTGTTTTTCCTTTGTTTTGTTTTGTTTTTATTTTCTGTATCTATTTTGTATTTCTTTTTGTTTGTTTGTTCTTTTGTAACCAATGTTGTACTCGTATGTAGTGTTGTGATGTCCAAAATAATAAATTTTTCTTTCTTTCTTTCTTTCTAACACATTTTTTATGGTCAACCATAGACAAGAGTCAACCCTACCGTCAAGACCTCTAGATTAGTCACAGCAACCATTTTGCTTCACGGCCAGTCGCCTTATAGGTACACAATGCACACAGATACACACACCAACGCCGCTCCTATTACCAAAAGACATAAGGACTATTTTTCCGTGGTGATTTTATCAAATGAAGTGAATCAAAGTTTTCCACGCAAATGAGTACGAGTTGTTATTTAATTCATTAGTTTGTTGTTTGTTCTGTTGGAGAAACATACATTCATACTGTAGAAGTAGTTAAATTGCGATTGGATGGTATTTAATACCCAACACATAGATACACCAAGTACATAATTCTTCTCGCCTACCGAATGAATGTTGACCTACTTTTTGTTTTGCAAATTAAAGTTCTAGAATATTTTTATATCATTAAATGACTGTCACAAACCCGAGCTATGTCCGAAAAATTCGAAACATACTTTTCGCTCGACCCGGGAATCGAACCCAGGACCCTGAGATCACGGCCCGGTACTTAAACCACTAGACCAACAGGGCGGTCCTGCGTGGTGATTAAGCATAATTCCATCATAGTAGCGATAACTTGATTTTTATGATGGAGGCCTTTGCCCTGCAGTGGGACAGTTTATAGGCTGATTAAAAAAAAATGACTGTCAAATTTTCTTTTAGAAACTAAACAGTACCTATGAATTTTCAAGTCAATTATTCTTAAGTTAATAATGGGCTTAAAATTTAACGACAGTCTTCGGGTAGTACCAAGGTCTCCGGGAGCTTAGTCGGTAAAGCAATTGCCCGCTTAGCAAAAGATCGTGGGTTTGAGTCCCACCAGAAGACTGTTGAAAATTTTTAAGTGCCTTATTAACTTAAACTGTACTTATATCTTACTTAAATATTATGTTCCTAGTTAACAAACTTGCCATCATGCTTAAAAAATTCTCTATCATCAAATCAATGAAGATCAAACAAAAATCAACATGGAATCCAATCATGACAACCATAGTTTGATCTGATATTACTTGTGCCAGCCTGTCACATTAGTAGCAAAAAAATTACTTAAAATTCATATCACGTCCTAACCAGTAGACTGGAATTCCTCCGTCCACAATCCTTTAAAAAACCAACGAAACTCAACCTTCGACAGTTAATAAAGAAAAAAAAAGAAAAAAGCGATTAAAAATAATTCCTTTCGATTGCCGTCCAAACTGGGTTATACCACTAACGGGTTACAGTCCAAAATGGTTTGAGCACGTGTGACAGTAGCCACGTCCGTCCATATTGGATCAGGAAACGCGCGACAGTTCCAGAATTTGAAAATAGAATTGCCGCGAAATTAGGTGACGCCATGTTTGAATGGCGGCGGATTAAAAATTGAGGTTAAGTTATTTTTTAAACTGATTCTTATATCGTTTTGTTAAATGCTTGAAGTCAGAATGAACGTGAGAGAATTTTATTGTAAAAAGAGTTTTTGTGGATAAAAGTGCGGGGATTTTCGTACTCATTGTCAGAACGTATCTATTTACTCAAGGTAGGTTCGTTGTTTAGGTAGCGCGAGTCGCCCCCTTATTTCAAAACGCAGTCTAAGAAAAGTTCCGGAACTAAACGCATGCCCGCCCGTTTTAACATTGCGTATTGGAAAGGGACTGCTTGAGCCTTAGTACCATAATAACTTTAGATCGCGATTTATAATAAGGTGGATATTGTGTCTTAAAAGAAAAATCACCAGTTATCTTGTTTCGAATACAACGTCAATTTGTCATGAATTATCTTCTTTTAGCAAGTTAGGTACATGGCCGTTTCATGGTTTCATTTATAAGTATAGAAGAGCTATACTTAATTGTTTTTCACTTGTTGTCGATCTAACTTCGAAGTGTTTGCCGAGAGGTTGTAACCCCAGAATTGTTTAAAATAAATCCAGTTTAGTAGCTAAAAATTAAAATCGATTGGAGTCGCTAGTGTGCTCGACCCGTCACCTTAAAGACTGAAATATGTATTGAAAGGGCTTAATGCTTTAAATTCATAACGCCTAGATGGATAATGTCCATTCCAACAAATGGTTCAAAGTGAGGGAAAAAACCGAATAATGTGGGTTTTTTATGTGCTAGGTGGCAAACGAGAAGACGGATCACCTGATGGTAAGCGATTGCCGCCGCCCATGGACACCCGCGGCACCAGTGAAGTCACAAGTGGGCTGCCAGCCTTTAAACCCCCATTCCCCCGGATTGGGCCTTGGCATTGGGCGAAACACAGGACAGTGCTGCTTCACGCCGGTTTTCTGAGAGGCCGTGGTATCATTTCGGTCGAGCCAGCCCATTCATGCCAAAGCATGTGGCTCTCGCACGGTCAAAACTGGGTGTGAATTTACTCCGCCTACACGTATAACATAAGTACACAGCAGGTGGCTTAATTTAAAGCCGTTCCGTTACGAACGAGAATATACCTGTCGCATCTAAACAAAGGAGACACACATAGCGTGTGAAAGAGAGGAGAACTTCGATTCGATCGTAACGTTCTGCTTTAAATTCATTATCAACCCATTTAAGTCCCCACTGCTGGGGCACGGGCCTCCCTCAATCACATGAGGGGTAATTGCAATACTCACCACGCTTGGCAGACGGGTTGGCGAGGGTTTTGATATAAATGCAGAGTTTTCTTCTCTGGGTGCTGATGATCATGCCAGCAGCTTTACCTTAGTCGCCTTTTACGACACCTCGGTAAGAGTGAGGGTGGCCTATTCTACTCTTCCGGGGACCACACGGCCCCCGGGAGGCCGGAGGGTATATATTTAAAGCTGCCTGCTTTAAATATATACCCTCGTATTCTGCCGTTTTGGCGTAGTCTGAAGTGTCTCACTTATGTTACGCACATAGGGTTTATAGGTGTTTTAATACTATGGCTTTTGATAAGAATCTGTAGAGTAGACAATATTTTTTCAGGCCATTTTGTAATCCAACTACAACTAAATAAACCTCAAAAATTATTGCCCCAATCAATAAATAAACAAAATTAATAACCACTTAAACCAGCACCAATAAAACTCGGACTTTGAAAGGCAAAATCACACATCAAAAGGATTCCTTTACGGCGCCAAAAGTTCTTACAAAGTTACACAAACATAAATAGAAATAGAGTTATTACAAAGTTGCCACAAAATAAATTAAGAACCATTTTAGGTGAATTTTACCACCAAAATCAAAATCAAAAATGTCTTTAACTATTCAATTTAAGTCCATACAGAACATTTTTGAATGTCAAATATTATGTAATCTACCGCTGATTCGGAATGTCAATTTCTACCGAGAAGAATCAGCAAGAAACTCAGTAGTTACTCTTTTCAAATAATATGGTAATTACAATTTTCATTCCTATACAAATTATAATTACAGTGACAGTATGATATACAATATATACAATGCTTATAATCAATATCGTTTAGATAAATCGTCAAAGAAAAATTATGAAATGAATTATACATTAGGGGACAGGTGAAGAGATCAACATGTCCAGGAATCCTTATCATTCAAGTAATCATCTACTTTATAGTAGCCTTTCTGCATTAGGCAATTTTTTACATGCAACTTGAACTTATGTACCGGTAAATCAACAATATTTTGAGGTTAGTTATTAAACATTCTAATATGACATATAACACCGTCATGATACTTCTTCTGAAAGAGATACAGGGGGTCTACTACGCCAAATGATAAACGATATATCGTACCAATAATCGTGTCGAGGCCTACTATAAGTAACATCGTATCGACTGCCGTTTATACGAATCTACGAACGATATTACTTTGACAGTTCTTACAAAAACCTACTCTAACACAGCTTTTATCGATACGAATAATTGAATTTGACAGCTTCACAAACGTCAAATCGACGAACATTCCTACGACGTCTCTGATGTTATCGTGAAGAGTATCGTTTCGTTGTGATTTTGCATTTAATGACCCATATTTTCTTCTCCGGACTAGTATCTTCCTTTATCACTGTTAAATATATTTCGGTTGTGGTGACGATTGGATTTGATTTACATAAATCAAATAATATATCCACTAAATGATAAGTAACTACCTCGAACCTTCATTTCTTCTTATAAATATTATGGTAGGTTCATATATTTAGACAAAATAACATGCAGCGTCCTCAATTTTTTTCTTATTTTAGATAAAATGGCAAGATTTATTCTCGCTTTAGAGATTATCGCAAGTGACAAAAGAATTGACCGGAGACGACGGCGTCAAACATTACGCGAATTTGATCTAGATCTAATACCAGACACAGCATTTATCAGGAATTATAGATTAAATAAGACCTATTTGTAGAGTTGTGCCAGGATATTATACCATTGCTGCCAAGAAAATGCACCATTGTTGGAATAGATCCTGTTGTTAAGGTAGGTTACAAAAGAAAATGACGACAATACCTTTTTTTTTAAAAAAAAAAAGGTATTGTCAAATCTAGCAGACATTGACGTCGAAGTGTCAGTTGATCTTAGCGCTAGCATGCCTCTTCCGCATGTTCCATATTATATAGTCTGTGAATGCCTCGTTGGCCCAATGGGTAGTTCGTCGCACTTTTAAGCAACGGCTACGGGGGGTTCCGGGTTCGATCCCCGGGTCGGGCCAAATTTATACCTGAGTTATTCTCATAAAAAATCTCAGTGTCAGCCTGAGTCTGGAAGTCGGCGGTCTTATACCCCCGTGCCGAAAGCACGTTAAACCGTTGAACCTGCGTACGATCCCTCTCCGGTCGTATCACACTGGTGTCCCATCGGAATCGGCAAGGGAATAGACTTGCACTTGAGTTTGCGCACACACTGCAGCACTATACTATTATATCCTGCGTAAGTGGCTGATAGATATGAAATTCGCCGCATTAGCCGAAATTAAAATTTTAAAAAATAAATGTCTTTATTTACCAGAAAAGTTTACAACAGCTTACAGTAATACATTGACTCCCACACTAGGCGGAGCCTGTCTCGTGGGAATCATATCAGAAATCGGTTGGAGAATATTATTATTATTTATTATTGTCTGTAACTCACTTATCCCGAACCACGCCGTGATGACTACGCGCGCTTGTATGAATGTGTGTGTAACCTTTTGCACGTGATATAGACTAGCAGCTAGCGTTCTGTGTCTATATATTTTGTGCTTCTGGAGAAGAACTGACAATCGACCTACACTACAGGGCTTTTTGATCTAAGCGTCATTTTCCGAAATGTTCCGGAGACGACTTCAAAGTTTTTTTTTGAAATCATTGCATAAAAACTACTTCGTAGATTTTGATATGATTAACTGCCTAGCGTAGGTTAAGGAACTCTACCACCGACCTTGTGTATAAAGACTGCTGGTAGTGACTGGATGAGGAAAGCCTGGGCTAGATACCGAGGGAGAGCCACGCTTCGGCAGGAATGGGCCGGCTCGAGCGGAGTGATACTCGACGTGAGTGAGGATACCGGAGGCCTAATCCGGGGGAAAGGGAGGTTGGAAGCGCACTTGTGATTTCACTGGTGTCGCGGGTGTCCATGGGCGGCGGCAATCGCTTACCATCATGTGATGCGTCTGCTCGTCTGCCAACTATCACATAAAAAAAAAGATACCCTCAGTAGTACGAGTATGTAGGCTGACGGACATAGGCTGTTGTTGTAACTGACTTATCAGCCTTAGTGTGTAATAGTTTCCTCTACATCTGTTTACTTTTCATAACACCCCTTGCTGGCAACACCGCTAAGGTTATTAAACGTAATTATGGTGAAAATTAATCTGGTGCGCGCGCGCATCTTCTGATCTATTTCTTACGAGGAAGCGATGGTCCTTAGTTAGGTGACCCGGCTATTTTTATTTACCGTCGCGAAACGGTGTAGAGGTGGGACGTGTCGATGTTTGGGGTATCGATAATTGTATTCTTGCAATGTCATTCAACATCCCATGTCCTATGTAGTTAAAGCTGGTTCAAAATGCACTTAGAATTTACATTCTTTAGTGTTTTTTATTTACCTGCTAAAAATAAGTATTTTACTGTATGTATTAAGTAGACTTGAAAAATGTAAGGCCAATCTGGATTTTACAGAGGAACCAAACATTTAGTAGATATGCAATCAATTTTGATAATTACTAGGTACATAGTTTAAGTCTTCTTCTAGGTACCTACTTCAATCATTATTGGTTAAAACATATGTTGATCGTAAAGGGCCGTCGTCATTCTTAATCTTTGTTGCGAATATCTGATATCGTCTTCGTTGAAATAAATCGTTAACGAACATATAACATACACTGTCGCTTCATTGCTTCGATCGTTCTGAAGCAATCGTAAACGATGCATCGTACCATATAATAAAAAAATATCTTTATTGTACCTATATTGCGGTTTTATAATCAATGCTAATCAAATGCATTACAATAATTTTAAACTGGAATTTGAACAAATTAATATTTTTTTCATGCAGTAAGGTATATTTTCATGCACAGGACACTAAATATTTTTATGTCCATTCATTTAATTAATGGAATGTGAAAAGTGATAATCTCAATTGTTACGTCAAATAATAATAGCAATGTAAATTAGAATGTCAAATAGTATAAATAATTGATATGTACAGTCAATGGTTAAGGAATTAAATGATAAGCTGCTGAACGTATCTTTTTTTATGTGATAGGTGGCAGACGAGCAAATGCATCACCTGATGGTAAGCGATTGCCGCCACCCAAACACACCCGCGACACCAGTGGAGTCGTGTGCTTCCAACCCCCCTTTCCTCCAGATTGGGCCTACGGTACCCTCACTCACGCAGTGAAACACAGCACAGTGCTGCTTCACTCACACATTACTCCGGTCGAACCATCCCATTCATGCCGAAGCGTGGCTCTCCCACGGTCGAAATGGCCCTAAAACATCGATATGTCGATATTTTCCTAGACAAGAGTCTCATTGGTCTCAACACCTTCGTTGTAGCAGCGCTCTGATGCCGTCGGGTTTGACTTCCGTCGTCTGATGCATCTTTCTATTTTTCGCCGGAATTTTAACTAAGACGGGCGATGATTTGAGAAGTTTCCGCCATTACGAAATATTATTGAGTTGAGTTCATTATAAACTTATTTCAAGCGCCATTACTTCGCTTTGCAAGAATGGTACTTTAGTACATTTTTAATTTTTATAAATTGTGTTGATATTGCTTTCTCTAATAGTGACTGTTATTTATAATCACACGCACATTTAATTTTAAAATTTCTTTGGTTTATTTTTAAAATATAGTAGGTATTTTACTTATTATTCTATCACACAACATCTGGTCTAGTTTTTTCATAATCTAATCCAAACCTGATAAAAATCCCTGTAGGTGATATCCTTCATAAAAGTTTGTGAATATCTATTTATCTGTTATTAACACAAGTCGTAAAATACTATTACTATTACTGTGTATATGTATAAATTACTATTACTGTAATTAACTTAAGTTCCGTCATTTTTAAGCATGATGTGTATGCATGTTTTAGGATATCATCTAGCTCATAAGATTTGTCATTGTGTAGTTTAAATTTTGTAATAATTGATGTTCTGTTTTGTTACCAAATTAAAAGAAAAAAAAAAAAAAAAACACAAGTTAATAGAAATTCTAGACAAAGTCTGTATTTTTTATCAATTGTTTTTAATCAAATTAAAGTTATATTGTAAACACAAGGTGTCAACGACGTACAGTTCAACTCAAAATATGTATTACACTTTAGGACTTTGTCACAATCAATTAATATAAGAAAGTAAAGACCTCTACTTTTCTTATATGGTACGTATTGTGACAAGGTCCTAGAAAAAGAAAATGTATAATATTTTGGAGTTTGACTGTACCAATAACCATAAGAGACCATCGAAACAAAGGGTACGTGGCAGTCTTTCTCATCTTTACTATTAAGATAAGACTAGTAGCTTGTATATATATATATATATATATATATATATGTATATTTATACTTATAATTTATAGGTATTTTATTATTTATTATATAATTAGGAATAGGTATATACGTATTTCTATTAGAATAAAACTAAAGTTCATGTTGCCATTATTTTTTGGAAATTGTAATAATTACATAAGTCCTCTTTTCGCCGCACCATTGTCCTTTCTACATGACCCAAAGGTTGACTGGTAGAGAATGCCTCTGGGCATTAAGTTCGCATGTTGTATCGTTTTGTGCAATAAAGTTTTAAATAAATAAATAAATAATAGAGTGTTCTTCTTCTTCAGACCATAAGAAGAAGAAGACCATAGAGTACCTACTTACTAAGAGTAAGATACGACGAAAGACCCCTGTCTTTCGCTGTATCTTATCTTATTGTTTGCTATGTATTGTAAGTATGTATTTACAAAAGAAAAGTATTATATGTATATATGTGTAAGCCCACTGTTGATTCTGATATCCGTAACACAGGTGCTTGAGCTACTTATCTCGGAGTCAGATCGATTTATGTGATGTTGTGAAATATTTATTTATTATTGTTATTGTTATTACCTTAGTCTTCCACATTAAACATGAAATTAGGGTATTTTATACGACTGCCCAAAAAAAAAGGATAATGTAGTTAGTTTTCATGTTTATCCATAACTTTGATTTGGACTTTTAATATTTCAAACCATATTTTCCCACTGGACCTTTTACAATTCATTACCGTTGTAACAGATTTTAAAAAAGAGGCCGTTCTCAATAATCCTTAATTTGGGATCTTTTTTATGTAGATAATATGTTCCCCGATTTTGTTACTGTCTAAAGTCGGTAAAGAAACCATTTTTATTTATAAGAATAAAACTACTCGATGTTATACTCAAAACGATATACACTTACCAAATTAGAAATTTCCATCGAAATCCAGGGTTATTAACCGATATAGTTGAACACTCTACATTACGAAACCTTCCATTTATGACCAAAATATCTGTATGACAACCATTAGCAAGACATGATACCAAAAGCAATAATATAAATAAAGTAAATAGCCAGAAAAACATTAGATTAGTTTTAAAACTAACAGTCGGTTTTTATTAGCACATATATGTTACCCGACCGTTTGGAACAATGGTAGTGAACGCTGCCTTTGGTCCAAGGGTTGCGGGTTCGATCCCCGCACAGTACAAACATTTGTGTGCATGAACATGTCTGTTTGTATTGGTCTGGGTGTTTGTATGTATTATAAGTATGTATTTACAAAAGAAAAGTATTGTATGTATATATTTGTAATTCCGCTGTTGATTCTGATATCCGTAACACGGGTGCTTGAGCTACCTATCTCGGAGTCAGATCAATGTATGTGATGTTGTGAAATATTTATTTATTTATATTTTATGTTAAAAAGTCTGCAAAGATATTCAAAAGACATCTAAAAGCATGATACAATTTAAATATTATAATGATTGAATCAAAATATTCAGAATCAAATGAATTTAGAATTTAATTAATTATTACTCCCCATAATCTTCATGATCTCAACATGTCTTACTTTTCAGTTCGCTTTAATTATTTTTTTTACATTATGGCAGACAAACGAGCAGACGGCTCACCTGATGGTAAGTAAATTACCGCCGCCCATGGACATCTGCGACACACGGGGCATCACAGATGCGTTGCTGGCTCTTAAAATAAGCTCTTTTCTTGAAGATCACCAGGTCGTATCTGTTCGGAAACACCATCGTCAGTAGCTGATTCCATAGTTTTACTATGTGCTGTAGGAAGTGGCATATTACACTGATAAATCAAGAAAAAAATAATTTCTAGGACCTATTTTTTAGCCTGAAACACAGAGTATCCTAGTTCAGGCAAAATTTCAAATATAAGTACCTACTAATATGTAAGATTATGACCATAAGTTTGTACTAGATTTAAGTTATTTGCAATAAATATTTTTTTTTATGATATAAATTAACATTTATTTAGTTATCATAATTTTGTTTAACCTATAAATAGTTTGTCTATGACTCAATTAATATCATATAGCTGAAGGTCGTTCATTCATTAAATATCAATAAAACTTATTAAAGTACATAGTCAAATCATTTATTGATTATTTAGAATGTAATGAAATTAAGAAATAAATGTGTAGAGCTATATTTAATTTTGCTAAGTAAGTAAGTAATTATTTATTTATCACACATGTCTGACGGATGATTTGATTTCGACAGCTATTCATTATGATTTCTGAAGATAAATTGTGAAAGTATTTAAAAATGGAGCACTGGACACGATATTTCAACATTCGCCATAGTCTTGTACAATATATTTTCTATTTTTTTTATATGACAGGTGGCAGACGAGCAGACGGATCACCTGATGGTAAGCAATTCCGCCGCACATGGACACCCGCAACACCAGTGGAGTCACAAGTGCGCTGCCAACCTTTTCTCCTTCCCCCCATTGGGCCTCCGGTAACCTCACTCACACGGCGAAACACAGCGCAGGCGCTGCTTCACGCCGGTCTTCTGTGAGGCAGTGGTATCACTCCGGTCGAGCCGGCCCATTCATGCCTAAGCGTGGCTCTCCCACATTTGTAATATATATTTTGTTGGTCTACCATGCTGGATGTATTTTATTCATGATACCTATTATGAGATCGGGGTGTACCTAAACGATAAAAAATAACAGTGTATACGTATTTATACCATAAGCTCAGCGGTGAGGGAAAACATCGTAAGGGAACTGCATTTTTGTATAGTTTTTGAAACGTGTCCAATTACTATGAAATTATACTTATTTTAAAGTCTTGACAGTTTATACCCAGAGAACATAATTTTTGCATGAAACAATTAATTGTTAATGTATTTTTTAACGACCCGTTTTGCGAAACAGTGGTAGGAAAGCTGTCTCTGTGTTGCAAGGGTTGCGGTTCGATTCCCGCACGGTACAGAACATTTGTGTGCATGAACATGTCTGTTTGTATTGGTCTGGGTGTTTTCTATGTATTATCTTATATATTTACAAAAGAAAACTATCGTATGTTATATTTGTAATCCCACTGTTGATTCTGATATTCGTAACACAGGTGCTTGAGCTACCTATCTCGGAGTCAGATCAATGTATGTGATGTTGTGAAATATTTATTTATTTATTTATTTAAGCTAATCACTAATGACGAAATTATATACTGTTAATCTTGCTACACCATAACAGGGTACATGTACCTACTTACCATTACATTTAATGATCTTTGGAGCTTTGTACATGATGCATTACTCAATAAATAAATAAATAGTTCCCCTGTTGGGTTGCAAAGTTCATTCGCTGAATTGTTACCAGACTCCCCAAATTGTGGATCATCATGGTTCAAGCGTACCCCACGCTCCAAAGCGAAAGCTTTGAACGGAATACGGAGCGCAGACGAATGCAACAAATGCAACAGATATTGTTTTATGAAGGTACAGCCATACAGGTATAGGGGGGTTTAAAGGTTGGCAGCGCACTTGTGACTCCACTGGTGTCGCGGGTGTCCATGGGCGGCGGCAATTGCTTACCATCAGGTGATCTGTCTGTTCGTCTGCCTATCTATTACATAAAAAAAACAAAGAGGTCTAAATGTACAACCTAATCTGATGTTATAAGTTGCGAAAAATGATTAGATATATCAATAATTTGAAGTTGGTAGAAGTGTCTTCTAAATACACTATACAAGCTTTCTTTGTCTTTTATAGAAAAACAAAAATCCGGCGTCTATGGAGCTCGAAAATTGATATAATAAAAATATTGAAGATTAACTATTGAACAGTTAGATAAAGCAATAAACTATGAAATATGAAAATCAATATGTCAATCCACAGAAAAGATTAATGTTACAGACAGAGACCTAAAAACCAATTCAACTACGAACTTGTCACATAAATCATTAGCGAAAAGGGACACCTCACGTATCTAATAAATTCACTAAGACCCGATAACCCTAAAACTATATCCGATTCTAAAAACGAAATGTCATGAATAATTCATGTTTTTCCATAGCCCTAAGATCGAGACCGATGGTAACCCGACCAGATTGAAAATCCCCGGTTTTTTCTATCTGGTGCCTGAGCGCAGGGTGTCTCTAACTCGTCAGGGTTATAGACAGGTTCTGTGACCGGGTTGTGGGATGTCACTGCTTTAGGAATGGTCTGGGTCGGAATGGTCATTTGACCACGGACCTCTGTTTCCTTAGTTCGGAGAGATATTTTGCCGGTCTAATTTGAGGTAAGAACTTGTTTTGGGCCTTTAGGAGCGTTAGGAACTTCAGTATTTAAGTTATTGCTGCTTTACATCGCTCCAATGTATTTGGATAAAACAGAAATATAAGGTAGTACTTACACCGTTTTTTTATCATTTACATCCCGAGAACCTCATAATAGGCATCGTGAATAAAGTCCATTTAGCATGTTAGATCAACAAAATACTCGTAAGCGAAATAACAGCTCTTCTTAGCATGTTAGATCAAGAACATATAAAATAGAATATCCACCTAGGCATAATGTATGGAACAGCTGATTCTTCTTTTCCTTTATTTTGTTGATCTAACATACTATTATGAAGTTTTCGGGATGTAAACGATATATAATTTACCTACACTATGGTTTTATAAATATACATACATTGTAATTATTACTCTGTTGTCTGATATCCGTCACTCAAATGCTTGACTACTTGGTAAGGAATTGTATCAATGCATGAAATGTAGTGTGAATTTATTAAAAAAAAACTTCTCTCTAACTCTCATGAAGATAGACCTTATTTGCATAAAAAGCCTCATATATATGCATATTAGGTACCTACTATTTCAGTCAATAGTCAATACAATTTTATAAGGAAATGATATAAATATTTAAAAAAAATACAAAATATACTTTTTTGAGATCGAGTGGTTTAAAGAAGTAAGTAGATAGATTTGAAAAATACAGAGGCTCAGATTAAAACCACGACCTCTCGTTTAGTTGATAATCCATCGTTATAGTATGTAATTGAATTATAATGTAATTCATTATATTTACCTAATTGAATTTTAATTATATTTAAAATTATACATTTAATTTAATTTATCTATCTATTGTTGACTGACCGGATGGCGCAATTGGTAGTGACCCTGCCTCTTACGCCAAAGGTCGTGGGTTCGATCCCCACCCTGGACAAACATTCGTGCGATGAACATTTGTGTTTGTTCGGTGTCTGGGTGTAAATATATGTATTTAAGTATATATTTGTGTTCCTCTGTTGTCTGATATCTGTAACACAAGTGCTTAAGCTACTTAGTACGGAATCAGGTCAACGTATGAGATGTTGTGAGAATTATTATTATAGAATTATTATTATTGTACTATTGCTAGGTTAAGAAATCTGTTACTAACAATATGGATGATTTATCTGAATAAATGAATTTAATAATGAAATGGAATGGCAATTGTCTCATAATATGCTTAAATTAAAACTGTGACAACACTTGGACATATTTCATCAATACTTTAAAACAAGTCAGGTATTTTTGACCATTTCGCTACATGTCACATTGTCAACATAATACCTACTTCATGGATATCAACTATCAAAAGGCTGTTGTTTCGACCTTTTGAATAGTAATAACTTGGATGAAATGTACACACGGCGTCACGTGGAGGTACCCTTGTTGGACTTTGGACCGTCTTTAAGTCTGAAACACAAGTGCTATTTTTGCACTTGTGTTTGCGGGGGTAACTCGACCGGTCGCCGCCGTTTGTACTGTACTTGAGTTGTCAAGACAAAAACGTGGAGATGTAAATAAGCGAAAATATGTGTTGTTTTGAGTTAGAGGCAACAAATAAGCAAACGGCTTACCTGATGGTATGTGATCAGTGAACTGTGGCCTTCGTTATGCATTGCAGACTTTTTACGAAGGGGTACTTTTTATCATTTTACAGCCCGTTAGGGATATAAGTACCGGGCCGTGATCTCGGGGTCCTGGGTTTCGATTACCCCAATTTTTCGAACATAGCTCGGGTTTGTAATCACCAATCCGCATTAGGCAAGCGTGGTTATTAAGCCTAATCCCATCATAGTAGCGATGATTTGATTTCTATGATGGAAGCCTTTGCTCCGCTGTGGGACAGTATATAGGCTGATACCTTAGAATTTTTGACTAACTGTAGGCCAACCGTGGACCACAATCTCACTTTGATGGAAAGTGACGATGAGGTTTAGGATGTAACGCGTTTGCCTACAAGATATCTGTTCACTCCTGCCATAAATATGTCCAAATTGTAGTGGTAAGGAGAAAAAGACCGCGGCAAGGAGTTTAATTTCTTTTGCTCGTCTGTAATAGACAGAATCGAGGTTGAACGTTCCGTAATATGGCCACCCTGCTAATTATACCACACTGGAGAATTTCCTAAAAAGAGTGAAAAGGTGTCTTCTCAATAAACAGACATTCCGAATCAGTAGTAGATTACATAAATAACGCCCTACACACCGCCGGAGACAGAAATAAATGGAGGAAAAGCATACGGGAGAAAGTGATGCAGAAGGGAAGTCACGACCTTCAGCACTGAGGAATACGACGCAAGGAGGGGAGGAGGTGGATTACATGTGACACTCGTGTACCATTTGGACTACCCTGTCTAAGGGTTGCGAAGGTCAGACGGTAGTCGCTTGCCAAGCGACAGCTTTGGAGGCAACCGGGAATTACACGCTAAGATGAAGAAAATTTGTATTCCATTTGGACCCATATATTAAATTGAATAAACATAATACGCCGTGTGGTCCCCGGCAGAGTAGAATAGGCCACCCTCGCTCTTACCGAGGTGTTGTAAAAGGCGACTAAAGTAAAGCTGCTGGCATGATCATCGGCATCCAGAGAAGGAAAACTCTGCATTTATATCAAAACCCTCGCCAACCCGTCTGCCAAGCGTGGTGAGTATGGCAATTACCCCTCATGTGATTGAGGGAGGCCCGTGCCCCAGCAGTGGGGACTTAAATAGGCTGACGATGAAACATAATACAATATATACATGACCTTTGAACCATCAAGAGACGAGCGTACTCCTGTTTAAAAGACATCAGACAAAGCGGTTTTGGCTTTGTCTAATGTCATTAGCGATCTCTCTGATTCCGCGGAAGTTCATGGGCGGCGCTGATTACTTTCCATCAGGTGACTCGCTTCTTCGTTTGTCGCCTCTAGCATAAAAAAAGTCATTGTTCTATGCAATCTTTTTGCAGTCAATCGATTTAAGAAACCCATTAACACTTAAAAGCGTATTTATGTCGTATTTATATATATTACTCGTACAAATTGCAAAAAGTTTTTTTTTATGATATAGGTGGCAGACGAGCCGACGGAACACCTGATGGTAAGCATTTACCGCCGCCCATTTACACCTGCAACACCAGTGGTGTCACAAGTGCGCTGCTTACCTTTTAACTCCTCCGGGACCCTCACTCACGCAGCGAAACACAGCGCATGCACTGCTTCACGCCGGTTTTCTGTGAGGACGTGGTATTACTCTGGTCGAGCCGGCCCATTCATGCCGAAGCATGAAGAATTTTTACATAAATGCAGTAATGTTTTTGGTACCTTTGACTGCTTTTTGTTAGATAATTAATATTTAAGTGCATCTGTAAGTTATAACGTTATTATTGGACGACCTGTTTGGAACAGTGGTAGTGAACGCTGCCTCTGATACAAGGGTTGCGGGTTCGATCCCCGCACAGTACAAACATTTGTGTGCATGAACATGTTTGTTTGTATTGGTCTGGGTGTTTGCTATATATTGTAAGTATGTATTTACAAAAGAAAAGTATTATATGTATATATTTGTAATCCCACTGTTGATTCTGTTATCCGTAACACAGGTGCTTGAGCTACCTATCTCGGAGTCAGATCAATGTATGTGATGTTGTCAAATATTTATTTATTTATTATTATTTATTATTGCAAAATCATTAACACTATTACGTATAAAAGATAGATTTAAACATCATGTTTTGATTAAAAAATATCTAATTCATAAGTATGGGGACTTATGAATACAATTTAATTTCGAGATTTTTTTGGAACAATTCAGCACAATATCTAAACTACCTAACGAATATGTACCTATTGTTCAAACGCTCGGTACCGCTCTCTTAAAAACCTTATAAATAGAGAGCTAGGGGTAAACGGGTTCTGGAGTGGAGGCCGCGTCTTGGCAAACGTAATATAGGGCGCCCTCTGGCTAGGTGGGGGGACGATCTGCGCAGGATGGCTGGCAAGAGCTGGATGCGAGAAGCCATGGATAGATCACAGTGGCGAACAATTGGAGAGACCTACGTCCAGCAGTGGACTGCGATAGGCTGATGATGATGATGATGATAAAATAGAGAGCTTTGTTATCACGACTATTATCGTTACTGACTTAGCAATATGAGCAAGTAATATATATATTTTCTAAAAGAAAACCGTCGATGATTAATGAATTCGCCAAATAAGAACTACAGTTATTAATTTACTTCTTATTTCTGCCCTTGAAATTAGCATAACATACAACGTCTTAAATGCAGTAAGTAGGCAGTAAGTGCCACATGTATATGTATAAATATACATAGTAGCTATACTGCAACCTACAGAATGATAAATGCAAATCTCTAGGACAAAGCAAGAAGTATGTTGTATACCCACTAACAATTTGTCTTGGTTGTTTTCGGTTAAATTATGTTCAAACAAACATTTATTCATTACTGTAATTTTGTTTAGTTTACCTACACATTTCTATTTATTTTCATTGCTATGTGTTGCTTCGTTTTTACCTTACACACTTGTGGATTATTATTTTAAGATAAGATGATTGTTTATTAGGCACCTTAAATTTTCTTCCTGTTTTATACTAATATTGATTTTTTATTTATTATTATTATTATTTTTCCTTGTTTTGTCCTTCTTCTTTCTTCTTATTGTATGTTATGTATGTGTACACGTACGTCGCCCAAGGCTCTGCCTGAAAACCAGCGCTGCAGCGGCTTCGGCCACTTCAGCAAATGCTGAGGTTGGGCCTTGTTGGCTACAGAATTTGTTATACTTGTATTTATGTCACTCATGTTTGATTTGTGTTCTGTGGCAATAAAGAACTCTTTATCTTTATCTTTACTGCAAAACAGCAT
Source organism: Marasmia exigua (assembly GCA_019059595.1). Lineage (NCBI taxonomy): Eukaryota > Metazoa > Arthropoda > Insecta > Lepidoptera > Crambidae > Marasmia > Marasmia exigua. The sequence goes on from CM032482.1 coordinate 21,634,322, forward strand.
ACACACAGAAATATTAGACACAATAACAATTTAATAATTAATATCGCACCAAACACAAGTCGCTGCATAAATAACTGCTATATGATGAGTATAAAAATATACAATAAAATACCTGATCACATTAAGTTACTACACAGTTATTTGTGTATACACAAATTTAAATCGTCTTTACGTGATCTGTTAATAGAAAATACTTTTTATTCGGTCAGTGATTTTTTAAAATGTAAGTTATAGCGAGCTTACCTACTTATCTATGCATAGATTAAAGTTCATTGATTTTAGAATTGGTCCTTTTTAATTTGTTATTATTCTGGAATAAGTCCACCTAATTATTTTAATTTAAAACATTTTATATATGTGTGTACTTCTGTTGGTAACCCACACGATGTTATATTACCCAAGAGTTATGTTTAAAAAAATGTATTTTTTATATTATTTTTCCCATTTTTTATCTCTGTAGTGTAAGGTCCTACAAATAGGTCTTACCACAGAGAACTTCGAATGCTCTTACAACTTGAAATATTTGCAGGCTACAATTTAATGGCTAAATAGGTTTAAGCAACATGTAAATTTACAACATCTACATTCTGTGTAACCACCCTATTTATTGGCAAATAAAGTATTTTGTATTTGTATTTGTACAAATATTTTATCAACCTTAAGTTATCATTCTCTTCCCAGCGTGTTTGTTCCCAGTTGCATTTAAAGTGGCTGTTGGTTAAGCTTAGTGTCCCTAAAGCACGCCAATGAAAGAAAACACACTTTTTTAGTAATTATTCACACCACATATATATTATCAATCCACAACTACCAAATCAACTGTTTTTCAGAGACAATAGAAGATCGTATCAAAAGTAAAGGAAATATAAAAGAAATAGACAATAAAAAAAGGATGGTTGTGGCCGTCGCCAACAGTGGCTTTGGAGCTGTACGCTTGGACCATGATCCAGGATTTGATAAGTCTGGTAAATATAATGAAGCGACTGCCGTCTGGCCTTTTGGCACAACCTTTGGACAGGGGCACCAGAACAATTGAATCGTGGTCACACGATAGGCGTCGCTGGTTAGGGCCACCCGTCGCCTTAAAATCCTTTGACCTAATTAGCACCCAAAATATAAGAAACACAATTAATTACCTCCATAAACCCTTAGTTTATAACTTTCCACTATTAGGTCAGTCTTGCAGCCTTAGAGTATTCTAATAACCATTATTAGATATTATCACGATATTATTATTGATTCTAAACATGCAATATAGTGTTCATAAAATTGAATAGTGAAATCCAGTTCAACAAATGAATCATAAAATCGTGGTTTTATAACATCACCCTATTTAAAAAGGAATCAATGATTTGGTTTGAATTGTGTGTTTAGAGAGAGATAGGAACTAGATCCTCTCTCTCTAAACACACAACCTACTTTAATGGTATCATAGGATCTAAACTTACAATACCTAAGTAATTTATTGTAAAAATAAATAAATAAATGGAGACAACACATACATTGTCCTGATCCCAAACTAAGGTTTTCCCTTGTACTATGGAAATCAGAAAAAACGAAGGTACTACAAACACCCAGACCCAACACAAATATCTGTTTCATCAACATTTTGTCAAAAAAATATCGTAAAGGTAGGGCACACTAGCGACGCTAATTGATTTAAATTATTAGCTGGATTGAACCGGATCTCTTTTTAAGAATTTCGAAGCAAACATGTATACTTTTTATTGAATTCTAATACCTACTTAACTTTTTGATCTGTTTTTGTACTCGAAATTTTAATTACAACCAAAAACTTCCACCTATCGCGTTAATCCAAATTTCGACTTTAAAAACAGATTAAAAGTAGTGCACACTTATTAAATAAACAGTATGAATGTTAGCTTGGAGACTGAAGCTCCAAAATTGTTTAAAATAGATCCAGTTTAGTACTAACAATTTAAATCAATTGGCGTAGCAACGAACTAGCGAGGTACCCATCACCTAAAATGTTTTTTTTTATTAATGACAGCAACAGATGGCGCTAATGTGCTTGCTATTGGCTTTGAACGCAATCAAGGAATATTCACTAAGACATTTTAAGAGTCCACTTCGCATGGCCCGTGGCATATATTAAGTCAGCATTTAGAATTAGTTGTCCGTGAGACTTAATTTTGTTGTATATGACATATTGGTTGTCCTTATTTATGAAAATAAAATGGAAGGTAAATACATAATCGTGATTTATGTAAGATAAGGTCAGTTACTTCTTACCTACCCGCAGTTTTTGTATGAAAGCTTGCTAATCTAAGCTTGTGCTCAATATCTCAGAAAACCTTTCAGATAACGTAATATTTTATTTCATATCTTATTGCATAGACAAGACATTATTTTATTACTTCTTCATTAAGTTTTTTATCAAATTTATTGCCATGTCTTTTGAGCAAGGTCTAAGCATCCAGGCAAAGAGGATGGAAGGAGACCCAGAGGTCATAGCCCTATCAGATGGTCAGACCAAATACTTTCGACGCTGGACACCAAGCTGTATGATGCCCTCCACATTGCAAAAATAGACATAGATGGAGGTCTATTATAGGGAGGAACCACGGCCCTCAGTAATGAGGAAAACGACTAGAAGAGGAGGAGGATTGCCATTTAATCTTTATCACGGGAAATTTTCTATGAACCTATTAAAATATATGATAGTGTGTAACTCCGGTTTTGTTTTTCGATAAAACTGAAAAGATAATTTATGCAATAAAATAAACAACCGCTAAATACGTAGCCAGGTAGGTCTTTGATAACAAATATCATAGATAAAAATGTTTTTGAACTCGGAAAGGCCAAATTCAAAATATTTATTTTAAAATGATAAAATACCTACCGATTCCTAACACATCTAATTACAAATGTTCCCCATTCAAATTAAATTTTCATTTATTTTTTATTTATTTTATCATATTAAATAAGTAATAGTTATATTTATATTTTAGCATTGAGGTAAATATTTTAGTGTGTCATAAAAACCTTGTTGGGTAAATATTAGTAATAACATGGAATTATTATAATAATTCTATGAGTAATAAATAATATTTACTTATTTAATACCGATTATAGATATTAAGTTGCATCTAGTTAAATGTCAGTCTATTGAGCCAAGGAGCAACGAAGATATTCTCTAGGTAGAGATATTTCCATAACCTCGTATGTCTCATTGGTCACCTTTATATCAATTAATTCATAAAATTGCTTGCTTAGCCTCATTGCTAACTAACAGAGCATTCTGCAAATAAGGCAATGGGTCCGCCAATTGTACATACATTTCGTGCAATAAAAAATACAAAATAAAATTCCATGTTGACTACTGAAATTCTCACAACATTAAAGCTAATTGAATATAAGTACTCTTAATCTTATCTGATCCATCATGGTCATCATCACTTACAACGCAATAATCATTAACAAAGATAACATCATTATCTTAACAGATAAAATCACCAGGTACATTCACGTTAACACTTGACGATTACAACATCAAAACAGGGACGAAACTTTTCTACGGAAACCTGAGAATTCACGCAAAAATACGTTGTCGAAACCGATTCGGCACGCGAAACCGTTATTTTGAAAACGTAACAAAAACACACAAAAACAATAACGTTCGGTTTCCGCAATTGCGTAATATTTAAGACAAAAAAACTGACATACTTAAATCAGTTGTTTTTCTCTCGCATTCGAAGTTTTCGATTCACATACCGCTGTGAAAGCGGAGACCGGCGTGCGTTCGACGCGGGCGCGGGTGTACGACTGACTTGTGTCCTTCAAGTATTTAACTTTCACTGTATGATAATAGTGCAAAGCTGCCTGTTTGAAAAGGACACCTCCTTCCTTACACTCCATAGTTTCGTTACTAATATTACTTTTATCTGGTTCGTCGGTTAGACCTAGTCCTTTATGCAGGGCAACTTGCGTAATCCTATGTTTACCTGCACGGCTGAGATTTGCATTTTCTTGTTTAAGATTTTCATCACGGGTCTCGGCGCTTCTGATGTTTTCTGCTAACTGATGAGGATTTAACATTCCGGGATTGTTGACTTCCGTTCTGTTACCCTTTCAACATTTAAAAGGTTTATGAAGGCCGCAACTAAATTCGGATTGATAAAAACGATCCGTCTTATAAGTCTCTAACGAATGGCATCAAAATGTCATAACCGCCACCAGCAAATTAGTAAAAAAAATAAAAAAAACTAAATTGTGACTTACGTGGTCATCTCGAAGCGTAGGTCATTTTATGACTTCCGTGCTGTTACTTTTTCGTAATTATAAAGGTTTTTATTGGTCGTATCTCGATTCTGATTGGCCGAAATGTCGCGTCTATCGATTCTCTAGCGAATGGCATCAAAATGTCAAAACCGCCAAAAAATGACTTACCTACGTGGTGTTAGAACTTCACTGACGAAATGAACTACCTAATTCAAATTGTTTGCAGCTATTATTCATTCCGCGCACGTAATTCAACTAGTTTGATTATAAATGTATCTTAATAAAATTAAATAACATTGTAATAATTACCGACTTCAAAAATAATATACCGATTCTATTTGACAAATATACCTCTAGCTACTAAACAAAAATAGCCGTGTGGTCCCCGGCAGAGCAGAATAGGCCACCCTCACTCTTACCGAGGTGTCGTAAAAGGCGACTAAGGTAAAGCTGCTGGCATGATCATCAGTACCCAGAGAAGGAAAACTCTGAATCTATATCAAAACCCGTCTGCCAAGCGTGGTGAGTATGGCAACTACCCCTCATGTGATTGAGGGAGGCCCGTGCCCCAGCAGTGGGGACTTAAATGGCTGACAATGACTAAACAAAAAATAAAAATGTTTTCAAAAATAATTAATTCATTTCATATTTTATACATACATTTTTTTAATTTGTTGCATCAATTGACATTTGATGAAGAACAAAAAACAAAAGTTTTCCTAAGTATTAACACAGCTTTCTGCTAAAAATTTGTGTGAATTTTAAATATTGAAATATAGGTATTATTTTATTCGATTAAAAACCAAATCAACTTACCCGATGTTTTAATTTGAAGTCGGTAGACCCAGGACACAGGACTTGGTTATTAATATTTTCATAATAGTTACCAATTTCGTGTTAGGCACCATCCCTGCACCAGATAACAAAAACAATTTCAAAAGCAAACTTAATTATTAAAACTACCATAACAAAATCAGGGAATAATTAATACTACAGACCCCTAACTCACGAACAAAAATGGCCGCCTCATAGTCACTTAAATGTCATAGCCATATTGGATTCCATTTTTGAAATTTCGAAAACTACAAAATAAGTATTTTTTCTGTAGCTTAAGGCAAACTGTTTATGAAATTAAATTATAGTCATCTCAGTTTAAGCAAATAAAATTTTTTTTTCAAGTAGTGGTTTAGATTAGATAAGCTTTTGCTGCATTAAAGATGAATAAACCGCCCAAATCTCAGCCACAGCAGATAAATACCAGTAGTTAAGCACTTGTGTTATAGATTTTTTTTTAATCGTTAGTCCATCGGTTGCAAAGTGTCCTAAACGTTTCCCTACTGCAATATTTTTTTGTGATAGGTGGCAGACGAGCAGACGGATTACCTGATGGTAAGCGATTGCCACCACCCATAGAAACCCGCGACACCAGTGTAGTCACATGAGCGCTGCCGACCCTTAAACCCCCCTTTCCCCCGGATTGGGCCACCGGTACCCCCTCTCACGCAGCGAAACACAGCGCTTGCACTGCTTCACACCGGTTTTCTGCAAGGCTGTGGTATCAATCCGGTCGAACCGGCCCATTCATGCCCAAGCGTGACTCCCCCAAACAACAGACGAAGGAATCACAATAATACTCAAATACAAAAATATCACACCCATACATTGACCAAACAAGTGTTCATCACACCGATCACACGAATGGTTGTCCAGTAAAAAATCGAACCCACGACCTGCGGCGTATAAGACCCTACCTTATATACAACCAGACATTGCCAAGTGTTCATCACACCGACCACACGAATCGTAGCCCATGATACAGATATTACTAGTCTCCAGGCCAAGAATCGAACCTTTGCGACCTTCGGCGTATAAGGCAGGATCACTACAAGGGCCATAAATCGCCTTTGACACGAAAAAAATCGACCTCACAGTGGAAAATTTCATTTTCCCAGCCGGTCCTCCTTAATCTCCTGACACAGGTAACCTTACCTGCGCCTGCGGTTATTTCCAGACGCGGAACAAACGGACAAAATGGCGGGCAAAAAATACTGTTAAGGCCCGCTCTCATTGTAACTTAAATAAATAGTTAAAATAAAATAAAAATCGTTTATTTCAGGCAGAGACCTATAAGTTGCAGCATAATAATAATAAAAAAGTATGTTTCCACTGTTGAGACATATGCCAAAGTAAAGGCCATAATATGAGCCTTATAATATTTATGTTTACTTTAAAGTGACAGAGGGGCATCAAAATGGGTTCGAGTGATTATTGGAAAAAAACAATTTTTAAATTAAAAATTATTAAAACATAGGTATGTTAAATATGGTTTTTATTTAAACTGTTCACACCCCTTTTAGCACTGTGGTTGAGATACTTATAATAACTTTTATCTCACGGACTAATTGGAGTCGTTGGAGTCGCGAAGAGATTTTGGATCTCATTGCCTCTTCTATAGGCTATTGCATGGAGAGTGCTCTGTGGAGCTGTTTTATATCATACCAGGGTCACCATTTTACAATCGCACGACTAGACTCCGCGGCAAACTTCACCAATACTACCTGGAACCAATCCCTTCCAAAACGCTTCGTTTCCAGCGCTCCTTTCCCGCGCTCGTGCAAACTCTGGAATGAGCTTCCAGCCGCAGTGTTCCCTGATCGCTATGACATGTCTTTTTTTAAACGAGGTTTGAAAAGAGTTCTTCTCTCACGGTAGGCAGCGGCATGACTGTGCTCCGGGATTGTTGATGTCTATGAGCTTTACGGTTACCGTTTACCATCAGATGGGCCGCAAGCTCGTGCTACCTACTATAAGCAATAAAAAAAATCTAAGGCATCGTGTGAGCGGGGCACAAGTTGAAGGCGCGGCTGCGCGGGCGCGCCAAGAAAACTCTTGCTTTTCCCAAAAACGGCATAATGTCACGAACGAGCTTCTCAGCGGCGTTTACACGACAGGGTGTATCGGCAGTCCTTTAATCAGCCTAAATTTTAAAGTACCTAGTATTTACAATGAAACGCATTCTGAGTAGGATTACAGTTATAATAGCAATAAAATTAATTACTTATCAGATTCGTCGGGTAGGGCTAAAACAAGCCTTGTGGGCTGAAATTAGTCTCTAGTGGTTTTTAGTGCACAAATTTGTGTGTCGAGTGCGTTCTCTCGTGCCCACTTGCTTGGACCTAATAGGGTCTTAAAAGCCGCGATTGGTTTTCGAGTGATATCCGCTGAATCCTTACGTCGATAAAACGTAAAGCACCGGCGTTTTATTGAGTGACTGTGACTTTGACTGACTTCTACTTTCGATTACCTAGTTATTCTCAATAACTTACTTTACATCGACAAATTATGTTTAAAAAAGTGTGGATAGCAAATAATCTACAATAAATCTGACAGCTCGATTGACAGACGCCACTAGGGACACATCCCTATCAACCGGATAAAACCGAATATACCTATAAAAACCGAATGGCTAATAACATATTGTGATATTGGCTAGTGATGTCTAGCCGTTCGGTTTGTATTCGGCTAATACTACCTACTTACATGAGTTTTTTGGTTAGTAAAGTCTCTAAATCCGGCCCCTGAATGTTAGCGGTCTTCCACCCTCGTGCTTCGAAAAGCACTTTAAGCTTTTATTCCTGCGTCCGATCCTTCTACGGTCACGTTACACTGCTGTCATCATCGGATATGAGCATAAATGATTAGATTAGTAAATAGAGAGTACAATTGTGCTGGCACACACACTGCACTATAATATCTCCTGCGTACGTGGCTAATTGGCCACCGTATCCGAATATCGGTCGAAATTATTATTAAATGTAAATATTCGTATCCATTATCTTCTTGCAGTCGTTGTTCTCAGCTTTAGGAGTCGCAGTTTACTAGAACTTATGTTATTATCAGCAAAACTAATGTGTAATTTCTTAGTATTTTCACAGACATTAGGACACTAACTAAGACAATAACAAAAAACAATAAATCTATCCAAACCGGTAAAAGTATAAAAACAAAAACAATATATAAGAGGCTGGCACATTGATCCTCAACACTAGTGATTAGTGTAGGTAAAACCTGCTTTTTGTCTAATCAGACACTGGCATTATTTTGACACTGATTTGAATTTAATGTATGTACTTTGTTTATAACAATATATCATGTTTGACTGTCTCCATGTGACCAAGATACCGTGTATACTTAAACCTATTAAATATAACTAGGTACATAATTATTTGGATACTCTAGCGGCTATTATTCCGGCTTTTTTTCCACTGCGTCCTTCCTCTGCATCAGAAATTAGGTAAAAGTAAAGTTAAGGTCATCGCTTAAATTGTACGCTATTTGACATTTATTATTTCAGTGGATAATTTGTGACCCGTATCGATCACTTAAATGTCACACTAACAGGTGTAATTAAGTTAAAATTGATTTATTTGGGAAACAATAATCAAAATCTTTTGAAAAATAATACTCACTTAACTATGTAATTATAAAAATTTAACAAGTTTATTATGGTCAAACTGTAAAATGTATTTTTGTTACTTTTTTTAATCTATTACAATTAAAAATATACTTAAAATAGTAAACATTCGCTCTGTCCACTTTTTGGTCAATTTATTAGAAATAAAATATATATCAAAAATTAAAATATAAAAATAAATTCTTAACTTTACATTAAATAAATAAATTACCTACTTATGACGTTTCTTTATTTTCTATGCTTAACAGAAGTAAATTTCTTTTGCTTACACTGACCTCTCATTCGTAAGGAACTTTAAAAATAAGTCAGCTTCTTGTTTTGCTGCAAGAAATTGTACCTTTTTTTGCGATGATGATGATGAATTTCGCTGCGGCGATGTTCGCTTGGCCGCTACGTCGCCATCTTCCGGCGCCTTATGCATACCCGTCTGCCAGGTAAGTTTAAGCTTACAAAAATGAGGACTATCGACCATTTGGAACTTTGTATTTTTTCTTATTTTACAATTTACGCCGGTTTGAAAGGATCCTACTCTGAATTTCGACAATAATAATACATATAATAATGAAGTGATACAAAGTTACCTTAGGTACTAGCATTATAATATCTATGCCTTAGGCACAAAAAATGGTTTGTGCCTTAGTTGTGTGGTTTTTTTTTTCTGTCAGCCACAGAAGAGACACAGGATGTGCAAAAAATGAATAGAACTAACTACAACATGATTTTTTCTCCTGGTCGGACTTTTATAATTTCAGGATGATTTGGATCACCATTCCCTCTTACAACATAAACGGTTTGCAAACCATTCCTCCTCTTCATTATTATACATATATTTAGTATATCTATTACTATTAACAAGCCCGTAAGAATTATATCCATTATTATTTACAATACTAATACCTTGTCCACTATTGTAACCATATTTATTACTATATCCTCGGTTATTATTAATTTGATCGTAATTATTATAATTCTTGTTATAATCAAAATTACTAAAAGCAACATTTTCAAGTTTGTAACTGTCGTAATTCAAATTTGAGTTGTCACTATTTGGAACAGCGGGATATTCGTAATAATTTGTATATCTATTACTTTGATACTCTGGGAAGAGTATAGACTTTCCCTTTTTATTTCCATTTTCATTAATATAACTAGGTTGAACACTTTCTTCCGGAAATTTTAAGTTTTTGCCACCTCTAATATTGTTCACAGTTGTTTTGAAATTTTCATTATTGACACTTATTTCAGGAAAGATCCACTTGGGATTTACATTGACATCACCAATATTGCTATCAATGTACAAATAGCTTGGCTTATTTTGAATACGTTTCTCAATTTTGACTTCTTTCTCAGAATTGTCTTTGAATTTTACAACACTGTACCCATATTTACCCGCATAGGGATACTTAGGTCCATATTTTGGATATTTTTTGTAGCTGTACATATTGGCGTAAAAGGGTGTATTTGGAGATCCTGGGTATTGATTGTAAAGTCCATATTGAGGATAAGGAGAATTTGGGTAATACGGTGGAGGGTAAGAAGGATAAGGATTTGGGGGGTAGTAACCATGATTTGGTCCAAGATATTGGGGTCCAAACTGAGGATCTTGTGGTGGGTTTTGAGGATACGGTTGGTAATAGCTGTTTTGCTGATTAAGATGAGGTGATCCAGGATTATGAGGAGGTGGATAAGGGTTATATTGTGGGTTTGGAAATTGAGGTCGATTCTGTTGAGGGTCATAAAGACCGTATCCGTTTTGATCGAAGCCGTACTGACCAGAAAGTTGATGATAGAACTGTTCGACGTTTTGAGGGTGTTGTTGTTGTGGGGAGTTGAAGAACCTGAAGAAGCCCCCGTTGTGGTTGTTGAGGTAGTGGACGAGTTCTTCAGGGTCGGTGGGGCACTGGGAGTAAGCGTAGCGGCAGGAAGCTGTATTGCTCTTGGAAGTCATGCCCAGGAAGACAGCGCGGCCGAAGATGAATAAGGGGGAGGAGCTGATACCGTTGTATGCTGATAAGAGGCTAAAAAACAAAAAAAAATGATTGCAGTGTATTTGGTTACGGGTGTCCGTGCCATCAAGGCAAGTTATAACCGTACTAAAGCTCACGTCATCCCGTTCTAACACGCAATGATTAAAGGGGCTCTGGCACGAATTTTGTTCCGGGACTATGCTCAGTTTGCGATAAGGGGAAATATAAAAAAAATTATTAACAAACCAACTGTATTAATAAATAAAGATAAAAGTTCTTTATTTAATTTAGGTCCACAGAGAACACTTATAAATGTCAAAATAGGTACATAATATCTACCGCTGGTTCGGAATAAAATGATTAAAGACGCCAGCAAGAAACTCAGTAGTTACTCTTTTCAAATATTGATGATGTTACAGAGAAAAAAAATACAATTATGAAAGTTATATATAGTATAGACTACTATGTTAATAGAATATTAATATTTTTCCCTATTGTTAAACATCTCTTGTGTAGGTACTTTCTTCTACTCCCAGGGAGACTGGAAGAGATCGTTAGAAAAAATGCAAATAAAATATTGAGTATTGAATATTAGTATTAGTATATTTACCCACCTCTGATCAAAGCAAAAAAAAGGGCCCATTTCGGATAAAATGTTTAGTGGCAACTTCTTTAAATCTTGCTAGATATGGTTGTAACATGAATGGTGTATGTAAAATTTTAGCTTGAAAAATCACATATCCTATTGTTTTAAATGTCTTTTAAATTTTTAATTTTTTGTCTTAATGTAATTTCATTACAATCAATAAAAAACCATGGAACTTGAAAATACGCGCTGTAACGTGACGGGTAGGGCACCAATCGATTTTAATTTTTAGCTACTAAACTGGATCTATTTTAAACAATTCGTGTTACAATCTCTCGGCGAACACTTATACTATTTATTAAATAACCATAAACAAATCTTGGGTCCGTTTTTGTACGCGAAAAATTGATTCACGCCAAACACGGACACTTTTCGGCGGTAAACCAAAATTCGAGTGCAAAACCAAACAGTTATCTACTAGTATTAAATAAATAGTATAGATGTTTGCCAAGAGATTATAACCCCGAAATTGTTAAAAATAGATCCGGTTTAGTCGTTAAAATTAAAATCGATTGGCGTTGCTAGTGTGCCCTACCCGTCACCTAAACGGAATGTGCCATTTTTGGCAAAAACGTCACTGAGTGTGAAAGAGATCCAACCGGCCCTGACGCAGCTTCAATGCATCTCTATACGGGTGCAGTAGAGAAAGAACGTCGCCCAGCACGTCACCCCAGTACTAACGGCTTGCAATAAAGAGTACTTATCTATTCTATCTAAGATAGTCTTCTAATTCTATTTTGACAGTTGTAATAACTTTTTAATTTTATCATAATCCATTTTAATATTAATTTCATTCCTTTTTATCTTAATTTATTTAAATTCTTGTTAAATGTATTAAAACTTAATCAGTATTATAATAATAAATATTTCACAACATCACACACATTGATCTGACTCCGAGATAGGTAGCTCTAGCACCTGTGTTACGGATATCAGAATCAACCGTGGGATTACAAATAGATACATACAATACTTTTCTTTTGTAAATGCATACTTATAATTAGATAGGAAACACCCAGACCAATACAAACAGACATGTTCATGCACACAAATGTTTGTATTGTGCGGGAATCGAACCCGCAATCCTTGGACCAAAGACAGGGTTCACTACCACTATTCCAAACGGGTCGTCAAATTCGTCGTATTATATTCTAACTTATCCCAATGCACATTCCAATTTTAGGATTACTGTCTAGCTTAATTTTAATTATTATATATTGTTGTTTGATTGACTGTGATCTGTTTGCGCACCTAATTTAAAGAAATAAATATCTGTGTCACTTACGTCAACAAAGGCTGCAACCCTGCCACAGACTGCAGCGCGGGCGACGACCCTAGGGCTGCGCCCCCGGCCGCCTCGCACAGCAGTCGGGGCACGCACTGGTAATCGTCGTACTGCGCGATCGAGCTTAGGGCTTCGGCCACCTTCGACAGGGCGGAGGAGGCGAACGATTGCTTCGGACGGCGGGGTGGTCCTGTCGAAATAAATTTTAATCGTAGGAGAGCCACGCTCCACGGCCTCACAGAAAACCAACGTGACGCTGCACGGTGCTGTGTTTCGCTGCGTGAGTGAGGGTATCGGAGGCCCAATCCGGGGGAAAGGGGGGTTTTAAATTTGACAGCGCACTTGTGAATCTACTGGGGTCGCGAATGTCCTTGGCCAGCGGTAATCACAGGAAGAACATACCTATGTTCTTCCTGGTACTGAGGAAGGACGCAGTAGAAATGCCGGAATAATAGCCGCCGTTAGAGTATCCATAGCTATTTTTTTATGTCATAGGTGGCAGACGAGCAGACGGATCACCTCCATCAGGTGATCCGTCTGCTCGTAAAAAAAATAATACCAGGTTCTAGAAATACCCGTTTTGGAAAGTCAATTGATAATAACGCGCCCTCCATATTGGTGTAGTGGTTCGAACCTGAGCATGCGCATGAGATCCTATCAGCTCGGCGGCAAGGGAAAACGTCGTGAAGACCTCGGATAGTCTCTCAAAATTGTGAATGTCTACAGTATTTGAGATAGTAATTTTGAATGTGTAACCGTGATCTAGTTGGTCTGGTACCCCCCTGCCTAAGGGCTGCGAATACCAGACGGGAATCGCTTCATTGTAATTACCAGACTTCAAGAATCCTGGATCATGCGTACCTTGAGCTCTAAAGCGACAGCTTAGGACATATAAAAAAAATGTTTTATTATGTATTAATTATAAATGCTCTCGTGGTTATCAAACTTATAAAGGCCTCCTCCAGAGATATCATTTAATTAGTTTAAAGAATCGACGTGTGCAGCTTGGAACCACTTTTCTCTATGATATGTGTCATAACAGGTATAATTGTATCCCGATAGTTAGTAAGATATGCTATAGAGTCCCAACTAGAACTCATTCTCGCGTCCCATGTCGGCTGTTTGCAACGTCTCGATGCAGGCCTAACGCTGGTAAGCGTTCTCCCTTGCACAGGTTAGTGCAAACATACAATGATTTGTTTCACACAGTCGACATGGCTTCTACTCGACCAAGTATGTTTAAGAAAATTATATTAGATAAAATATGTACAATGTAAATGGGCTGAAATGTAATTGAACAATCAGTTGGTCAGTTGCATTTTAGCTTATTTCAAAACCTAGATTTAAACCACTCTTTTTGCGTTTGTCAAAGTAAATATTAGTTAAAATCAATATGTGGTAAACAGTGCTGGTGACAGGGTAATTCTTTTAGTTATTTAATTAATTTTGTTGATTAAGACTTAACTTTGTAAACCCAAATTAAGAGAAAAAAAATTGCTGGGAATTACGCGCTAAGATAAGAAGGATTCTAGAAATACCCCACTTACTGTTTGGCGCAGTGTTTAAGACTCAAGGGTCAAGGGTCAGCTTCGATTCCCGCACCAACACAAAGGTGACATCCCAAATTCTTATACAGTTGTCCAATATACACATAATATTTTGTTATTCATTCTGGAATGGACTTTTCTATTGAAACTGGGTAACTGTATTATGACAAAATAAAACGCCTAAGAAATATTCAGAGCAATCTCATCAGTCGTCAACTTTGAAAACGTTGATATACGTACATGCGGTACGAAGAATGTTTATAGGAAACTTACTGTAATATGGTCTTCCTCCTGGCCCGAACCCTTGACCAGCTTCAGGGTACGGCTGTCCAGGGTACCCAGGATAATCACCCTTAATTGGAGGCCCAGGATACTGGCTTTGAGAGCCAGTGTACTGACTTTGCGGCCCAGGGAACTGGTTTTGTGGTCCAGGGTACTGTGTTTGAAGTCCAGCGTACTGACTTTGAGGTATTTGGTATCTTGGCTTCCGTCTTCGTCTCCTCTTCTTCTTGATGCCAGGGTCTGGTGTTTTACTGTCATCTTGAAAGATTACTCTGGTAGGAGGTTCTCTAACACCTGAAATAGTACAGGCAATAAGTGTTAAGAATGGTTTATGTAGGTATATGTATTCGTATGTATATGTATTCGTTCCCACCACATATGAAATCTGTGGTTCCTACATGCTGTTAATCAAAATCGGTTTCGTTGTCTGTCCCTATGTATGTATGTATGCATAAATGTTTAAAATTACTCAATGAATTTTGATGTGTTTTTTTTAATAGAGAGGATATTTTATGTGTTTGATAATATTACTAATTATGCATAGATAATATTGAGACCACGGGGCAGGTTGCTAATAAACAATAAACCATAAATATTATGTGTTGTGACTGCACAACATGGGCCTTTCAGATACCAAAATCTGCAGGTTCTGTCGCGAGGACGAGGAAACGATTATTCACGTCCTCGGCGAGTGCATAGCGCTGCACCGCTGCAGAAGCCGGCACCTAGGAGCACACATGATCTCACCAGACGAGATCAAGAGCTCCCCCATCAGCTCCATTCCCGGGTTACCCTGGAACTGGAGCTACATGAGGTGCTGTAACAGGTTACGAGGCTGCCACAATAGATCATCTACTGGTCGCAGTGGCTATGAGACGCAGGGCTCACCCCATTTCTATCAAATAATAATGTGTTGTTAACAATATGTACTCAACTCATTACTGTTATGTCATAAAAAGAATGTCCTCCAAACCGATATTTCGGTCATGGCGGCCAATCTCAGCGTTAGCCATCGACGCAGGATATATTATAGTGTACAAGTGTTTGCGCAGACACAAGTGCACTCTCTATTCCCGTACCCTCATATTTCGATAGGACACTAGTGTGACACGACCGAAGAGGGATTAGACGCGGGACCAACGGCTGAACTTGCTTTCCTAGACAAGGGGGTACTAGACCACCAACTTCCAGACTCCGGGCTGACACTGAGAATTTCTTGACAGAAAAACTCAGGTACAAATTTTGACCCGACCCGGGTATAGAACCCGGGACCCCAAACGCAACCGTCGCTTTAAAGTGCGACCTACTAACCATTGCGCCACCGAGGCAATCTGTGTTATTATATTAAGGGTTCAGTCCACTAGAGCCAACATCAGATTTAATAGTGTGATGGTTGACTCCCCAAACCCTGAATCATGGTCTAAGTGTACCCTGGGCTCCAGAGCGACAGCTTTGGGAACGCAACCGGTAAATACACTTTAAGATGAGTAGAAAATAAGGGGGAATTTAAGACTCGCTTCGGCATGAATGGGCCGGCTCGACAAAACGTGGGTTTAAAGGTTGGTAGCGTACTTGTGACTCCACTGGTGTCGCGGGTGTCGCTGAACCGCGGCAATCGCTTACCATCAGGTGATCCGTTTGCTCGTCTGCCACCTATCACAAAAAAATATATTTTCCCATGGTTAGGTATGGTCTATGCAAGTCAAATTTTCTCGGTTGATATTGAACTAAGCGAAGAAATTTTCCAGATTTGTAAGCATTGATGTGTAGCTGCTCGTACCTTGCTTAATTATTTAAAGATTATTCAATTCCAACAAAATTAATTTAGTACAACCTGTGCGGATAAAGAATGGGATCAGAAATGGCGGCGCATCTATTCACTTCTCGCTCGCACACTATTTGCGTCTATACTCGCAACCCACGAGTGCGAGTATAGACGCAAATAGTGTGCGAGCGAGAAGTGAATAGATGCGCCGCCATTTCTGATCCCATTCTTTATCCGTACTTAAATAGAAAATCAATTCATAACAACGCTTTAGGTAAGTAATGTAAGTAAATAAGGCTTCTCATTCGGTAAATAAAATAATGAGTATGAAAAAGGAAAGAAACAAAATATGTAATACATAAATTATAAACATCTCTAGTCTTAATTTAAAGGTGACGCATCGACGAAACTAGCGCCGCCAACAGATCTGTATTAATTGTAGGGATTATGAGGCATATTAAAAAAAAAGGTGAATCCATAAAGTAAGTAAAGTTATTTAGTTTTTTTTGAAAAAACTCTCGCATTATCGCTACAATTAATATAGATCTGGAGCCAATTTTCAAGATCGATATGAAAAAACATGGCGGATAACACCTGAAAACCATACAAAAAACTATGTTTTAGTGATATATATCGTATGATGACAATATATCACGTCCCGAGAACTGGGCTCCTGTTGGCGGCGCTAGATTCTTCGATGCCGTCACCTTAAGGTACACACTAAGGGTAAAGGTAGGGCACACTAGCAACGCCAATCGATTTTAATTTTAGCTACTGAACTGGATCTATTTCAAACAATTTCGGAGTTACGAGTACAACCTCTCGGCAAACATACTCTTTATTAAATAACCATGCAAAAATGTTGGGTCCAACACGTACGCGAAAAATTTATTCACGTATGTACGTATTGAAAACGTTTGTGCATTTGTGCATGGTACAGAACTTTTTTGCATGGTTATTTAATTGCCGAGAGGTTGGAACCCCGCAATTGTTTAAAATAGATCCGGCTTAGTAGCTCAAATTAAAATCGATTGGCGTCGCTAGTGTGCCCTACCCGTCACCTTAACAAAATATTACCAGGGTCTGAGGAATGATCCTCCACATCTTCAATCCTGTTATCATCTTGAAAGGTCACTCGTCCCGGAACCTCCTCTTTAGGACTATCCTCAAATCTTAGAGGTGTTCTGTCAGTCGGTTCGTCATCGATTAAGGAACTGTCATCATGTTCGAATAAATGGTAGTCATCTTCAAATTTGAAGGAAGCTCTACCAGCTAATTCTATTGATTTGTTTGAGTTCGGGTGAGATTGCCTAAAAAAAAAATTTACAAATAATTTGAAGCCGTTAAAAACTTAATAGATAAGAATTGTTGCAACTTATGATGATGGGAAAAGGAGCAGGTAAGAGGCGTGTGGGTCGGAGGAAAAAAATATGGCTGCGTAACATCCGGGAGTACCCTGGGATCGCGAGCGCCGCCGAGCTGTTTCGCCTCGATAGAGACCGAGAGGGATGCAAGATTAACGACCAAACCTCGCTAGTCGGAGAGGTACTTTAAGAAGAAAAAAAAAATAAAACAAGTAGAAGAGCTACTGATCGGTTCACGAAATATGACCACAAATGGCCAGAGTGCATCATGGACGGTCTCACTGTACCGGCAGGCCTCTGCTGGGATTCGGGAACGTATGTGGCGTTTAATAGTAATGTAGATCTTTGTAAATAAAAATAAATTTATTTAATCTTAGATTAAATTAAAATAGCGGTAGATACGGCATGTCCCTTCAATTAGACAACTGAAACCGGACCTATTTGTTTTAACAAAATAGGTTATTCGTAGTTTCCTTTCTTGGATTTGAAATTTTTTACAATTAATATATTCTGCTGCTCAAGCCCTTAATGTGGGAGTTGTGTTAAATACACATAAAATCCAAATCTTTGTGACGGCGGCCATCTTGGATCGATTGTTATCCATCATAGCTAAGAACACTCCCTCCTTAATCATCTTTCAAATAAAGCAACAAAATTAAAATCGGTTCATTTGTTCGGGAACTACGATACCATAGACAGACACACAGACACACACACACACGGGCGTCGGGGGTTAACAAGCGTAGTTAGAATCGATGACGGGAGAAGATTTTCACATAATAACAAAAGATGAGTGACTTTTGAATATGGAACGCGTGCTCCTTCGTGCCATAAAATTAGCACAGAGGTGTCATGCTGAAGTCTCGGCGTGTGTCCTCGACATTCAAAGAAAACCACGCTTCGGCATGATTGGGTCGGCTCTACCGGAGTGATACCACGGTCTCACAGAAAACCAGCGCGAAGCAAAAAAACCGCCGGCAAAAACATATCAAATGCCGATAAAAAAGACAATAAAATTCGACGTAACGGTTTTTTTACTGTGAAGCTATAAAATTTATAGTTTGACAGTCTGTTTCGATCGATGTGTCGCCGTGAGTCAGCGGTGTTAGTTTTTTTATGAACTGACCAAATCTAATGATGTAATTTTGGATGTTCGTTATTTGGATTTGGTATGAAACCATTGAACAATACGCTGTTTCTTTCCTCTCCTAAAAGTTATCTGGAAGAAATCCCTACAAGCAATACTGCTCGAAGTTCTCTAGATCATGTTCATATGAACTTCTTGTTAGAAACCACCTGGTAATCAAACATCATGATCACAGAAAACCAGCGTGAAGCAGCACTGTGCTGTGTTTCGCTGCGTGAGTGAGGGTACCGAAGGCCCAATCCGGGGGAAGGGGGGATCAAAGGTTGGTAGCGCACTTGTGACTCGTATCGCGGGTGATCTGTCTGCTCGTCTGCCACCTATCACATAAAATAACCAGCATAAAACAGCGACTGCGCTCTGATCCACGCGTCTGTGCGGGTGCAGATGGCCGAATCCGGGGGGAAGGGAGTATAAAGGTTGGCAGCCCACTTCTGACTCATCGGTGTAGCGTCCGTGTGTGGCAATCTAATCGCTTATATGTCTGCTCGTATCAAATAAAAAAATCCTTTACTTAGTATACAGGGTGTATCTGTGAACATTTACATCCCTTAAACCACGTGTTCTATCAACCATTCTGAACATCATTTGTTCTGGACTTTTGGAAATTCGCATAAAAAAATTTCAAGTTCTCATACAAAGTCGGTCACATGACTTGGTCATTTTGTATGGGAATGGGGAAAAGTCGTAGAACAAATGTTGTTCAGAATGGTTGGTAGAACACATTTTTTTTTTTTACATTATAGCGGACAAACGAGCAGACGGCACACCTGATGGAAAGTGATCACCGCCGCCCATGGACATCTGCAACACCTGAGGTATCACATATGCGTTGCCGGCTCTTAAGAAAGGAGTAAACCCTTTTCTTGAAGGTCACCAAGTCGTATCTGTTCGGAAACACCACGGTTGACAGCTGGTTCCACAGTTTTACTGTGCGTGGTAGGAAATGACGTGAGAAACGCACTGTAGTCGATATAAATCGACTACAGTGCGTTTCTCACGTCATTTCGTCAAGAACATGCACATCGTTAAAGGGATGTAAATGTCCACAGACAGATGTATGTACTCACAGCAATATTTGTTCATCTTTAGAGAGATCATCGAATGGTTCTACTGCATTACCCAAGTTTAATATCATAAACAACAGTACAACAATTTCGTGGAATGATGTCATGCTTAGATCACCTGAAAACAAAATAAAATCTTATAATTTCAGGCCAAAAAGTTGAGCTGCCTATAAGTATTTATTTATCAATACACACTATTTCTCTTCTCTACCCAAAAGTTATCTGGAAGAAATCGCTACAAGCGATAAGACCGCATACTTGTTGTAACTTATAGGTGCCTGTATTTTGTTATTGTGTAATAAATCGTATGTATCTATTTAGGAAACCGTTCATAGGAAATTGGATTTTTTTTTATCACTCGTAAGTATTTATACATTAAACTATTCTACCACATAACATGGCCACCAGACACCATTGTTTTCCCCTAATCAAAACAAAGGGGACAAACTAACTTGTCCCCAAACATTTAAGGTGACGGGTAGGGCACACTAGCGACGCTAATCGATTTTAATTTTTAGCTACTAAACCGGATTTATTTTAAACAATTTATTTATTTATTATTATTAGCATTACATATGACTATATGACTAGGTATGTGGTAACATTACACAATCAAAAGAACATATGCGCCTTGGTAGGCATCGCAAATTGGCATAGAGAGAAGCAGACATTTCTTATTTTATTTACTTGGTATTTGCTTTTGATATGTATTTTTCAATGTAATAGTAATATTTGGAATTTGCAATTTATTTATGATCCACATGTACTTATTTTTCTTATATTTTATCCTGTAAATATTCGTTCACTGAGTAGTAGCATTTATGAGTAAGTAAATCTTTTAATAAATGAATAAACTTATTGTAATTATTTTCGTTTTTTAAGAAGTTTGGCAATTTATTATATAGGTAATTTGATCGACATCGGGTAAGGTCCGGAGCTATGTAATGTTAATTTAGAAGTTATTTGGATGAGATTATTTTTATTGCGAGGTATATGATGACGAGGGATATCTCCTATTTTAGTATATAAAAGTGGTTTTTTTCTAAAAAATTTAAAATTTTCAAGCAGGTAGATGCAGGATGCAAAATCTCAACCGTACGATTAACATTTTTAATTGTTGGGTCCAACGCGTACGCGAAAAATTGATTGGCGTGAATCAATTTTTCGCATACAAAAACCGACTCAACATTTGTGCACGGCTATTTAATAAATAGTATAAGTGTTTGCTGAGAGGTTGTAACCCCCAAAATGTTTAAACATAGATCCGGTTCATTAGCTAAAAATAAAAATCTATTGGCGTCGCTAGTGTGCCCTACCCGTCTCCTAAAACACGATAATTATCACGCGCCCCAGTTCTCGCCGGGAATCGAACCCGAGTCTTAATTAATCTAACGGATTCTCACGGACTTTCATATTGTCAAGTTTGCAGAGAGTGACAGATGGACAACAGAATATCATCAATTTTAACTAGTAGGGGTAGATTAAGGTGACGGGTATGGCACACTAGCGACGCCAATCGATTTTAATTATTATCTACTAAACCGGATCAATATAAAAATTCGGGGTTACAATCTCACGGCAATCATTTATACTATTTATTTAATACGTATACTTAACGTTTGGGTCTGCTTTTGCACTCGAAAATTGAATTACCGCCAAAAACAGCCACTTATGGCGTAAATCAATTTCTGCGAACAACGGACACAACATTTGTGCATGGTTATTTAATAAATAAGTAGTATAAGTGTTTGCCGAGATGTTGTTAACCCTGAAATTGTTTAAAATAGATCGGGTTTAATAGCTAAAAATTTGAATCGATTGGCGTCGCTAGTGTGCCCGTCCACCTTTAGTAGCTAACAATTTAAATCGATTGGTGTAGCTAGTTAGGCTACCCGTCGCCTTAAAATCAACAACAACAGAGACATAACAAATTAACTCATCCAACACATTGCTGTGATATTCAAGATAGGCGTTTACTACCTTAGATTGCCGAAAATAATTACAGCGCCAATACTAACTAATAATTCAAAGTAAGTAAGTAAGTAAACATATAGTTGGCTCCAAAGAAAAAAATACTTTCTCTATTTACCTTCAGAAAACCATTATTTAAAAAAATGCTATCAACCATTTTTATACCGGTTAGGTAGCTGACAAAACACACCCAAATATTAAACCTTGCCCTCTGTAATGAACAGATCTCTTGTATTTTTGTTAGATGTTTTGTTCTCGCGTATTATGTTAAACACCTTACCTTAAGTTCCTAATAATATATATATTTTCTTGTTTTTTCTCCACAAGTGCCGTAAATTTACCCTGTTAACCTTTTACTGTTCCCCACAGGACAGGCTTGCCTAGTGTACGGACCAGCAAAAATTTATATGTATGTGCAATTTTTGGTTAATAAATACTTATTTATTATTTATTTATTTACATACCTATCTAGGTATTTGTGGCGATGGCTATACAATATACATACCTTATTGGGACTTAAATTATTTAATTAGCAAAATTTTTATTTTAATGAATATTAGATACCAATGTAATTATCTCGTTTTGATTAAATGAACGACACGTAAAAGTTAAGTGTAACTTTTTTTTTAATAATTGGCAGACGAACCGACGGATCACCTGATAATAAGCGATTACCGCCGGACACCTGCAACACCAGTGGTGTCACAAGTGCGCTGCTTACCTTTTAACCACCCTTCCCGTGGATTGGGCTTCCGGTACCCTCACTCACGCAGCGAAACACAGCGCATGCACTGCTTCACGCTGGTTTTCTGTGAAGGGTATTACTCCGGTCCAGCCAACCCATTCATGCCGAAGCGTGGCTCTCCCACTGTTCAAACGACGTCATGAGACTTACCCAAGAAAATTATCTGTTTGATAAATAAATTAAAATATGAATTAGGTAAATGATAAAAATACTTACATAAATATAATTAATCACTAAGAAATGCACAGAACTAGTGTTCACTCAGAAAACTCTGCACCAAATGAGAGCGGAAAGCTCTTCCGTCGCCGCGTTGGCGGAAGAAAGCGGGTGACATCACTAGGCTAGCCAAAAAGGACCACTCTAATTATGGCATATCCTGGTAATAATATGCAATAATTTGTTACGCAACTGAGCTTAAGCGATGGTAGCCAAGTGGATAGGAACGCGCCTTCCGCGCCGCGGGTCGTGGTTCGAATCCTTGTATGCACCTTTGTATTTCTCTGAATGTGTATGTAAATACTATAAGCTCGTCGGTGAGCTTCAAAAAGCGATCAAAAATTGTGGATACCTTTTTTTTTGTCACAAGGGACAAAGTCAAGGGACAAAGCTGTCCAGAGGCATACCCAACAAAACCACCTGCAACGCTCCCTCATCGCCTGAGTGTGGAGGGGCCAAACAATGTGGGGAATGAATGAATGAATTAATTAATGAAAGAATGAATGAATGAATTAATGAATAAATAAACGAACGAATGAATAAATGAATGAATGAATAATTGAAGGAATGAATGAATAATTGTATGGCGGAATGAATGAATGAATGCATGAATGAAGAAATGAATGAATGAATGAATGAGTGAATGAATGAATGAATAAATGAATATACTTTTATTGCACTCAAAGTATAGTAAGAAAACTTAATACTAGGTATTACTTGCTCGGATTCGATCCAAGATCCTACGCATGGAAGGCGCGTTCTAATCCATTAAACTACCATCGCTCTTAAAACCGGGAATGACTCTAAGATGTCGAAATCAATATACTGATTTCGATGGTCAGCATAAGTAATCATAATAATATCTCATTACGTGTTTAACATTCCTTCCTGACCTCATCAAAGCTGTATAAAGGCGGATTCTTTTAAGGTGACTAGTAGGGCACACTAGCGACGCCAAATCGATTTAAATTGTTAGCAACTAAATCGATTCATCGTCAGCCCCCACTTCTGGGGCACGGGCCTCCGTCAATCACATGAGGGGTAATTACCATACTCACCACGCTTGACAGACGGGTTGACGAGGGTTTTGATATAAATGCAGAGTTTTCCTTCTCTGGGTGCTGATGATCATGCTAGCAGCTTTACCTTAGTCGCCTATTACGACACCTTGGTAAGAGTGAGGGTGGCCTATTCTACTCTGCAGGGGACCACACGGATAGTCGATTTCATCGTCAGTCCATCGTAAATGGGCTGACGATGAAATCGATTATCTTTTTAAGAATTTTGAAGCTGCAATCTCTCGGAAAACACTATATCACGTATTCAATTCTTATACTTAACTTTTGGGTCTACTTTTGTACTCGAAATTTTCGAGTGCGAAAACCGATCAAAAATTAGTGTACAATTAAACAAATAGTATAAATGTTTGTTTAGCAACTGCCGCTCCGAAATTGTTTAAAATACACCCGGTTTAGTACTCGTATCTAACTAACAATAGGCAAGTTGTCACCATTTATAAAAATAACTTTTAATTCAAATATTATTCCGTACAAGGGTCCCAAATATATAAACTTCAATAAATAAAAATAAGGGAATGCTGTAAAAAATCAACTTAATACGTTATATTTTTACTTTAATCCTCTTGATTGAAAACACCGTCCACCATGGTTCTACGCACAGATCACTCTACGTCACCATTACTGTAAACAAAAAACTTCAAACGTCAGTCAGGAGCAATAGTTTTTATTCCGATAAAAAGGTTATTACAGTCATTGACGGTCAGTGACGCGTATTGCTTACAATAACAGTGACGTCACGGCACAGAATTAATAGACCATAATGGCGGACGGCGGACTTTTATGGCTGTATAACGAAAAAATAATTTAAAATTGAAAATATATTGCGAGCGGTGCTTCAAAAAAATGCATATTTTTTTTATGGCATAATATATTCGTAATCTTTCTATCAAATAATAAAAATAGTGGCAACTAGCCTATCAAAATCGATTGGTGTCGCTAGTGGGGTGTACCCTTCAACTTAACGTCTGTAGGCGTGATAGCCTATTGCAACACCAAAGAATCATGATGTTTGGATTTAATGGTCATACCGCATGCCGGGTCAAGGCAACGTGGATGGACTTTTTAATAAAGTTATCTTATGGAGTAATGATCTCCATAATTTAACTAATAAGAGAATCAATCCACCAGAATGGCTAGCACGAACATTGAAAGAATTCGTAACATGCCCACACGGAGCAATACAATACAATTTTATGAGAAAGGGAGGCAAACGAGCAAGCTAGTCACCTTATGGTAAGTGATCACCGCCACCCATGGACATCAGCCACACCAGAGGGAGTGGAGAAGCGTTGCCGGCCTCTTAGGAAGGTATAGGCTCGTTTCTTGAAGATCGCAATGTCGTACCGGTTCGGAAATACCGCTGCGGGAAGTTGATTCCACAATAAGGTGGTGCGTGGCAAAATTTTTTTTTATTGCAGTAACTTAGTTTAATACAATATTTTGTGTATGATGCTCCCTTTTAAGCTCATTGGCTTGTGATATGCAACACCGCCCTTTCATAGCGTAGTGACAATAGAAATTAATTTAAATTGAATTTGAAGATACAATGATTGTTGTGTGTGTATTTGTGGTTGTGCGTGACTGTATGTGTGTATGCCTGCATTATGTGCAATAATATTAGTTCTAAATGTTATAAGGTACCTATTAAAGTAAAAAGTAAAGGATCAGCCTATAAACTTTCCAACTGCAGGGCAAACACATCCATCATAGAAATCAAATTATCGCTACTATGATGGGATAAGGCTTAATCACCACGTTTGCCAAATGCGGATTCATCGTCAGCCCATTTAAGTCCCCACTGCTGGGGCACGGGCCTCCCTCAATCCCTGAGCTCACCACGCTTGGCAGACGGGTTGGCGAGGGTTTGATATAAATGCAGAGTTTTCCTTCTCTGGGTGCTGATGATCATGCCAGCAGCTTTACCTTAGTCGCCTTTTACGACACCTCGGTAAGAGTGATGAATGCGGATTGGTGATCACAAACCCGAGCTATGTTCGAAAAATTAGAAGCATACTATTCCGGGAATCGAACCCAGGACCCTGAGATCATGGCCGGGTACTTAAACCACTGGACCAACAGGGCGTCACAACAGGTACCTATTATCTATCATAAATGGTAAATAGTTAGTTATTTAATTATTAATACGCTAGTACTCAGTAAGAGCATGGGCTAAATGTGTAGTTCGTGGTACGAAGCACCTATGTCGACGATAGCATAGTATTAGGGGTGAAAGTATGAAATTTCTATCCTATCGGATGCCCGACGCGTCCATTAGGATGGCTAATTTAACCCGATGGCTGCGACATGTAAACAGGACATGTACCTACATGTACCGTAAAGATCGAATTTGAATGTTGATAGCGACTCAAGAGCGGACTCTACGAGCATATACAGTTATAGTCAACTTCACACAAGTTTGTAAATTTTAGTTATTTACGTACCATAGAGGAAGCTTTTACTATTGTCAGGCGAATTGCTAACGTTACGCATATGCTACGACTCTTTTGAAAAGTTCGTACTACATAGTTATAGTATAGATAGCTGGAGTGAGCGATGGTAACCTCTCTTGCCCGTGGTCCAATATAACTTCCCGTGGTTCACCTAGGTGGACTACCGGAAATTATTTCTCTCCGTGGTTCATCGTACGGGAAAATATATTGTTTTCAGGAGTACAGCAGTGTGAAAAGTTTTCAGCGAGCAGACTAGATTAAAGTCATCAGTCAGACATATATAAATTACTTATTTCATACTTACTCCGCTGGCTTAGCAACCCAAATAGAGTCTTGGCCTCCGAAACAAGAGATCGCCACTTCGGTGGCCAGGAGGCACTGGTGTCGCGGGTGTCCATGGGCGGCGGCCATCGCTTACTATCAGGTGATCCGTCTGCCCGTCTGACACCTATCACATAAAGAAGGAGCTCACGCATGTCAGTCACGATGACATCATTCTAGCGATACCTAGGTCGGCGAACTCGGTGTCGGCCCTGGTATGCTTTTTTCACGAGACGATCTTCATCCAACCTCTCGATATGGCCAAGCCATCGAAGACGGTGCGCCTTGGTCTCACCGATGATGTTGGGGGTGTGTGAACACACCCAATCTCCCGGCGTTTGTGCGGATCCTCCAGCCATCGTTGTCTGCTTTTACAACAATTTCATAAATTTTTTAAAAAATAAACATGTGCCTTTCCAACCGAAGATCTCAAGTTCGTACATACAATGTGAATATTTATACCACTAGCTCGGCGAAAGACCGTGAGGAAACTATCCAAGCGTACCGGGGCCCTGAGCTACCTCTGCGCTCTGGTCAGTGATTACATTCACGTGCTTTTATGTGAATGCAATACCTTTGTATTCTATGGTTTCCGTCTCCTCTGCTCATGCTCTGCAGTCGGTGTTCGTTCTTATGTTCATCTTCATCAGCGTTTTCTTCATTTCATAGTGTACTGTTAACACTCCTATGAGCAATCCTTATTTTTTGTCTATTGTTTCCTAGAAGATGTTTCCTCCAGGTCTTGGCTTTATCTCCGATTCTCACTTTTATCAAACATGTTTGGTTCAATAGTTATTAATTGACAGATTGTAGTTAGGTAGCTGCCTCGATGGCGCTGTGGGTAGCCGATCACTCTTTAAAGCGACGACTGCGCAAGAGATACCGGGTCCGATCCCCAGGTCAGGCCAAGAAATTGTTAGTGTCAGCCCAGAGTCTGGAAATTGGCGGTCTTGTACCGCCGTGCCTCGAAAAGCACGTTAAGCCGTTGGTCCTGCGCCCGATCCCTCTACGGTCGTGTCACACTGGTGTTCCATCGGATCCACGTTTGGAACAGTGGTAAAGAACGCTGCCTCCTGGTGCAAGGGTTGCGGGTTCGATCCTCGCACAGTACAAACATTTGTGTGTATGAAGATGTCTGTTTGTATTGGTCTGGGTGTTTTCTTTGCATTAAGTATATTAAATTAAAGGGAATAGACAGTGCACCTGTGTATGCGCACACACTTGAGCACTATTATATATCCTGCTGATCGTTGCGATTGGGCGCCGTAGCCGTAATCGGTTGGAGGATATTATTATGCATTGTGAGTATGTATTTACAAAAGAAAAGTATTATATGTATATATTTGTAATCCCACTGTTGATTTCCAATCAGGAAATCACAATCCCTTCCTATATTCAAGTCCCGTGTCAAATCTCACTTCCTATCTCTATAAATAGGTACACTGTTTTTTCCTTGTCTCTTCTTCCCTTTTTTATGTGGTCTGCTCTCTGGTCATTTATACCTATCTATAAGAAATATTTTTATTGAATTTTTGTTATAAATTATCTATGTATATATTATTGGGTATGTATGTATTGTTTATGTAATGTAATAATATTAATATATAAAATAATGTATATTTCTGTCATTCTCAATTTCATTTGTTAAACTTCTTTGCACTGCCTTCCCTTATTACATATACGATATTTCTTTCCTCTACCCAAAGGTTGTCTGGAAGAAATCGCTACAAGCGATAAGACCGCCTTTTTGTACTGTCTGTTGCTGTTGTATCATGCTTGTATTTTATTTTTGTGCAATAAAGAACATCTATCTATCTATCTATTCTGATAACCGTAACACAGGTGCTTGAGCTACCTATCCCGAAGTCAGACCAATGTATGTGATGTTGTCAAATATTTATTTATTATGAGGGTAAGGGAATAGAGAGTGCACTTGTATTTGCGCACACACTTCAGCAGTATATAATATATCCTGCGTACGTGGCCGATCGTTGAGATTGGCCTCCGTAACCGAAATCGGTTGGAGAATATCTTTTATGATCATTTTGGTAATGATCTGTGGCTGGGTGTCTAGGTTGACACTAAGGTAAATGCTGCCTTTATTTTCTCAACACTGAACAGAAACAACCGAATTTGTATTCAATTGTTGCTCTCAATGAACTCAAGGCAAATACGTGTACTCGTGTACACGCGGCGT
The DNA here is from genome assembly GCA_019059595.1 of Marasmia exigua. Lineage (NCBI taxonomy): Eukaryota > Metazoa > Arthropoda > Insecta > Lepidoptera > Crambidae > Marasmia > Marasmia exigua. The sequence goes on from CM032482.1 coordinate 21,663,084, forward strand.
CATGTCGAGTTACCTTTTGGACCGTCCTTATGTCTGAAACACAAGTGCTATTTTTGCACTACGTGGAGGGTAACCTGACGCCGTCTGTACACACAGTTCCGGTTTGTGCCTAATTTAGATGTCTCGAATAACTACATAGCTTATCTACTTACACCATCATTGCATGGAAACTGGTTGCTGGTACTTATAATCTTTGCGGGATTTCCCCATGTGTATGTCTGTTGTACAATTATCACAATATGCGTCGAATCGTGACCTTGGATTCCATGGATGTGGAGCGTGATATGAGCGTGAGTTTCTCAGGCAGATGGAGTTCGGATTGTTATACTATAGTGTTGCTTATCGATAGTCCACCATCGACAGTTATAGTAAAATTGATACTAATTTATCGAAAGTCTATCGATAATAAAATTAGATCAATACCATTGATAACGCTAATACTTACTATCGAAACATAGGTTACTATCGATAGAACGAAACCATCGATACTATCGATAGTACCTATTGATAGTTTTGATGAATTCTATTAGCAAACATCGATAGTATCGGGCATTAAACAATCGATAGTATTGTCGTTATCAATAGTATTGATCAAATTTACTTACTTTATATCTGTTCTCGAAGAAGTCTGACTGTCACAGCCTTAACACCAGAAATAAGCACAGACTTGCCCTTCCAAATATCAGGCTCCATAAGGTCGGCAGTTCATTTATAGGATTGAGCATAAAAATGTTTAATAAGTTACCTCAGATTATTATTGACTTGCCCACACATAAGTTTAAATTGTACATAAGACTGTTTAATGAAGAAAGGCTATTATAACATACCTAAACGATTTTTTGAATGAAAATAATTTAGGGACCTATGAGTAACACAAAAATTGTACCTACTTTATTTTAAGTTTATAGTGACATTTTGTAAAACAACTTTTTTTTTAAAGAGTAACTGCTAAGTTTCTTGCTGGTGTCATGATGACATTCATAAGTGTTCTGTATGGACCTAAATTGAATAAACTGTTTTCATTTTCATTTTACTATCGATAGTATCGATAGCTTTGACCAATAGCAATACTATCGATTGTCTAAATAATTTTCGCGGTCCACTATCGATGTGGAAACTAGCGATATCCGCAACACTATTATACTACCCGCGAAGACTCGCGGCAGGCGCAAGAGTAATTCAATCATTATAATGAATGAGTGACAGCTAAGTGGTTATATTTACACTTTTTGTAGATAATGATGATCTGTAAAGTCGTAGTACCTAAATGATTTTGTTCTATCATCAATAGTTTTCGCTGCGCACGCGACGTAAGGAATTTTTAGGTCATTATTTTACACCTTTTTTAAATATAATATAGCCTATGTTACTCGGGGATAATGTAGCTTTCCAAAGAATTTTTGAAATCGGTCCAGTAGTTTCGAATTATATTCATTACAAACAAACAAACAAACTAATCTTTCCTCTTTATAATATTAGTATAGATTGCCCGAAATAAAAAGTACAATTGGCGGACTTAATTCCTTAGATTCTCATCTGTCAACCTTCAGTATGCCGTCTGCTCGTCCGCTATAATGTAAAAAAAAACCTTGGCCGAGGCAGATTTTTTTTTAGGTGAGTATGTCAAACACATTGTTAATCTTTTTAAATGTTACAATTATTCCACAGCGAACAAACAGGCAAATGACGTAGGTTTCCGCCACGGCTCATTCATTACAATTGCCATCAAAGATGTTTGTTTCAAAACAAAAAAATATAGCGAGTCCTTGACAAGTAGAAATATATTATGCTAGACTTTTTTTGACGATTTGAATATTTCAATGAAATCTCCAACCAAAAATGGGAGGCAAGTTTCGCCAACTACTTGCCTGTTGATGCAGAATTTTGCATATCCCGGTCATTTGCATATCTTCTAGGTAGCGGATCACTCGGCTGGTTGTTGAAGATCCTTTCCATGACTTTACACTGCACTAAAGTTACGGCAATGAGACGATAGATTCTCTCCAAGCCTCCGGAATAAAATCTGATAAGTACGAGAGGCGGTATGGGCGCGGCAAGCGGCAGCCGGTCCACTAGCTGTCCTGATGTCCAGAGCGCACATCACGCTGCGATATGAATATCAAGCATTTGGAGTCCACTTCAGGAGATCGTAGGTTCCTACCTACACCTGTGCATTACAGTTCTCAATTCGGTTGTTAATTGGTAAAAACTTAATACTTAATGTCTAAGGGAGATGTAGATACATCGATAGAAATTTCTAACTCAATTTGCTCGAGAATAGTAGTTACCCGTTCGGATGTGTACCCATATTCTTTTTTTGTACCTATGTAAATATTTCTCAAGAATGTGGATTTGAGGGGAAGGGGAAATGTTTGGCAGCACAAATGGGACTCCACTAGTGTTGCGGGTGTCTAAGGGCATCAGGTAATCCCTATGCTCGTCTGCCACGAAGGCTTCCCCCCCACCCCCCTCACCCGACGCATTGAAAGCCCTACGTGTAACCAATAATTCATTCTCCTTCAATTTGGCTCTAGATTCAGAAAAATATTTTTTACTTCTAAAATGGTACTTTTTATGATATCGGATTAGCAACTAAGTATGTTTGGAAGCCGAGTGCATAAGTAACACTAAATAAGTACATATAATACGGGCACGTGAATATCTGTGGAGACGCCACTCGAGCTACGCGCGGCCTTACGGAGGACGCGCAGTCAATGCTGTGTTTTGTTACAGCTAAACAGAGAAACACGACTATTTATAGAATTAATGATTTAGATGCCGACTCTAAAACTACACACGAACACTGAATATTCGACGCCATTCTGTAGGTCCTTACCTAGCAGGGAGCAGTCAATGAGGGTTTTCGCTTGTAAAAAATCACTGAATGGAGTAGTTACTATAGGAGTGAGGTACATATACAATGTGATTGGTTATTTTTAACGTGATCTGTCAAAATGTCAATTTGACAAACTAAACAACCAATGCGCTTGATGTTCGATCTCAGTCCAACCGTACGCCATCTAGCGGATTTTATACATGCGAAAACCGTCATTGTGAATGAATTTGAATAACATATTTTTATTGCACTTAAAACAATACGAAAACTTAAAACTAGGTATTACAGGAGATGTAATAATTTAGTTTTTAGTCATACTGTATTAGTTTTAAGGTTTTGTTTGCTGAAGCGTGAAAATGGGTAACGACCCATGATCTGAATTCTCGTGAAGTGATTTTTTGTCATCATACGAGATAGGTATATCATGAAAACATGTTTTTTTTTGTGTGGATTTCATGCAACATCTGCCATTTTTTTTCATATCGAAAATTCCAAGATTTAGGCACCTGTTTTGACAAGCTTTACCTAAGTGTAACACAGGATTGTTTGTCGAGAGAAGTATGAACCCACGATCTTATCCTTAAGGTGACGGATAGGGCACACTAGCGACGCCAATCGATTTTAATTTTTAGCTACTAAACCTGATCTATTTTAAACAATTTCGGGGTTACAATCTCTCGGCAAACACTTAATGTTTTGTCTCTTCTTTGTGTGTATGTATATGTAGGTATATTTTTTATTTCTCATGTCTCAAATAAAAGGTTTTTTTTTTCAGGGTCACCTACTAAAAGCGCCATAGGGCCAGTGAATAAGTAACCTAGCCGTTTCGACCTTTAACTGATTCCGCACTCTCGTGCGCACGCGCTTATCAGTTTCCTCTCAGTATTTGCTTAGCTGTCTCCTTAGTTGCTCATGTCTTGAATAACTACAATATTAATATTTTTGCATCAAACTGTGATTATTTGTGCCACATTGTTGAATTTATTGTTTTGTTGTAAGAAACGTGATCAAGAGAGGTTCGAATATTTTGTTTCCTTTTTCGTCAAAAACTTCCATTAATTTTGTAATCGGTAAGTGTCTACTAAATAATTGTGTTTTCATCATTAATCTTTAGGCTATTGCAATTAATTTTCTCTAGTTGAATAATCATTACAATAATTACCTTTGGTTTTATAGTTAAATATGTAATAAGTACCTACTAACCTATCTTCAATTAAGTATTTCTTGTCTTTTCATTATTTTTTATTTGAATTTTGAGTAGATATTGCTAAGTATCGCTTACTATCAAGTGATCCGTCTACTCGTCTGCCACCTATCACATAAAAAAGTATTAAAAATAAATAATAGGTAATAAGCTCAGTGGATAAAAAATATGTTTCTTTCGATAGAGAGGTCGTATGTTCGAATCCGAGCATGCACCAATTTTAAAATCTTTGTGCGTATGCCTAACTTGAACCGTGATAAAGATAAAATTAAAGATTGTTAGATATAAGTAGTTCCATAGTATAACCGTGACCGGATTGATACCACGGCCTTACAGATAACCGGCGTGAAGCAGCGCCAGCGCTGTGTAGGGGGTAGGGGAGGGGTAGGGTAGTTAAAAGATTGACAGCGCACAGGTATTGCGGAGTGTAAGTGACGGCAATTGCGACCTTAATATCAAGTGATCCGTATGCTCACCTGCCACCTATCACATAAAAAATATAAAGTATGCAAAATAAATTTCTATACAGGGTGTATCTGTGAATATTTACATCCCTTTAACCACGTGTTCTATTAACCATTATAAACAAAATTTGTTCTATCACTTTTGGAAATTCTAATGAAAAAATTTCGTGACGTGACTTGGTCATTTTGTATGGGGAGTCAAAAATTTTATCGACGAATTTCGAAAAGTCGTTGAAGAAATGTTGTTCAGAGTGGTTGGTAGAACACGTGGTTTAAGGGATTTAAATGTTCATAGATACACCCTGCATAACCGATGTACAGATAGAGAAAATATATTAAATTTCTATGTTTTAACCTGATATGCAACCATGTTTATCTGTTATAATAATATAGTAAATTCGTACAGCATCTCATAAAAGAATCAGCCTATATACTGTCCCACTGCAGGGCAAAGGCCGCCATCATAGAAATCAAGTCATTGCTACTATGATGGAATTAGGCTTAATCACCACCCTTGCCTAATGCGGATTGGTGATCACAATCTTGAGCTATGTTCGAAAAAATCGAAACATACCTTTGCTCCACCCGGGAATCGAACCCAGGACCCGAGATCTCGGCCTGGTACTTAAACCAATAGACCAACGGGGCGATAGACAGCATCTCATACATTGACGTAATTTCATATTTTATTATTTTTATTGTGTTACGGATATCAGACAACAGAGTTATTACAAATAATGTATGCACCTACTTAAATACGTACTTTTTTACACCCAGACACTAAACTAGTTTTGTGTTTGTCACACGAATGTTTGTCGGTGGGGATCGAGCTGCCGACCTTTGCCCCCTCATTTTTGATGCATGGCAAAATAAGCAAGATGCTGTAGGTATACTTTGTGACCTATCCAAAGCATTCGACTGCGTTAATCACCAAACATTATTAATGAAGCTACAACATTACGGCCTCACAGATAGCTCTCTGAGCTTAGTACAGTCATACCTACGTGGTAGAATTAACTCTTCTGGCACCCTTTTACAGGCGGGAGTGCCCCAGGGCTCGATATTGGGGCCCTTGCTGTTTATTTTATATGTAAATGACCTACCTTACTTTACTAAAAACTTGTGTGACATAGTATTATTTGCAGATGATACTTCTTTAATTTTTAAAACTAATAGACATAAAGATAATATATATGTTATATAAATATAAATAAGACTTCATAAGATTGTAAATTCATTTGTAGGAATGAGTATTAAAATATTTAATAAGTTACCACAAAAGCTTGTTGATTAACCAATGCCTAAATTTAAAACACATGTTAAAAATTATTTAATGGCAAAAGCCTATTATGCAGTTAATGATTACTTAAATGACAAGAATTTGTGGAAATGATAAACTGTTCGCCTACACCCATGCTACTGTACTTACAAAAATTTTGGCGATTAAAAAGAGTAACTGGCGAGTTTCTTGCCGGATCTTTTCGTCAGAATCAACTTTCCGATTCCGGTGGTAGAATCACATTATATTTATTCATTTCTTAGTATATTTTTTGTATAGACATATATGTTTAATTACATGTATAACATACATAGTTATATATATTTTTCATGTATGACGATTTGTAAGAGCTGTATATAAGCCTATGCAAATAAAGTACTTTGATTTTGTTTTTTTTAATTACAAATTGCGAACTAAGGACAGTCCCGGAACAAATTTCGTGCCAGTCCCTTTTAACATTGCGTGTTGGAACGAGATGACATAAGCTTTAGTACGGTAAAAACGTTAAATCGCAATTTATAATAAGGTGGTTGGTCGTAGAAGGTTGGATCAACATCAACCGTAGATGGGATTTTCAACCATACTTCGAATTGATTTTATCTTATTATAGTGGTGTCGGAGGAACTCCTTCCATCAAAAGTCATCAGCATCAATATCAGCCCACTTAAGTCCCCACTGCAGGGGCACGGGCCTCCCTCAATCACATGAGGGGTAATTGTCATACTCACCACGCTTGGTAGACGGGTTGGCGAGGGTTTTGATATAAATGCAGAGTTTTCCTTCTTTGGGTGCTGATGATCATGCCAGCAGCTTTACCTTAGTAGCCTTTTACGACACCGTCCGTTTTGGCAGTGTGGTCCCCGGCAGAATAGAATAGGCCACCATCACTCTTACCATCAAAAGTTTTAGTTTAATTTTTTATATTTTTGAATTTATTTTGCTGTAAAGCATAATTAATCATTAAAATTAGTTCAGCCTTAAGTAACAGGACATTATTTTTAATATATTTGCGTTTGCTATGTATTATAAGTATATATTTACAAAAGTAAAGTATTATAGGTATATATTTGTAATCCCACTGTTGATTCTGATATCCGTAACACTTGAGCTACCTATCTCGGAGTCAGATCAATGTATCTGATGTTGTGAAATATTATTATTTGCTATGGCGTTATTTTGGTATGTCATCCATTTTGGCATTAAAAATTGTAATTAGGTGATCCGTCTGCTTACGAACCACATAAAAAATTGCTAAGAATACTAAGAATTAAGTTGTGTCTGATCATGGGTCTGATCCAAGTTTTAATTGCGTATTTCGGTTCAAAATACCTACCTTCTGCAATTAGCGATTGATTTAACTTGAATTAAAAACCGTTTTGTACGAGGAAATTATCTAAATTCTTAATTACCTTTTAATGGAAATTCAAGACCGGTTTTTTTTAATGCAAAAAAAATATAAGTACGTATGAGCGATGGTAGCTCAGTGGATCAGAACGCGCTTTCTATGCGGGGGATCCGGGTTCGAATCCTAGCTTACACATCTAGATTTTTCAAATCTATGTGCGTATTTCTACCATTAGCTCGGCGGTGAGGGAAAACATTGTGAGGAAGCCTGCACGGTTTAGATAGTTTATGAAACGTGTAACCATGATTCAGTCGGTCCGGTTCCCATGTGGGTTGTGAAGGTCAGACAGCAGTACGCTTTGTTGTAATTATCAGACTACCCAATCAAGATTCATGGTCCAAGCTTACCCCGGGCTCCAGAGCGACAGCTTTGGATGCAACCGGGAATTACACACTAAAATTAAGGCGAAGATACTTATGGTACACGCATCAATGTACCTATCGATATTGGTTCTCAACTTAAGGTGACGGGTAGGGCATATAATTTTCCCAGTGATTCGCTAGATGGCGCAATCAGTCCCTGTAAATGTTAGGTGTGATTTCATGTGGACCCTAATTTATGGGAAAATTGTTTTAGGTTTTTTACATTAAATATCTTAATACTTCGCAGTTAATATGTATTTTAGTGCTATGTACATTTTAAATGACAGAGAGTGATTCAAAACTAAACTTTTCATAAACAAGTAAAATATGTATTTAACTTGTTTACTTTTTATCTCTATTTTCTTATAGGTAAAATAAAGTTAAATATGGCAGGACCGTAAATGTCATGATGATGGTTAGTTTATCAAATATTTCCTATCTATCATAGACAAAAAAGGAACTTTTAATTGATAGTGAGAGTAGCGTCATCTGGTGTTGCTTTTTTGAAACCACCCGAAAATACCTACTGGAAAACTGCTCATTGAGAATCAACTTGATGTGTGGATTCTGGCATTCAAACACTTCGCGTGGGCTGATGCAATTCAAAGGTTTTAAATTAGCATCTAGTGGTTTTCAGTGAATAATGTTGGTGTTTATTTGTGCAATGAAATGCCGGGAAGTGGTCCTAATAATAAGAATCATTGGTATCGTATTTAACACTGCTTGTATGTCGAGTGAGTCACGAACGACTTGCTTGGACCCATAAACACTCTTAAAATCCTCGATTGTGTTTAGAGTGGTATCAGCAGAATCCGTAGGTCGATAAAACGCAAATCACTGGTATTTTATTGAGTGACTGTGACTTGGCTGACTTCCACTGTTGACTACTGTCAATAAATTAGGTACTTGACATTGGTAAAATATCTTCGGGTTAAGAAGGACGTAATAGATTCGGCGGGTAGGGCTAAAAGAAGCCGCATGGGCTGATGCAATTCAAAGGTTTTAAATTAGTGTCTTCTAGTGATTTTTAGTGTGCAAGTTTGGTGTTTATTTGTGCAGTGAAGTGCCGCAAAGTGATCCTAATAATAAGAATCGTTGGATTGTATCGTTTTTAACACTGCTATTGTGTGTCGAGTGAGTTGTCTCGTGACAACTTGCTTGGGCCTAATAGAGTCTTAAAACCCCCGATTGCTTTTAGAGTGATATCCGCTGAATCCGTAGGTCGATAAAACGCAAAACACCGGCGTTTTATTGAGTGACTGTGACTTTGACAGACTTCGACTGTTGACTACCTACTTGTTCTCAATAAGTTACTTGACATTGGCGAATTATCTTCGGTTGTCCCGCTTAATAATGCCTAAAATCTAAAACATGATAATGGCAGGAGTAATTCCCAGTCGAGACGTTGATTGCCACAAATAAAATAAGAAGAAGGACATAATATGAAAAAAAAACTAGATTTGTACCTACGTACGTCTCCTTTTAGAAAGTAATGGTACCTACTTAAGAAGGTACCTACGTAATATTGCACCTCGAGCAATGACGTCAGCCTGTGACGACAGCCACCAGAAATCATTGCCCTTTTCATAATGTCACTCGATTTTGTACTGTTACAGTTGTTATTATTTTCCAGGTAGGCTCTTTATTTTGAAACAAAATGAACAAAGAAACAAAAGTATTTTTCTTTTTGTGATAGGTGGCAAACGAGCACACGAATCACCTGATGGTAAGCTATTGCCGCCGCCCATGAACACCCGCGACACCAGTGGAGTCAAAATTACGGTGCCAACCTTTAAACCCCCCCTTTCCCCTGGATTAGGCCTCCCCGGTACCCTCACACACGCGGGTTCACTACGTCATTTCGAAAAACGTTTGATATTTTGCCGATTGTTTGTTCGAACTAAAGTTGTTACGTCGATAGTTCATTTCATCGAATATCTTTTAGCGAGTGTAATACTTTAGGTCGACATAACACTTCGCCGATAGTATATTTCATCTAATTACTTTTGATCGATATGTCGAACGGTCGAATTGTTTTAATTCGAAATAACATCTTGTCGATAATGGTTCGGTTTTATAATAGGTAATACCGTAGTAAATAGCTTCTTTTTTTAGACAGCAAAATGTTAACTAACTCCTTTAATAAGCAAACAGTCACCCTACTATGATTTTACTCTGATGTAAAACTATATTTCCTCACCAACCCGTCTGCCAAGCGTGGTGAGTATGGCAATTGCCCCTCATGTGATTGAGGGAGGCCCGTGCCCCAGCAGTGGGGACTTAAATAGGCTGATGATGAAAACTATATTTAAAGGTTTAAATTAAATAGAGGTCAGATATTATTATATATGTGATGGAAAAAAATCTTGAAAATTACCCTTTTTTTAATTGGCCGAATTGACGATCTTATCAATAATAACTTTACGATTAAAAAAAATATTCTGAAATGTCTATAACAGTTAATTATAGAGTAGTAGCATAAAGAGATACTTTACAAATTAAAAAAAGTTAGTGTGGTAAACACGGCTCACGGCTGGACTAGTACACCGGTTCAAAGTCCCTCAAAGAGCTATGGAGAGGGCTATGCTCGGAGTATTTCTGAAGAACCGCGTCAGAAATTATGCAATCCGACAGAGAACCAGAGTCACCGACTCCTATAAAATAGACCTATAAAATTGCCGTTTCGTATGGCGTATTTCTTAGAAATTGTATTTTCCATACTCATCATCATCATCAGCAACCCACACTCGTCCACTGCTGGACATAGGTCTCCCCTAATGCACGCCACTGCTCCCGATTTTCGGCCACTCTCAACCAGCCCACACCAGCCAGCCTTCGAATGTCATCATCCCATCTTGTCGCAGGGCGTCCTACACTACGCTTACCAAGTCGCGGTCTCCACTCAAAGACTTTACGGCTCCAACGGCTGTCAGTTCTGCGGCTAATATGACCAGCCCACTGCCACTTCAGTTTGCTAATTCGGTGGGCTATGTCGGTGACTCTGGTTCTCTGTCGGATTACATCATTTCTGATGCGGTCCTTCAGAGATACTCCGAGCATAGCCCTTTCCATAGCTCTTTGAGCGACTTTGAACCGGTGGACTAGTCCAGCCGTGAGTGTCCACGTCTCGGCACCGTAAGTCATGACCGGAAGGACGCACTGATCGAAGACTTTCGACTTAAGACTTTGAGGGATGGGTGACGAGAATTTATATAGATGGGGATGTATGTTCACATTAGCAAAATATAATTTTAACACTAGCTTTTAAAAAGATGAAGTATAGATATAGTTTTTTTTGTGATATTTGGCAGACGAGCAGATGTATCACCTGATGGTAAGTGATTGCCGCCGCCCGTGGACAGCCGCGACACTAGTGGAGTTACAAGAACGCTGCGACAACCTTTTGAACCCCCTTTCCCCCAGATTGGGCTTCCGGTAACTTCACTCAAATATTTTTCCCTCAATAATATAGCACATTAGGCTTCGACTTATAAATTTATTGATAAAATAAGACTTCAACTTACTTAACCATCGAATAAATAAGGTATTGACAAATTGTCAATCGACAAAATGTTCCTCGTTGAATTATACCGTCGATAGAAAGTATTTCGATGAAATGAAGCATCGATCAATCGTTCTTCGAAATGTTGTGCAGTCGATTAATTTAACATTCGACTTATTATACATTCGACAAAATGTCATCGATGAATTGTAGTTCGACGAAACGTTTTTCGAAATGGCGTAGTCAACCCCACACAGCGAAACACAGCACAGTGCTGCTCCACGCCGGTTGTGAGGCCGTGGTATACTCCGGTCAAGCCGGCCCATTTATGCCGAAGCATGGCTCTCCCACTAGTAATCCTTTACATATGTTAAAGGCTTACTTTCAAGTAGAAAAATTATCTTCATTATCTAATCTTATGTTCTTTATCTAACCTTTTTGCCGCAACCTGTAATGTCTTTATACGGTCGCTACAAAGAAATATAAATATTTTAGCACCTTGTCATAACAGCCAGCTAACTCTGACTTCTACTTTCTTACATGGAATATTTACCAAACTACTATTTACTAGGTACTCAAGTGAAGGTATACATATTTGACCGCGTATACATATGCTACAAAGGTATTTAATTTATAACAGCTTGAATACCTACACGTATTTTAACTAGGTAATATATTTATGGTAGCTGAATTTTAGCTAACTTTTAACCTCGCAAAGATAAAGACGCAGCTTACACGTTTCAATATACAATAATAGTTAATTTGGAAAAGTATAGATTCAGCATTTTTTTATGGCTTAGTGTTGCTCTTATGAGACAAATCTGCCAATGTCAAGTGATTAAAAAAAAATCAAAAATGTCTAAAATTTTTCGCGTACAAAAACGGATCCAACATTTGTGCATGGTTATTTCATATTTTATATTATTCATAGTAGTCTATTAACTTTCATAATTGTATTTTTTTTCTCTTCTCAATTGAAACTCTGTAACATCATCAATATTTGAAAAGAGTAACTATTGAGTTTCTTGCTGGTGTCTTCTCAGTAGAAATCGACATTCCGAACCAGCGGTAGATATTATGTACCTATTTTGACATTCATAAGTGTTCTGTGTGGACCTAAATTGAAAAAAGAATTTTTTATCTTTATCTTTATTTAATAAATAGTATAAGTGTTTGCCGAGAGGTTGCAACCCCGAAATTGTCTAAAATAGATCCGGTTTAGTAGCTAAAAATTAATATCGATTGGCGTCGCTAGTGTGCCCTACCCGTCACCTTAACCCCCACCTCCGACTAGAGGTAGTTTAGGCAGTCAGCGTTCAAAATTGTCATAGTAGATGACGCCAGAACGGTTGTTAGGTTGAGATCGCTTCCAGTGATAAGACTGCTTAAATTGTACCTACCTAATCTGAATCCCTTTAATCTGTATAAAGTTCTGCGATAAAAAAATGTCTCCTAGCGATTTGACTGAACTAACTTTAGTGACATCCTTCTAAAAACTAATTCTCATGGTATTTCTTTATCGTTCCATGTAAGTAAAGCTTAGTCTACCAGTTTCTTGGGTAATTTCTATTGTATGATCAGTCAGGATCATACAAACCGGCCTCCCTTTTAAAAAAAGCCAGTTTGTATAAAATCCATGATATTTATGTCGAAGATAGATTACCCATTTGTAAGGGAAAGTCCCCCATAATGCGACGCTTTATCTGCCCATGTTTTCTGTATATGGTCACAATTTAAATGTCTTGTTGAGCATGTAGGTATGTAATAATGGATGCCTTCTTTCTTTTATCTTTCCGACTAACACACTGTTAATAATGTATTGCATTTGACAGAAATATGACCTCATGGTAAGTGTTACCATGAGGTCATATTTCTAATAAACCACATTCAAGTTAATGAAATGAAAAATATTTTTGAATTTATAATTTTTCTTCTTCTCGTTAGAAATTGACATTCCGAATCGGTTTACTTACATTATATTTGAAATTCATCAATATTCTGTATGGACTTAAATTGAATAAAGATATTTTTGATTTTTTTTTCTTAGTTTCAACTTTCTAGTATTCCTTTCTTTGATAGTTGATGGTGGTGAGAAATCATAACTGCTTGAACTTGGCTCTGACACGCTACCCGCGTATCTAAATGTCTATCAAGACACCTATAATATTGTTATCTTAAAATTCTTCTTGCAAAATAATATTTGTCAGCGTTGGTTCACAAAAATAAAACAACGTTAATCGTTGATAATTTATTAAAATGATCCCCACAATATATTATTGTGGATTGTATAAAGGCAAAATAATAACAACAAAATAATAACAAAAAGTGACCATGAACCCACGAATCATGCACCAAGCGATAAACATTCTGACGCAATCTAACGAAGGCTTCGTCAAAAGCTGGGGTTTGACTGAGAGCGTTAGATAGATAATATCGTCCACAAGGCACCCAATCTCAACGATTAGCCACGTACACAGGATTTACTATAGTGCACATGTGTGCACACAACACAAGTTCAATCTCTATTCCCTTATCTATCTATCATATTCCGATAGGACACCAGCGCGACACGACAGGAGAGAGATCGGGCGCAGGCAGTTTAGGACCAACGGATTAACGTGCTATCTGTTACTACTATAGTCGTATGTTAATACAATATTGTCTGATGTACAATGTAGGTAATGTGTGTAGCGATGTTATCTATTTGTCGGGGGAAGGTCAAGAGCTTTCCCTAGATCATCAGTTTGGGAGTACATTATTTTATTTAGTGGCGGTAGTTACTCAATAAAACCACAGCTCTCAATTTGTATTCAAATTTAAGGCGTAATGGACAACATTTCATATTTTTAACATGTCCATATTGTTTTTTTATATGAAAAAAGACATAAAATGAACGGACCCATATTTTTTCTTTTTTCAAAATTTGTCCATTTTCATGCATAAAATAATTATTACAATTCTTTATATTCTAAATAGACGTAAGCGCCAAATGACGTCATCGGACGGCTGAATACAGCGATATTCCTTTGCTTATCATTGTTTTAATAAAAAAAAGGTACTACTGTCAAAGGTAAATAATACTAGTGTCAACATTGTCAACGTCATTCATTCATACAACGTTGACAAGTTGTCTTTTTTTTGACAGTTGCATGTCATGGGTTTGGCATGTCGTAAATTTAAAACTATAATGTGCAAGGCAAAGAAATATTTTACATTCTGCCGTCCGATGACGTCATCTTACGTTTTTTAGTTTTTAATTTTTTTCTCAGTAAATAAGCAATATAAAAAGTCAATAAATATATATTCGCGCAGCGGAAAAGTAAATAAAGAAATGGTATTTTTTGTTTCAGAGCTTAGCAATTTTGAAATGTTGTCCATTACAACTTTAATGCTCTTTAGGCACTCATTTTTACTCATTAAAATAATTCTAGACACACTACAATGCTCCAGATGGGTCGAGAATACGCGATGTTCCCGGCGTGCGCTTCGAGGATCCGCTCGCTGCCGCGTTCCAAAATATATAAGTTACTCTATGGTAACTGCCTACCGCCCGCCGATTACATCCAAGGGTAGCTAGCTAATAGCAACGCAATCGCTCCCACCCAGACCCCAGCCTTAGCTCACCTTTGACCAGTTTGGCTGATCTTGGCCAAAGGCTGCCATTCTGCATTCTGCCACCAGCTGACCTTGCACTGGGTAAATCTAATATTGATGCATTTATGGGCAATCGCCAATAGTGACAGTATAGTAGCTCAGTTGTTAAGGATATGCCTTCCATAAGAGGAGTCGTGCATCCGAGCATGTGTCTCTTCTTCTTCAGCATTCTTTCGCCCACCGTTGGGAGTTTTCAAATCTATGTGCCAAATTTAGGCTTCATTCTTAAACGTTTAATAAGCCATTGCTAGCTAAAATGGTGATAGAGCAGTTTTGACGTTTGAAACTAAAAATGTTTTCTTGCTTTATAACACCATTTTAGGTAAAAGCTTAACAAACATTATTGAAGAAGACCCTACATTATTCACTTAGTCATTTTGAGTGTCTGTTGTTTTTTAAACGACTTCAAAAAAGGAGGAGGATCTATGTTAGACTGTATGTATGTTATTTTTTCATTATTGTTATTGTTTTTTATGTATAAGAATAAGACTAAGAATTTATTTATTAAGATACCAATAAAAAACATAACAATAACATAAAGAAAAGTAATTTAATGTTGGCACTTAAAAGGTCTCCGCTGAGCATTAGCCACGAAACCGTGAAGTCGTGAATGTATAATCATTGATCACTGATTTATTGCAGAATTATTATTTTTTTATTTTCACTCCCAAGTTGATCCCATTGTCACCATGTTAGGATTTGACGATGGGATCAAAAGTATGAAAAAAAATATCGACAAATAAAACCGTCTTCAAAAATCACGAACTGAAAAGTGTAAAATAATATTTTAACACTTAATACACTTCTGATAACAAAAGTATAGTTTTAATTTATTGTACTCTGTACTCTGTAATACCTACCTAAAAAGTTTAAGAGTATTTATCTATCTCTATGAGCATGTTTATGAAAATTAAATAGGCCCGGTTTATTTGCAGCTTAGTGTAGGATTGATACTGCGAAATGCTGGAAAATCTAAGTTTTTAGATTGATATTTTATCTAGGCATGATACTATAAGTACTTAGGTATATTACACTCGCTTCACTTGACACAAATCAACTCCGCATGTAGGCACCCACTCGTAGATAGGTACGGTCGGTCACATCAAGAGTGACAGCTACACAGTAATGTCACAAAATAACTAGACAAAAAAAAGTTAGTTGCCAGTATTGCCAATTCAGGCTTTCGGGCTAATTGAAGCTTCAAAAAGGGTTAGATTTTGCCAATAATTTTTATATAGTGGACTACTTTTCATTTTTCTATTTTCGTGCCTCGACGCCATATTCCAAATAGAAGAAAAAAATATTTTTGACCCTTCATGTCACACTGTGCAAAATGAAGTGCCGAAACGACACTATCCTACATATGAAAGTTGACTTAGAATGAGAAAACATGATGTTAAGCAATTGAATCATTCATCATCATCGTCATCGTCAGCCCATTTAAGTCCCCACTGCTGGGGCACGGGCCTCCCTCAATCACATGAGGGGTAATTGCCATACTCACCACGCTTGGCAGACGGGTTGGCGAGGGTTTTGATATAAATGCAGAGTTTTCCTTCTCTGGGTGTTTCTTCTCTGGTTTTGACTCATTATCATCATGGTAAGACTGGTCAGACTTAACTGTGATTGTCTGTACAATGGAAGCTATCGCATGTGAAATATCTTCTAGATGGCATGCCTGTGAACCGAGGTTCAACTTCAACATGATTGGCTGTTTAATCGTTAAATGTCAATTTGACATATCACGTCTAAAAATACCCAATCACCTTGTAGATGGACGTCAGGCCTATAGTACGCCATCTTGCGGATTTTTCACACGCGATTGCCGCCATTGAACGAGGCTTAGTTCTATTAAAATATACAACCTGTGCGGATAAAGATTGGAATCAGAAATGGAAAGAAAGAAAGAAAGAAATAATATTTATTTAGTGACACAAATAAAGTAACAAAATTACAAAATATTATTACATCTATAAAATTATGTACACTCGTGGGGTGCGAGTATAGACGCAAATAGTGTGCGAGCGGAATGAATAGATGCGCCGCCATTTCTGATCCCATTCTTTATCCGCACAGGTTGTATATATTAGTAGTAGTAGTAACTGTATCGTTTTTTTTTGCTTAGTATCTATTAAATATTAATACACATGAAAATTTCATCTCGTGTTCAGGCGGGACTCGAACCCACATCTTTCACAAACAGAGTGACTGTCCTACCAATTAAACCACTGAACGCATTACTAAGCCGTTTCAACAGTATTGATTCAGAAGATGAACTGGTGGTCAAATATTTGTAAAAATATTTCCACTGGATATTGTAAATATACCTACAATATTGATGAGACTATCGACAGCTCATGTCGAATCAAGCACTTACAATACAAATTTCGTCGGCCTAGTAACGTGTTTAGTGGTCTAATTGGTAGAACAGCCACCCGGATTGTGGAAGTTGTGGGTTCGAGACCCGCCTGAACACGAGATGAAATTTTTAAGTGTGTTATTATATACTTACTTAAGAATAAATTGCAAAAGATTGCTTTAAAAAATATGAAGTATCTATTAGATATTTTTTTTACATTCAGATAAAAACTTGTCGTCAGCATATCTTGTTGCGTTAAATGTAACGTCAATGTTTTACCACCATACAAATTTAGCTATAAGTGTTGATTAGAACAGGTTATTCAAAATGTTAACTTTGCTAGAAATTGCTAATAACGTCTAAATGATTAAAGTCAAGGTGACTTACTTCTTATTTTATACTGGTAATTTATTTGTACTCCGTCACACTATAAGGTTGAAATGCTAAAAGAGCATACTTACTTACCTATCATCATCATCATCATCAGCCCATTTAAGTCCCCACTGCTGGGGCACGGGCCTCCCTCAATCACATGAGGTGTAATTGCCATACTCACCACGCTTGGCAGACGGGTTGGCGAGGGTTTTGATATAAATGCAGAGTTTTTCTTCTCTGGGTACTGATGATCATGCCAGCAGCTTTACCTTAGTCGCCTTTTACGACACCTCGGTAAGAGTGAGGGTGGCCTATTCTACTCTGCCGGGGACCACACGGCCATACTTACCTATATAAATGTTTAAATTTCTTTTTTTATGCTAGAGGTGTCAAAAGAGCAAGCGGGTCACCTGATGGAGCCTTTCCTCATTGCCGAGCTAGTGACACAGATAGCTTTGAAAAATCTGGAAGTTCATGCTGGGGTTTGAATTTACAACCGTCTGGTTTGGAAGGTAAACGCCTACGAAAACCATCTTATCCACTGAGCTTCCATACCGCTCTAATCCTTGTCAATAACTTTAATGTACTCTATAGGTACTCAATACTTTATTTTCTCCACAATGTTACATACAATGACCGTGAGAGCCACGCTACTTTGGCATGAATAGGCCGGCTCGACCGGAGTAAAACTTCGGCCTCACAGAAAACCGGCGTGAAGCAGCATTGTGCTGTGGTACCGGAGGCCCAATCCGGGGGAAAGGGGAGTTTAAAGGTTGGCAGCGCACTTGTGATTCCACTGGTGTCGCGGGTGTCCATGGGCGTCGGCAATCTCTTACCATTAGGTGATCCGTCTGCTCTTCTGCCACTTATCACATAAAAAAATACAGGGATGGTTAATAATTTTATTAAGGAACAAAATTATGGGCCTCAAACTCTTTCTCTCTCAAAGGAATTTTAACAAGTAGATGACGCTACTTGAATTTTTTAAACTTGGTTACATTCATAATTATTATCAGCAACCCACAATCGTCCACTGCTGGACATAGGTCTCCCCTAACGCACGCCACTGCTCCCGATTTTCGGCCACTCTCATCCAGCCCACACCAGCCAGCCTTCGAAAGTCATCATCCCATCTTGTCGCATGGCGTCCTACACTATGCTTACTGACAATACAGCTCTCTTATCACATCATTGTTAATTTTAATACTCATTATAACATACATTAGTAGTTTATTTCTTATCTGTGAGCACGATTTTGTTATACTCGCCTAACATTTATTAGTTCTGTATAAAATGCTACCAGGCAATTAAGAGATCATGCGTTTCAAAGCAAGGTGTGACAAGAGACATATATTCTTAGAGTTTAAGTTTTAATTTTAAATACGTACCACCTGTGTTGGGATCTTAATAATAATAAATAAATAGGGAGGATTATAATAATAACTAAATATATAAGTACCTAAAGAATCGAAATCACGAATCGTATCTTCTTTGTTACAGATTTCTACATGACGCTGGGAAAACTACTGGAGATAATATCTGCAAATTCTAATATTGATGTAGATGAAAATGTTCACAAATACAAACGATGAATGGATAATTTGAAATGGTCTTTTAGAAATCAATGTAGAAGATGAAATCGTGATAACAAAAAGAAGATTTCTTAATTATATAGTTATTTTAACCAAAAACTAGAAGTCAAACAAAAATGGTTCAAACAATACAAAGGATTTTGAGTCAAACGCCCCCAGTAAATACTCCGAAAGAGGACACTTTCGCCAAATTGGTCGGCCATTTTGGGAAATGGCAGTTCATTATATTCTCAGCGGTTTTCCTAGTCAAATTATCATCAGGATGGGTACAGATGGCTATACTCTTTCTAACCCCAAGTTTGACTTATTGGTGCGTAGATTTTGGAAACTCTACATCTTTCGATAATTTAGAATTAGAAAGTTCTAATTCATTATTTAGAAACTACAGTAGAGAGTACGAAAATTCCACGTGTTATAAGAATTGCTTGAAGTACGAATATGATACAGGTTTGTCACTTCTTTTTAAGAATAGTTTATCAAAGTTAATCATAATTCATTTTAAATATCTTTCTCATTATTTCCATCTTCATCACTATCATATGACAAGTACTATATATCCTCAAGAATTGGTGCAATAGTAGATAAGTACGTGTCTTCTTTCATCAAATCTTCCACATCCTCTTCATTAATGATATTGTGCACAAATTAGTGTAATGCTAAGGAATGGAACTCCCTGCCGAGGTCTGTTTTTCATGACTACTGTAATATGGACATTTTGAAGGCAAGAATGAACAGGCGTCTTTTAGGCAAACGCTTATCATCCTAGACCTCATCGTCGCTTTCCATCAAGTGCAATTGTGGTCAAGTGTTAGCATATATATAAAAACAATACATAGTCTTCTTAAAGTACCTGGTTATTCACTTTTTCATTAATTTTTTTACAGGCTTGTTCGAGAACACCATAGTATCAGAATGGGACCTAATCTGCGAACGGCAATGGCTAGCCAGTTTCACGCAGATGGTGTTACAACTGGGTATACTAATTGGCAGTATTCTGTTCGGATTTTTATCCGACAGGTGAGTAGAAAACAAAACATTTTACCTAAGTATACATTTTTAGATAAGAAAAGATGTCAAGGACCTGAGAAAAGTAAGAAACTTGACATAAATATATGTTGTTAGTAGAAGATAAGATTATATTTTTCACGTCAAGATGATGTTGAGAAAATTTAAGTAACAGTAACATAATAAAAATATTAGCAACTTATCTTTCACAATTAAAAATACGGTTTTAATCATAATTGAGCAAATACAATAAATTAAAAAACCATAGTAGGTAATGGCAACTGGTTGAGTAGCAAGGTCAGTTCTTTATCGGCAACTGGTTGTAAACCTTAGTTGCCAATGTGGCCGGAGGGAACCAGTTCACTGAACCGTAAAGACATCATGTAAATACAAATAGAAACAGTGTAGGTATCATTCAATGTTTCAAACAGTGTATCATTCAATGTGTATCATTCAATGTGTATCATTCACTAATTTAGTACATCGTCAATACTACTAGAGACTAAGCTCGAAGACCAAATGACACGGATATTCCATCCACTGTGTTGCTCAAATGGAAAATTTTAACACGGAAAATGTAAGGAAAAGTCATAAACAATAATTTATGCTACATGTCAAAATGATCTTCGACCGGGCGTATCGACCTTTCAATGTCCTACATTAATAACGACCTTTTCATGTTCTATATGGATAACGACCTTTCAATGTTTTTTTACAATACTGAATGAGGCATACCTCTTATTTCCAGGTTCGGCCGCAAGGTGACGTTCTTAGTCTCCATCACCACGCTCATTGCTTTTGGGTTCGTGGTCCCCTTCTCCCCCAACTACATAGTCTTCACCACGTCACGCTTCTTCCTCGGGATGGCCACCGCTGGAACTATGGTCATCTCCTTCGTCATCATCATGGAATCTGTTGGACCCAGGTACGTGGTTACATCTGTTATTTATTTTAGGGAAAATCATTTTTTTTACATCATAGCGGACAATCGAGAAGACAGTACACCTGATGGTAAATGATCACCGATGCCCATGGGCATGATATGGATACTTACATTTTAATGACACAAACCCAATTTTAAAATGCAAATAAATTTCACATAAAAATATTTCTCCTCCCCTTTGCCGGCGGCACACATACCGCACATCTTACATCCCAGCATCTATAATTATCATATTTGAAAACTATGTTTAAAGATACCTACATAATGTTGAATTTCTTTTATTATTTCGTCAAATTAAAGAAGATAATAAGAAAAAACTCAACATATCTTGAAACGTACTTTTCAAATATGACAACAAAGTAAGATCAATTATGCTTATTTTCCACTGGGCGTACGATATGACTCCTCTCGTGTAGCAGGTACCGGGGATTATTCCTTTCCGTCACCCTGCTCTGTCCCCTCATGGGGACAGAACGGAATAAAAAGTTTCATCCGTCCCCCCTTTACAACCGACAAGGGGATAGTTGGAACTTATTTGATTGCTTAACGGTTCTATCTGTCCCCTTATCGCTATTAAGGGGACAGATGGAACTATTTATTTCTTGTTGGTCCCCCATAAAATTAATGTATAGAAATAATATTATATCCTATTATGTTGTTTATATAACATTACATTAAATTAAAGACTAGTGGTTTAGGGTTTATAAACAAGTGTATTTGAACAAATAAATAAACATTTCTTAATTCACTAATAATGTTTCTTTGTTTTTCTCATCGGTCACGCTCCGATTAATCGCGCGGTTTTCGCTTACCATCCGGTGATACGTCTGCCACCTATCACATAAAAAAATACGGGATTTCATTTCCTAAGAGAAATAATATTACTTTAAATCTCTACCATCCACAGGTACAGAGAACACCTCGGCTGCCTCTTCCAGATCCCCTTCATCATAGGCCACATGACCGTCCCCCTCTTCGCCTACTTCTTCAGAAGCTGGGACACCTACACCCTGGCCTTGGCCATCCCTCCGCTCATCTACCTGGGCTACTTCTTCTTGCTGAACGAGTCCCCGAGATGGCTGGTCAGCGTTGGGAGGGTGGATGAAGCGACTAGTATTGTGACGAGGGCCGCACAAATGTAAGATTTTGTCGTTTCAATTCTGTCTATTTAAATGCACATACAGTCATGTGCATTTTTCATGGATCTTTTTAGCATGTAGATATATAGATAACTAATACTTTATTGCACCACATACAAAACATAAAAGCTAGGTTATTATACAATATACAATTGCAACAGCGTTTTGACGGCAGCAATTTTAAATGTGGGAGAGCCACGTTTAGGCATGAATGAGCCGGCGCGACCGGAGTGATACCACTGCCTCACAGAAGACCGGCGTGAAGCAGCGCCTGTGCTGTGATTCACCGTGCGAGTGAGGTTACCGGAGGCCCAATGGGGGGGAAGGAGAAAAGGTTGGCAGCGCACTTGTGACTCCACTGGTGTTGCGGGTGTCCATGGGCGGCGGAATTGCTTACCATCAGGTGATCCGTCTGCACGTCTGCCACCTCGCATGTAAAAAAAAGCAGTATTTCCTGATGGTTACCACTATTTAGGGACCTTCAAAAGAAATGGGTATTATTATCTTACTCTATGGGGTACATCTTTGTAAAAGGCTGGAAACGCATCAGCATCTCTCTGATCTCGCAATGTTCATGCGGCGGTGATCACTTGGGTGACCTGCTTGTTGATTGGTAGCCTCTAGCATAGACTAAAATCGAAATACCAGTAAACGCAGAACTAAAATAGAAATTTATGTGGCAATATTTGGAAAACATACTGCGCCGACCCCAGATAACCAGGAGCCCAATTCTCAGGTTTGTGATATTTTGAAAACATGGCGGATATCACTTGAAAACCATACAAAAAACTATGTTGTAGTGATATATGTCGTATGAAAATAAATGTCACGAGCACGAGAATTGGGGTCCTGGGACGAGGGCAGGAGGATGTTTGGATAACATCTGCGAATATTTCTACCATCCATCCATTTTTTTTCTGTATTATATCTTCAGGAACAACTTACCAACGGGTAAAATCAAGGAGACCCTCATGGAACTATCGCAGGAGATCCAGTCCCAACAACAGGCTCAGAAGCCGAACTACTCAGAGCTGTTCCGCAGCCAGCTGCGGCGCAAGACCCTGTGCTGCTGCGTCATCTGGCTAATCACTGGCGTAACCTTCTTCGGGTTGAACCAGTACATCAGCCAAACCAGCCCTGATCCTTTCATCAGTGTCACGGCAGCTGGAGCGATTCAAGTACTTATACTTATTATTTATTCTTCTTTTTATGGGCAGACGGATCACCTGATGGTCAGCGATTGACAAGAAAGACACAGAATACATCAATGGACTCAAAAATATGCTGCCAAGCACTCTCAATAATTCGGCGAAAAGGAACTGCTTCACGCTGCTTTTCTTAGAAGCCATGATATCATTTCGGTCAAGCCGGCCCATTTTTGCTGTAGCTTTTCCACAGTGCCCAAGCAATTACGTTGAACTTTGATCTTATGTCTGTCTACGAAAGGCCATCTAGCGGGTTTCCCACTCATGGTGGCCTCTAACCTATCCTATCTACATTGACTTGGTTTTACTTCTTTCTAATTATATTCCAGGTACCATCAATCCTCCTCACCATCTGGCTGGTCAAGACCTTCGGCCGTAAAGGTACCACGATGGCCTTTTCCTGTTTCGGTGGCCTCTGCGTCATCACTCTCGGCTGCCTCCCCGCGACCTTCGCTATCAGGCTAACCCTCGGGACTCTTGGAGTCAGCTGCGCCTCTGTAGTCGCCACCACGATATATATTTACACATCGGAACTGTACCCAACTGTAGTAAGGAACATGGGAATGGGAGCTTCTTCGACTGCAATGAGAGTCGGCTCCATGGCTGCCCCCTTCATATCTAATTTGGCGCCATCTGTTCCCTGGCTGCCAACAGTCATTTTTGGAGGGGCTCCGATATTGGCCGCGTTTCTTTGTTTGCTGCTGCCGGAGACCAAAGGGAAAGTGCTGCCTGACAGCATCGGTGATATGGATGATAAGTAGTTTTGTAGTCATTATCACCATCCTAGCGTGTCCTTCCCAGCTGCAACCAAAGCTGACGCTTCGGAGCCCGGGGTACACATCATGATGCAGGATGCGAGAAGTCTGGTAATTACAATGCGTTTTCTGTCTGACCTTCGCAACCACCATACGGGGACGAAGATCAAATGAATCATAGCTACACGTCTAGATGAATGAATTTTCGTCCAGAATAGTTTTCAAAACGTGTAGGTTTCCTGACGATGTTGTCTCTCACCGCCGAGTGGTAGAAATACGCACATAGATTTGAAAATCCAGGAACATACTTAGGGCACTCACTCGGACCCTCACAGGGCACTGCAACTGCAAATTAAACAAGCACCTGCACAACATGGGCCTTACAGATACCAAAATCTGCAGGTTCTGTCGCGAGGACGGGGAAACGATTATCCATGTCCTCGGCGAGTGCATAGCGCTGCACCGCTGCAGAAGCCGGCACCTGGGAGAACACATGATCTCAGCTGACGAGATCAAGAGCTCCCCCATCAGCTCCATTCTCGGGTTTATCCTGGAACTGGAGCTACATGAGGTGCTGTAATAGGTTACGGGGCTGCCACAATAGATCATCTACTGGTCGCAGTGGCTATGAGACGCAGGGCTTACCCCATTTCTATCAAATAATAAAAAAAAACATACTCGGATTTCACGTAACTACACGACCTCCCGCCAGTATATATGTAGCTCTGTGATAGAAGTAACTACTTATATTAAGTCGTTTTTTTTTTTGTAATTTATTTTTAGTAGTTTTGTGATATTAGTATTAAACTATTTTTGAATTCTCGTGGAGTGGCACAGACATCCTGTCTCGTGCTTCGTCTAGAGCTGAACTAACCCGTGTGTCTACAGGGTAGGCTTTATGAATTGAACTGACTGGCCTGATGGCGCATTTGTAGTTAGTGACCCAGCCTCATGGCGAAGACTGATTTTATAATTAGTCCATGCTCATACGTTACGCCAAAGGTCGTGAGTTCGATCCCAACCCAAGAGCTGCTAAACGAATTTATTTTTATAGCTTACTAATTACTATTAGTATTATATACTTTTATTTTAATATTTTATATTATATTTATATTAAATATAACAAATATTTCAAAATATCCCGTACATTAATCTGACTCCGAGATAGATATCTCAAGCACCTGTGTTACGTATATCAGAACCAACAGCAGAATTACAAATATATACCTACATTTAATACTTTTCTTTTGTAAATACATACTTATAATACACAGAAACTTTTAATAAAAAGAATTCTTATTATAATACAAATAATATTACTATTTTATTGGCATCTAATTTTAATTCAATGTATGTAATTAGATTAACATTAGAACTATGTTTACGAACTGTTAAATCTATATCTGTACTTCGTATTTTATTGTATAGGAATGATCCGCATGATGGTCGAAATAAATGCTTCCATTTATTCATTCATTGACAAATACAATCGCAACGTAGAATCACGTCCGTGTAAATAGTATCTAAAGATAAAACATTTTTTTTTATCTACTTTGTAATTCACATTATGGCTTTTGTATTATACTAAGCTTTAAGGTAAAAATATCATAATAAATACTTAGTAGGTACCTACTTACGATAAAAAAAAAACGCTTTTTATTGTATTTTAAGCACATTAACGTAACCGGACGATCTGTGTGGAAATCATTAGGGGAGGCCTATGTCGGTAGATTAATGGACGCTGAAATGATGAAGATGATGAAGCTCATTTATATTTTTTACAGACGCATGCAAACTAAACGCATCTTATAATACTTAATAAAAACTACCTACCTTCATTTTTTTCGTTCTTCGGTGAGAACCTCGGTGGAGTGGACATGTCTCGCAAATAGCAG
This sequence comes from Marasmia exigua, assembly GCA_019059595.1. NCBI lineage: Eukaryota > Metazoa > Arthropoda > Insecta > Lepidoptera > Crambidae > Marasmia > Marasmia exigua. The sequence goes on from CM032482.1 coordinate 21,689,058, forward strand.
ATGAGCGAGTGGTGAACTGCATCTTCTATTCAGAGACTTACTAGTTCGGCAGGCGGAAACGCGGTGGTCAGTCAGTGTCTCGGATACGAGGATGCTCTGACACCACAAAAAAACTGTAATTGAGCCCGCCCAACTAGTCAACGCATAATTTGTGGATGTAAAATTCGAAAACAGAAAGAACTTTGTACTATTTAGGAGATAAACATAAGTCCTTACCCCTCTGATGTGAGCCCGAGGGGGGGCGGCACAAAGATGGTCCCGTTCTTTGGTATTTTTCTTACTTCTCGAAAACGGTGCTTCATACGAAATTTTGTTGTACTACATAATAAAAGCCAATCAAATTCTCTACAACTTAGTCTTTTGCATTTTGTCAAGCCGTTCCCCAGAACTGGGGTAAACTACGTGGTAGAAAGTTCTGCGAGATACGCACAGAACTAGACCGTCATCCATCGATATGATGAGGATGGAATGACAATCGCTTGCAAGTTTTGGTTTGATGTAAGAAAGCTGCAGGGAGTAGAATAAACAGTTCCTCAGAGCTCTCCCCGTCATAAATCCTATCATTATAATGGTGGTCTGCTCGTGTTACCTCAGTGGGCACACGTTCAGCAATGGTTGTCTACACCAGTCAATGAAAAGCACAACACAGGGCAATTGTTACACAAAGTGTCGTACTACATAATCGCTGGGATAACATCATCATTTGGCTATATGATGTTACATGCCCACCAATGCATTTCTGCAAAGATAATAATACCTTACACTACTCGACAGATCTAAAATTGAACTGTTGTTAATGGCTAAATAATACTGCAATAGAAAGCGTCTAAATTGTACGTATTCATTATAACTATAATGTATCAATACGGGGGATTAACACGATATTTATTATGTGAAACAACATTGTGTACTCACATATTTGGTACGACGTTTCGGCTACGTTACAGCAGCCGTGGTCACGAGCGGACTGGCGGAGCACGGCGTCGTCTGCTGGGGCCGGGCTGTGAATCTTCGGACACCCTCAAATTTTTTGATATTAATTCGCCACTAGATGAATTGTCAGTGAAGCTACTCCGACACACTACACTAACAGTATCGGTGTTTGTTTGCGTTAGTAATGGCCTAGCACGGGGTTTGCACTTGTTAATTACTGGATTCCATGTCGATGATATTTTAAAGCCATCCTCCCGATTGAAAGTCTTATACTTCTTGATCTCAATAGCTTCACGTACTATCCTGGCATGATAATGACGATCGGTGGAGAGGATTTTCGGGTCATGTAGTTCCATCCAATGACATAATAAATATCGTGTCAATCCCCGTATTGATACATTATAGTTATAATGCAACGCGAAAATCTAAAAAACTATTCATTATAACATCTAATGTCTTTATCTGCTGTCCACAAAATCTGTTCGTCTGTGCTTGAAAATGAAATCGGTAGTGTTGACTTTTACTACCTACTATTATAAAAGCGTTCTAAAGTTATTACCGTACTTAAAGCTCATGTGATCCCATTTTAACATGAAACGTTAAAAGGGGCTGGTACTAGTTTTGATCCTGGACTATCCTTAGTTCGCGGTTTGGAATAAGGGGGTTATTGTTTTACTTATTTGTGAATCCATATCCGTACAGATAGTTCAACTCACGAAGACGCGCCCCACCACTTACCTGGATACGCAAATTAATCATTTAAATAATTTGTACACTTCTCACAAAAAAAAAATTCAAGTAGAGCATCTTTTCAGTTACCCCGTGACGTTTTGTCAATTTATAATAGAGTGTAAGTGATAATGAGAAAGGGTGGGACGCGTCTTCGTGGATTGAACTATCTGTATCTATTTCATCTACCACCATACCATCACCTATCCAGGGGCGGATCTACATAAGGGCTTTTAAGGCCCAGTGCCCCGGGATACAACTATCTTAGGCCCACAGTCCCTCCACCAGCCCATGGTCCTTCCTACCGTCTCGGCATACGGACCGAATCTTGGGAGACGCTCATCAGGTACTTGCTAAGGGCTCTTTCCCCGGTGCGTTTCTTTACTCCCTACAAAGTCTGTGTCTGTGTCCCATCTCAATGTCACTTCTCCCCAAATGGGGCGTGAAACATCACAACACAAGCGACTCGCGCTCGGGCAGTTCCACATCAATCAATCTCCTTCCTGATGTTAAGCCTTTTGTGTGCAAACGCACGCAACCGTCGAAAACCTTCTGCAGAGTTGACCATCTCTTGATGGTATACTGGTCCTATCTCGTTTTTGTTCCAGTCATTCAGCATCTGTTGCCGCTCTTCTTCATACAGCTGACATTCCCACAGCACATGGTCCCGAGTTTCATTAGCTTCTCCACAGGGACGACTGTGGCCCAGTAACTATCTTAGGCCCAGTGGAAAATTCTCCAGATGGGGTCATGGGGCTTAGGTAAACAAAACCAACTGCTGTCTGACCTTCACAATCCTTAAACGTTTGGACCATGAGCCACGATATGGTAAGACTTGGTGCGACGGTCTCCTCGTGTGGCCCTGCTGCTGCAAATCTGGCGATCCGGTGAACCTCCCGAATCCAGCAGATCCACTACCAGCGTGGGGTCCGGTGACCCCTGGGCAACGGGTAGTAAGTAAAGGGTTCGTCTTTACTATCCAACGGTCAACAGAATGCACCGCGTTTGAGGGGCGGCCGCAGTCCATCAGCGACCGTCTGGGAGGCGCTGCCGGTTCATCCTGTTCGACTTGTGACGCGTCCAAGTAGACCCGAGTGTAACACTCATGAATTCAATGATCGGAGTAAGTAGAGCTATTTGGGTTCATTGACCGCAAACATAGATGTTATTATGGACATGCCCCGGGATTCTGACTATGATCCCGGGATTAAAATAAATAAATTATTATTTTAGTGTTACATATTTAACGCATTTTTTATATTGTGTGCCATAGATGTTATTTCTTTTTAGAAAGTTATTAATGTATTTATATTTTTAAACTAGAGAATAATTCGTTTTATTTTAATTAGAATGTGGCTTTTCCTTTATGGATGAATATTTCTACACGATTAACATTGAATTCTGAAAATCAGTGGTTTGCTTGGCAATGGCTGAAAATCAGTGGTTTGCTCGTCGAGTAAACAATTCACTGAGCCATTGCCATTTCGCACCACTACTGCACACACGCCTCACTATAAGACCTTCTGGGGATTTTTACTGTACTTACTTTTATACTGCTCTGAATGTGTGCTTTTGATGCGAATAAACGTTTTATCTATCATCTATCTAATTTGTTCGATTATTTGGGGTAGTACAGTCAAAAGCACATCAGACTATACACTTTGACCTTGAGACCGCCCTTATGTCCGTGGCATATGCTTTATTATCGTACCTACTGCAAGTGTATACCGTGATGTGCTGTTGACCGTACATCACTAGAATTTAAAAAGAAAATGGGTTGACACACACAACACGTTCAATTCTCTAGAAAAATAAATGTTTAGTAAGTTTATAAATAGTTTAACAGAGAAATTAAATCGTGAAATTATCTTTTTTGTCTTTATTGAAATAAATAAATTTTAAAAAGTTCAGTTATTGTGCTTTTTAATAAAGAAAGATTAATAAATTCAATGACCGTTGTTACAAGGTTACGTTGACGAATTTTGTTAAAGTGTCAAATGTGACCTTTTAATTGGCCCAACTATAGTTGGCCATCCAACGGTGAGCCGCGCCCAGCGAGAATGTCCAAGCCACACACTCTCGGCGGAGACGCACGCGCAGCGTCGATGCTACTTATTGTAGGATACAATCCGTGCCTAGTCCGCCGTATAGGCGGACATCCGCCCGGGGAATATCGTGGAGGGAGGCTTTGGCTGTATCACCATGATACTCCCCAATATGGGCGATGAGGGAGAACCGCAGGGGGTTTAGTGGGTATGGGAGAAGCCCCCCGCCAAAGGAGAGCTCCACCTAACCCGGCCACCCCCCGGTGGTCTGGTATGCATAAGGTAGTCGGCTCATCTCTTGAGCCGACGGCATTCCCCCTGCGAAAAAAAAAAAAAAAAAAAACAAAAAAAAGGATACAATCCGTGCTACATTGTCTGGCTATCCATGTACCTTAATAAACGTCTCTAAACGATATAGTGTACATCAGTCACTGCAACACCACCAACCCGCAACCCCAGAAGGCGTGCCGTTCAAGTTGAACACCTTATATCTGGCGGCCAACTTGGGGTACCGTTTGGTGACGAAAGAAATGAAAATCTATCTATATAGACACATTAAAACAGGTAAATAGGAAGGTAATTCAATTCAAGAGTAAATTTACAAAATTGTATTTGGAAATTGGCCTTTGTTCCAATTTATTCATATAAAATTTTATATGATTACAATAGATTGTTGTCATAATTGTTATTGTGTAGGAGCGGAAATTACATACCAAAGAAATTCCTTTTTTAATTCTGTTTAATAATTAGTTTTAGCTTTATTTTTTGAAACAGTTATCGTAACAATAATTATCGTCTAAATATAAAGGGTTCTATTTAGATTTTCGGGTTTGATTATCGTCAACAGTGAATACGAAGTCAACATGAGATTGCTGGGGAAATTATTTGTTTTATTCATTCCTGGATTTGTTTCTGTAAGCCATTTTCAATTTTACGAGTACATAACAAATTAGCTAATTTAGTAAAATAGAAATTGAACATCCATCCCTACCTTCTTTAGTCAATTATAATTCTTTGCTTTTTCACGGTTCATTGGTGCCACCAGCAGATTTTTAATGAGTGAGTGAGTGAGTGATGATTTTTGATGAGCTCGATCGAAGTTATACCACGGCCTCAGAAGAAACAGCGTGAAGCACCATTGTGCTGTGTTTCGCTGCGTGGCAGGCAGGCTTAAAGGTTAGCAGGGCACTTGTGACTCCACTGGTGTCGCAGGTGTCCAAGGGCGGCGGCAATTGCTTACCATCAGGTGATCGTCTGCTCGTCTGCCACCTACACATAAAAAAAAGATTGACAATAAATGAAAAACTGGCTAAGACATTAAAAATAAAACAGGATTTGTGATTTTCAAGCTTATTTTGTACACGCTATTCATGTCACATTCATCTTTAGGAAGATTTAAATTTTTGTGGCCACTTTTTTAAAATAATATTGCTAGGGTAATGGCACCAATCATGGACATGTTAAGCGTACTAAATTAGAACTTCATTTAAAAATGGGATGTTTCTTGACGATACAAAAATTATGATTTTTTTTCGGCACTCAAATAAATGAGGAACATTCAATTAAAACCTAAAATCCTGTACGTTTAATATATAATTATTTTTTTATTTATATAATGGCTGCTACTGTCTTTCGACAGTTTGACCGGTGCAGTGTGACGAGTGGATTCTATTTTAATCAGTTTTGACATCATCTGAAACAAAACAGTGTACCTAATTAATAGAAAATATATTTTAGTGACGTTTGTCAAAATTACAACCCAAATTGGTCTATTGGTTATGCTTCAGTGTTGTCAGTTGAAAAATGTTGCGACAGTTGGTTCCGTGTCCATTACTGGTGTCGTCATCCTAACAATGGACAACATTTCATATTTTTAACATGTCCATTTTATTTTTTTATATGAAAATAGACATAAAATGAACAGACCCATATTTTTTCTTTTTTCAAAATTTGTCCATTTTCATGCATAAAATAATTATTGAAATTCTTTTTATTCTAAATAGACGTAAGCGCCAAATGACGTCATCGGACGGCTGAATACAGCGATATTCCTTTGCTTATCATTGTTTTAATAAAAAAAAGGTACTACTGTCAAAGGTAAATAATACTAGTGTCAACATTGTCAATGTCATTCATACATTCAACGTTGACAAGTTGTCATTTTTTTTGACAGTTACATGTCATGGGTTTGGCATTTCGTAAATTTAAAACTATAATGTGCTAAGCAAAGAAATATTTTACATTCTGCCGTCCGATGACGTCATCTTACGTTTTTTAGTTTTTAATTTTTTTCTCAGTAAATAAGCAATATAAAAAATGAATAAATATATATTCGAGCAGCGGAAAAGTAAACAAAGAATTGGTATTTTTTGTTTCTGAGCTTAGCAATTTTGAAATGTTGTCCATTCTTGCACTTCACATCACGTAACATTTTTTTTTACTTCCAGTCACTACAAGTAATAATGGAGAGGGCTAGCGTCACCGAGCTGAACCCAAAATACTTGTACTTTGGCAATGCTTCCGTGACCCGGTTCGGACGCAAGAGCCCCTACTACCTGAACCTCAGCGGGGGGCTTAAGCAGTCGTGGAACAATAATATGACGGTAAAGGTTACGGCAAAAAAAATAGCAGCTCCACCACCGTGCGCTTTACAAGTCATTTTTTACCACGCACCTCCTCATAGTGGAATTTCTTTTATTTTTGGGCCTAATCCCGCGCACGGAGACAGCCGCACGTGTGATTCCGGAATTAACTTCCCGCAGCGGTATTTCCGAACCGGTACGACATTGAGATCTTCAATAAAGTATCAGCCTATAAACTGTCCCACTGCAGGGCAAAGGCCTCCATCATAGAAATCAAGTCATCGCTACTATGATGGGATTAGGCTTAATCACCACGCTTGCCAAATGTGGATTGGTGATCACAAACCCGAGCTATGTTCGAAAAATTCCAAAACATACTTTTCGCTCGACCCGGGAATCGAACCCAGGACCCCGAGATCACGGCCCGGTACTTAAACCACTAGACCAACAGGGCGTCTAGATCTTCAATAAATTTTATTTATTTATTTTAGATCTTCAATAAACAAGCCTATACATTCCTAAAAGGCCGGCAACGCATCTCCACTCCCTCTGGTGTGGCTGATGTCCATGGGCGGCGGTGATCACTTACTATCAGATGACTCGCCTGCTTGTTTGCCTCCCTTTCTCATAAAAAAAGGCTTCGGCATGAATGAGCCGGCTCGACCGGAGTGATTCCACGGCCTCACAGAAAACCGGCGTGAAGCAGCGTCAGTGCTGCGGTTCGTGAGGGTACCAGAGGCGCAGTCTGCGGAAATGGGGGTTAAAAAGTTGGCAGCGCTGGTGTTGGGAGGTCTATGGGCGGCGGAAATCCCTTACCATCAGGCTACAGGTGTTCCGTCTGCTCGTCTGCCACCTATCAAATAAAAAAAGGAAGAAAACCTAAAACTGGAACCAGCCACGGGCTTAGCCAGGGGAGGGTTTTGGTGGATCACGCGCCAACATACATTACATTAATTTCTAGCAAGATTTAAATTTTTAATGGCCACTTTTTTAATCTTGCTAGACTTAATTGCGATGTATGTTACAGTTCAGGGCCATGATAAATACTTTTTTAAATGTCTTGGTAATTTTTTTCATTAATTGTCATAGGATAGTCATCGTAGTCATATTTTCATTAGAATCAATAAAAAACCGGTGGTGGCGCTACTGACCCGTTACCTTTAACGGATCAGTGGCTCTAATTCAAAAATGGAATTTAACCCTAGATCCACATAATATTCTTCGAGTACCTTCACAACGAGTATCGTCGGTCGTTCGTCGAGATGCACCTGAAATTCTGCGACGCCGTCAACTCCGACCCCTACGTCGGCAACATGCTGGCCAGGGGGGGGATCAAATGCCCTTTGCCGCCGGTAAATAAACCTCATCTAAACGTGTTATTCTCAGTTGCTACCTGCTTACCTACGGAGTACCAAGGACTGTAACTACGCTTGGATTATGATCCAAAATAAAAATAGTCTGGTAACTCCGATCCCTACCAACATGCAGTTCATGGGGAGGGGGAGGAGGCTCATCTAATACCCATGGCGCCGGTAAATAATCCCCTTTCTCTGCTCAACTAGACTGATAAACTCTATAATGTTGAGCAGTGGGTAATACCAACTGCTCAACTTCTTCTAGTTGACTTAAATACGATCTCCGGTCCAACAGCAACATGTAAGTAGTAAGAAAGAAATAAGATTTGACTCGAGTTACAAATAGTATTTTTTTACGAAAATCTAAATTATCAGGCACGTGTATAAAGCTAGTCAAAACAGTTTCTCTATGATATGTTATTTTGAAGTTTAAAACATGTGTGTAGATAAAGTACTGTATGTTTCCTTACAATAAAGAAAAAAAAGTAGTATATGAGACTGCACATAACTCGCAAATGCTATTGCAAAACTCGAAAATTATATACTATCAAATGTCTTTAGCCAGAAGGTTGACTGGTAGAAATCGCTTCCAGCGAGATTTTTGCTATGCCTGAATTTTGTATGTTTGTGAAAATCTTATTTTCAAAGTTGGTTTATAAAGACACACACTATTTTGTTATAGGAGAGCGAAGTGTTTTCTACGCAGACTCGGTCTAATGATAAACACTTTTCACTTATCTGTGCAATTAAGTATATCTCTTAACCACTTATCCAGTGACAGTCACAAATTACTATTGTCTAACAGGGAGACGTGCACCTTAGGAACCTGACGGTAGAAGCAGCAGAGTTCCCGAACGTGTGGCCGTTCCGCAAAGCCAAGCTGGAGGTCAACCTGGGGGTCACCGACACCAGCATCATCATGGCACGGGTCGTGGTCTTCATTACTTTCTTACAAAAGAAAAAGAGCCGATAATTAAGCCACTGTTACACATGCTCATTTAAATAAACATTTCACAACATCACATACATTGATCTGACTCCGAGATAGGTAGCTCAAGCATCTGTGTTACGGATATCAAAATCAACAGCGGGATTACAAATATATACATAAAATACTTTTCTTTTGTAAATACATACTTATAATACATAGAAAACACCCAGACCAATACAAACAGACATGTTCATGCACACAAATGTTTTTACTGTGCGGGGATCGAACCCGCAACCCTTGGACCAGAGATAGCGTTCACTACCACTGTTCCAAACGGGTCGTCATTTGTTGCACGCTTAAGAAGCATGCCAAATATGAGCATGCTATGACCTGTCTACATTTGTTATCAATAAGCATGTTATTAACCTTATTTTAGCATGCTAAAAAAGGAGACCTGTTTACACGTGCTAAAGCACTCCGCCACACTCTCCTTTATACCCGCATTACAGGAAGCATGCTTAAAAATCGACCGGCGTGCGATTTTTAAGCATGCCTATTATTAGCACGTCCATCCACACATGCTGCTAAATAGCACTTGCTCAAAAGTAGCATGCTTAAAGCACTTGTAACAGTACCTTTACTCCTTGACAATTTGTTTTATTATGGACTATTTATATGTTTCTCAAGGTGCTCCCATAGCAATTATTTACCTACGTACCTACATCTTTGTTTTGTAGTAAACGGCAGGCAATGAGATTATAGAGCATAACATGAAAAGCAATATCATGAAGACCTCCATAATTTGAACAAATCCTTAAATCGTTAATATTTCACCATTGGTCATCCACAATTGGCCAAATCGTATTTAATAGGCCAACCGTAAAACTTTAAAGTTTGCCCGGAAAATGTATTGAGAACAATAAAAATTATATAAATATTTGTAAGAAAATCTAACATATCTATAAGAAAGAAATTTTAACTTTTTAAAAGATGGTGTGAACTGATGCAATAGATAGATAGATAGATATACTTTATTGCACAAAAAAACACAACTTTAAAAGCTAGGCATTACAGAAACTTAATTGTACAATTTCGGCGGTCTTACACATTAAACAACGTGCGTGCACTTTAAATTCCGCGAACAACCGCTGTAATTTTTATACAGATACGGGTAGCTCCATCTGTTATAATTTTAGAGAAACCGACTGATTAATGTCATTGGAAAACTCCTCATTGTCTGGGAGAAAAACAAGAGGTTGGGTCCTATAAAATCGTATGCCGTTTAACCCAACCAAGAGGTATGCCATTTTGTCCATTTCTGATCCTCAAACATTATCAAACCTGATATAAAATTTGATAAAAATTTTAAAATGTTAACACATTCTCGGTGTTTTAAGTAAGTTAACGTTTTAAAATAAAGCCAATAAATAAAATTTACTTGAAATTATTTTGATTTTACGATGAGACAACATCCGGCTGAGAAAAACTAGCGACTTCAAAAATCAAACAAATAAGTGTCTACGCCAAGCGGTCGCGCGAACGACAAATACGACAATGGCGTCGTCGCAGGTTCCGATATGTAACTGGACCCTCATCATCATCAGCCCATTTAAGTCCTCACTGCTGGGGCACGGGCCTCCCTCAATCACATGAGGGGTAATTGCCATACTCACCACGCTTGGCAGACGGTTTGGCGAGGGTTTTGATATAAATGCAGAGTTTTCCTTCTCTGGGTGCTGATGATCATGCCAGCAGCTTTACCTTAGTCGCCTTTTACGACACCTCGGTAAGAGTGAGGGTGGCCTATTCTACTCTGCCGGGGACCACACGGCTAACACGGTCACACGGTTACTGGACCCTCATTTTGCCCTTATTAAGATAAATTAAATCCCCATAGTTCCGAATTAATTACAAAAAGTATATTTTAAATCTACAAAAATTAAGTAGTACCTAGAGCTGTGCTGTCCATCCTCCATACCCCTCTGAGAGATTTTATATTTAATTTTTCTGACACAAACACCCACACTCGTACACACACACACAAGCATGAACACACGTGGGTATATGAAATATTATTATAATGATAATTCTATGTAAGTGTAAAGTATAATAACACCAACACTAGTTTATTGTATTTATTTTTATAGCAGTGCTCTTTCTATGGGTACATACAGAATACCAGCGTCGGGGTGTCTCGACACCCCGACACATGCTGAGTATGTGCCTTTTCGGTGTTTTAATGTATACTGTCATTATTTTAAATGTTTAATGTTATTTTTATACACTGAATAAATAATTTTCTTTCTTTCTTCGTTCTTTCTTTCCATGCGTCGCCATGTACTCGTATACATCCTATATTAAAAGCCAGACTTTACAAGAATACAAGTTTAATTTATACATGAAAAAGTACATTGAAAAATGATAGGGGCCGTTTAGATCCATTGTGATAGGGTAATTAATTGTAATAATGCGTACATCATTCATCGCAATTTAAATAAATGGTCATAGCTACCAGTGTGTAATTAGATGTATTATGGGTTTGGGTAGTGTGTTGGCTTTTGATAAATGGCGCATTTATGTGAACAGATAATAATAGGTATAAATAGGTATTTCTATTTTAGATCGTTAGTAAAAATGTAGATAGTATGACAATAATATTTAACAATAAAAATAAAAAATATGCATATTTTAAGCACAACAATGACCCAGAGAAGCTGATGGTTTAGGGTGACGCGGCATGACCGACTTTTTGTCGGACCATTATCGGACCTACAATAAGTTGATCAATTTTTTTTTATGATATAGGTGGCAGACGATACGACGGATCACCTGATGGTAAGCAATTACCGCCGGCCATGGACACCTGCAACACCAGTGCTGTCACAGTGTGCTGCTTTCCTTTTAACCCCCCTTCCCCTGGATTGGGTCTCCGGTACCCTCACCCACGCAGCACTACTATTTCTCGCCGACTTTTTGTAGGTCATGTACGGATCGGCATCGAACAATAAAAAAAGTATCGTCGGCTCACGGCGAAGCAAAAAGCACTTACAAAATTCGTCGACATACCAAGGTCTCCGGTAGCTTAGTCGGTAAAGCAGTTGCCCGGTTAGAAAAATATCGTGGGTTCGAGTTCCAACCGAAAATTTCACCACCGTACTACACGCCGTAAACTGGGATTCCACCCGTACCATCTGGATGGGGTGAGGTCCACCACCGTGCGCTTTACACGTAATTTTTTGCCACTCACCTCCTAATTGTAGAATCAACTTCCTGCAGCGGTATTTCCGAACCGGTACGACATTGCGATCTTCAAGAAACGAGCCTATACCTTCCCAAAGGCCAGCAACTCATCAACGCAAGGTGTGGCTGATGTCCATGGGCGGCGGTTATCACTTACCATCAGGTGACTGGCTTGCTCGTTTGCCTCCCTTTCACGAAAAAAGAAAACTGCTCTAAAATTACCAATAATATCAGCCTGTTGCAGTCCACTGCTGGACATAGGCCGCTCCAAATGTTTGTCACCTCGATCGATTTTCGGTTCCAACTATTAAGTACAGTCGCGAGCAACCAAATCGACTCAGGACCTAATTTTCATACAAACATACTAATTTCAGAGGCCTATAAATATATATGTATATGTGCTTTAGTGATAATCTTATTGTAAATCGATTTCAAGAGTTCAAATTTCAATTAATTATTTTAACAGATTACAGAAACGTGTTGATAACTTAAAAAAAAAAAGGAAATTGTGGTTGATTTTCGCTTCCCATAATATTGCATCGAGGAAGACAAACAACTTACTCAATCCTAATTTTAAGAAAATTTCCATGTTTTTTTACATTAAAATTATGACTAAAGGACATATACTGTCATTGCATGTTTTGATCTGACACATAGCATTATTTTAAGACTTGATAAAAAACAACATCCCATCATTCCATTTTTTGTTATGTCCAAGGCATTTGACTTTGTCGCGCATGATATTTTATTGGATAAACTAGGAAAATATGGTCTACGAGGACATTGTCTGTCATGGTTTGAATCCTATCTTGAAAATAGGCATCAATGTGTGGAAATTAGTAGCTTGAGTGAAGATAGCGTAGGAATTGTCTATCGCTCTCAATATAAAATCAACAAATTCGGGGTGCCGCAAGGTAGCGTTTTGGGGCCAACATTGTTTTTGTTATATGTGAACGATCTACCAAAAGTGACTAATAAATGTGTAATGTTAGTGATGACATTTCTGTGATAATACAATCGAATTATTCTGACAAATTGATTGACTATGAAAATGAAATTAGTCAGACAATATATAATATAATTCAATTTTTAAACACTAATAATCTAAATGTTAACTTATCCAGTCCAGTATATTTTCAATATGTAATTAATTATAAAATTAATCTTATTTTGATACTTTGATTATTTTTTTATTTATTATTTTGATACTTATCTCTGAAATTTTATTATTGTGATTGTAATTAATTAGCCTGAAATATTTAATTCTCAATTTTTGCATGTTGATTCTCTTAACTGAATACAGAGCTTGTGTAGTTATTAAGACAACTTATGTACCTATTCTATGCAAATAAAATACTTTGACTTACTAACGAAAACAATCATTTTTCCCAAAGAAACACAGGCGCAAATTCGTCTTCCCATACAAATTGCATTAATTTGCTGATGACTTTATGGTATGGGGAGGTGATTATTATTTTTAAACCCCTATGATCCTTGGGGAAAAAATTGTTTTGATTAGTACAACTTGTAATTAAAATGCATGGTGTATTTTGTGCCAAAGTGGCTAAACGTATATAAAACAGTTACCTAAGAATTTTAACAAGACTTGCGCCTTAGCTAAAAATAATGTTAACAGGTGAAGTCGTAGTATAATTTTAATATTAACACCGCCCAATGACGCAACATTCCTGAAACTGGCTAATTTACACCATTATCCCCTGAAGTCGGTAAAGTTCAGGGGTGAAATTCAGGGAAATCCAACGAAGCGGCGCGAATTGAATTACGAGAGGGCGCGCGTGTGCTCGAACAAAAAGCTTTCTACGTTAGCTCCGTATATTTATTATCATATATCATAGTAAAAGTGAAAAAACCTAATTAAAATATACACTCAATTATTCATAAACTCAAACTACGTCGATACTGCTAAAAATTATTGAATTTTAATCAAAAACAGTGAGTGAATATCAACAAATACAAGCGGTATAACAGTTATTTTTAAGTGACAAGTGAGTGATTCATCCCCTGTGCTCTGGACGACGCATCACCAAATAAGGCTCACTACCTACCGCTTGTAATAGATCGCAATGAATAGGATGGAAGATTTCGTCCATTATATCAAATGACAGCTTGGCCGAGAGCGTCGAGAGCTGCGCCGTATTCGCACTATCCTATAGGTCCCCGGTTCGAATCCAGCAAGTTGGCAAACATTTTTCGATTTAAATCTTTTCGTTTGTTAAAGTATTTTCGAGATGTCGACAGAAAGATATGACTTGGATATCGAGAACGTAACAATGCGTAATAATAATATACCTAGGTCGAAATCACATCTGGACCTGTCTACGTTGACACGAGATGTATTAAATTCTACAATCATGGATTCAACAATGTTAAGTGTACAAAGCGAAACTCAAATTAATGATTCATGCAATGAGGAATATCTGCGCGAACTTGTATCCGTAAGATTCGCTCTGGAACAAGCAAACCAAGAGATCGAAAACCTTAATCTAGAAAATAAAATCCTAAAATCAACTATAGATGGACAACAAAAACAAATAGAAACCCTAAAAAAAATTGCATGCGACTTTGGACAACGGAGAGGAAATACCACTCCAATACGAAGAAAAATAAATAACATGAATGCAATAATATCCAAGACTTCACCACTGAATCTAGATAAATCTGTTCTGTTTAACTCATCTACATCAAAATACACGATGGAAACAAAATGCGAAGTTTTGAACTCTGAGACGAACAATAAATCACCACGAGATGGCGCTAGAAGTATTCAACTCTCTGATACTGTTGACTACGACAACTCTAAACAAACAGACTCGGGCACTGTCAAAACGAAAACACAGGGCATCTCGAAATCCAACGTATACATTCTTGGCGACGAACAGATCAAAGGATTATCACAAAGACTTCATAAAAGCCGTAATTCAATTTTAAAAGATCCTTACTCCATTACTACGACAGTGAAACCCGGAGCCAAATGTTCACAAATTCTGAGCTCCTGTGAAGAACTAGAGAAGACTCTTAACCAAAATGACATTATTATTATATCCATTGGATTTAATGACACAAATCCTTATTTGCTATTCTCTGAACTTGGGACTGCTCTGTATAAATTGAAAAAATGTCAAGTATTTGTATTAAATGTCATGTCCAATAAAAATCTAAATACTAAATTACTAAACCATAACTTAAAAATGATTATTAAAAATTATGGGAATTGTAAATTCATACAAACTAATAAAAATGCGAATAACTATCTAAATGAATTATGTTTCAGAATAAATATAGAAATTGACTATTTACATTATGAATATGAATACTTAATATCGAAACAAAATAAACCATTTAAATTAAATAGTTTCCCTCCGAGTTTAAATAAAACTCAATTAAAAAATAATAATGACAAATTGGTACAAAAATCTATTTTAAACTATTTCAAAATATTAACATCAAAGACAGATAATAAAATAAATGACTTTTTTCGTAAGTAACAAATTAGTTTTGTTTCACCAGAACATAGCTGGTATTCTAAGTAAGCAGGATATGCTATCTGTCACATTAAATGAACTTAAAAAAGAAATCGGAAAAATTGACATAATTTGTTTGACGGAAACTTTTATAAAAATGGGTTCAGAAAAAAATCTTAACTTAAATGGTTACAAACTAGCTGCATCCTTCTGTAGGAATGAACGTAGAGGAGGATCATGTATTTTGCTTGACAATACTTTGGACTATAAAATAATTGACGTAGAGCAAGCTATGCCCCATTCATTTGAGTGCTGTGCTTTAGAAATAAAACAACACAAACTCATAATTGTTTGTATTTATAGGACTCCGAAATCTAAAATTGATATTTTTATGACACAATTACAAGCTTTAATTAATAAGTTGTCCCGCAGGCATAATAAAAACATTATATTATGCGGTGACTGGAATGTTAACATGATGCTCAATAATAAAAATGAAAAAGAGTTAAATAGTTTATTAAAAAATCATAATTTAATTAATCATATTAATCAACCCACTCGTAAAAATGCTTGCTTGGATTTAATATGCAGCAACCTTAAGGATAATACTATTGCAAGGACACACTGTTTATGTCTATCAGACCATGAAACGGGTCAAAGCCTTACTTTTAATGTAGTTACAGACACTAAGTACTCTAAAAAACGCGCCTTCTGGTTTGAATACAGACGTGACATGAGTAAGAGTAACGAGAAAAAGTTTCTTGACTGCATCTCATCATTATCTTTACATGATGTACTTGAAGAAACTGATTTAGAGAAGGCTTTCTGTAGTTTTTATGACATTATAATCCTCTTCTATAATCTATGTTTTCCCTTGATTAGAGTAAAGATAACCAATAAACCTATAAAAAATCTTTGGCACACTAAAGGTATTAAACGTTGTTGCATTCGAAAAAGACAACTATATCTTAAATATCGTCTGACCATGACAAACAAAAAGGGCTCTTATAAACGTTATCAATCCTACTCAAAGATATTAAAAAAATGTATCGCACAGGCACAAAAAAATACAAACGCTTGTTATATCTCAACAGCAAAAAATGTCTGTAAAACCACATGGGACATACTAAAAAGATATTTACATCATTCAGAAACAATTAATAACATCAAGGAAATTAAATTGAACAATAATCAACTTATTACTGACCCAATTCAAATTTGTAACGAATTTAATAAATATTTTATAAACCTGACAAATAACAATATTGACGACAAAAGAGATTTTAACCATATAATAAAAAATATACCAATTCATCACAAGAGCATCTATCTATCTCCGGTCGATGAATATGACGTCATGAAGATAGTAAAAAATCTAAAAAATACTAACTCTACGGGTTATGATAGTATTAAAACTGATATTTTGAAAAAGAGTGCAAAATTTATTATCAAAGCCTTAACTCATTTGATAAACCTCTCACTTGTCCAAGGACAATTCCCAACAAAATTAAAGCGATCTGTTGTAAAACCTGTACATAAAAATAATTCTCATGAGCATATGTGCAATTATAGACCAATTACTCTGATACCAATAATATCTAAGATCTTTGAGAGAGTAATGTATGATAAAATATACTTATTCATCACAATGGAAGGACTATTCAAAGATGAACAATTTGGATTTCGTAAAGATAGGTCCACAACACTTGCTTGCTTTCATTTGATAAAAGAAATAACAAAAAATCTAGATGATGGAATGCATACGCTAGCTATATTTTTAGACATGTCTAAAGCGTTCGATTTTGTGTGTCATAAGTTGTTACTAGCTAAAATAGAACGGTACGGTTTAAGAGGAACTGCCCTATCGTGGATATCGAGTTACTTATCAGACCGTCAACAATGCGTAGAAATAACAAAAATGTCTGATAGTGAAAAGAACTCTTTCTCTTCAAGTTATTTTTATAATAGATGTGGGGTACCACAGGGTAGTATACTAGGTCCACTACTCTTTTTGCTGTACATTAATGATCTACCAAACGGTCTTAATCAAAAATGTATCCTTTTTGCAGATGACACTACACTAATATTAAAATCTAAAAACAAACAAGAATTGAGAGAAATATCTAACTTAACCTTAGAGAGGATAATACATTGGCTACAGGATAACAATTTAAATCTAAATATTAAAAAAACTAAATTAATGATATTCCAAACTCAACAAAGTTCCCATTTAAATATTGACGTGCACTATAATAATAATGAAATAGAAAATGTAATGACCACTAAGTTCCTAGGTATAAAAATTGACAAATATTGTAATTGGAAACCTCATATTGACTCAGTAATAAATAAAATAGATAGATTTGTATATGCTCTAAATAGAATCAGACAACTAGTCTCAAAACCAGCCGCTACTACAGCCTATCATGGGTATGTAGCGTCTGTATTACGATATGGAATAATACTATGGGGCAATTCTGTTGACATACTTAGAGTCTTTAAGGTTCAGAAAAAATGCATTAGGAGTATTTGTGGTGCAGACTACATTGAAAGTTGTAAACCTCTGTTCAAGACACTAAACATCCTACCTGTACCATGTCTATACATATATGAAACTGGACTTTTTGTTCATAAACACTTAAACCTATTCAAGAAAAAGAATTGCTTGTCTAATTATAGAGGCAGAAAAGAAAACAAATTATGTATACCAAATCAAAGATTGGCATTGTATTCCAGGAACATTAATTGTATGGCGGTAAAAATATACAATAAAATACCTGACCTATTTAAATTGTTACCAGACCATAAATTTAAAAAGACATTACATAATTTTCTAATTTCCAAAATGTATTATACAATCAATGAATTTCTGGATGATAGGATTTAAAATTTCTTGACATTTAATTTAATTATGACATTGACCATAATTTCATACTTACATATATATATATATATATTTTGACATATAATTTAATTTTGACTTTGACCATAATTTCATACTTAGATATATTTTGAATTGGTGAATGGACAACATTTCATATTTTTAACATGTCCATATTGTTTTTTTATATGAAAATAGACATAAAATGAACGGACCCATATTTTTTCTTTTTTCAAAATTTGTCCATTTTCATGCATAAAATAATTATTAAAATTCTTTATATTCTAAATAGACGTAAGCGCCAAATGACGTCATCGGACGGCTGAATACAGCGATATTCCTTTGCTTATCATTGTTTTAATAAAAAAAAGGTATTACTGTCAAAGGTAAATAATACTAGTGTCAACATTGTCAACGTCATTCATTCATTCAACGTTGACAAGTTGTATTTTTTTTGACAGTTGCATGTCATGGGTTTGGCATTTCGTAAATTTAAAACTATAATGTGCTAGGCAAAGAAATATTTTACATTCTGCCGTCCGATGACGTCATCTTACGTTTTTTAGTTTTTAATTTTTTTCTCAGTAAATAAGCAATATAAAAAATTAATAAATATATATTCCCGCAGCGGAAAAGTAAATAAAGAAATGGTATTTTTTGTTTCAGAGCTTAGCAATTTTGAAATGTTGTCCATTATATGTATTTGACAATTTAATAAAAAAGAAAATGTAATGATAGCTTGCTGAATAATGATGTAAAAATAAAACTAATCAAAATAATTATGAATTGTAAAATTACAATTTTGAATGACATTTGCACATCGACTCATCGATAGAATATGTTGGAATTTATTTATATAAGATCATTTGTAACCATATTCTGGCAAATAAACAATTACTTACTTACTTACGTGAGCTCCTGGAATTACCTCAGAAGGTAACACGAAATAAAGTTGGTAATTAATTTACTCGCATTAATGACTACATTAATGCGAAAACAATAAACCGAGGTAGAGGTGTGACTCCACCGACGCGACTTTTTATTTATTCTTCAAGAAAAGAGCTTATTCCTCCCTGAGCCAGCAACGCATCTGTGATGCCCCGTGTGTCGCGGATGTCTATGGGCGGCGGTAATTCACTTACCATCAGGTGAGCCGTCTGCTCGTTTGTCTGCCATAATGTAAAAAAAAAACCAACAAATCTTACACCGAATAACCGTAAAAAAAACATTAAAATATATGCTAAGTGTAGATTCAGTTACAGGCTGCCAGGACTTGCGAATGTGATTATCTCAATTGAAAATATATAAATATATATGTATACAAGCATGCATACACACCTGTACACATGCATGCATATACATAATTTTAATTTTGCTGTTGCAGAAAACTCAAAGCTAACCTTTTAAATTTAGAAAAACTGTTCGATTGGATATCCACATCTGTTGAGCTCTTCTGAAACTCATTACACTGTCGCTGAAGCCTGTTCATGATAGAATGGTGGCCTAGATTTCTCTTAGATCCTGTGATACTGAATGGAAGATATCGTCCCGTCCTTATAGGTAGTTTGTAAGGTATGTTGAAATCAAGCCTCTCCAACAAGGCAGGGCTATCCAGGCCAACACACTTTTACTCGACTCACCAAATTATTAAACACTTATTAAAAATTGCGAACTAAGGATTCTCCCGGAACAAAACTAGTGCCAGCCCGTTTTAACATTGCGTGTTGGAACGGAATGACATGAGCTTTAGTACGGTATTAACTTTAGATCGTGATTTGTAATAAGATGGATTATGTTTGTTGCTTACCTCGAAAGCTAAACAGATTACGACGCACAGATAATGGAATAATTAGCAAATGAGGACATGAGGGGTAATTGCCATACTCACCACGCTTGGCAGACGGGTTGGCAAGGGTTTTGATATAAACGCAGAGTTTTCCTTCTCTGGGTGCTGATGATTATGCCAGCAGCTTTACCTTAGTCGCCTTTTACGACACCTCGGTAAGAGTGAGGGTGGCCTATTCTGCTCTGCCGGGGACCACACGGCTATGTACAGTAGGATAGTTTAACATATAGGATAGTTTTTCAGAAAAACACTTTATTTTAAATTTATTTAGTACAGCTACATGATACATATTATTACAATCACAAGCATTTTTTTTTTAATTAAAAAGGTATCATTGATAAAAACGTCAATTACGCAAAGAAAAAAAGGGGGCAATTTTTCAAGTATTTTTTTTCATTACAAATACAATAATTTAATATAAACCTTAAAATATAATCTTAAATTAAAATTAAATATAGTTAAAATTAAATTTAATTGAATTTGCTTTTGCGAAGTAATCGGTGAACATATATAAAAAAAAGACTATGTAGTCGAACAGAACCTCCTCCTTTTGTGAAGTGAGTGTATGTTAGTGTGAGTGCGAAATCAGTGTGTACTCTGTTAAGGTGACGCGCCGACGAAACTAGCGCCGCCAATAGATTTGTATTAATAGTGGCGATTATGACATTTTTTTAAGAATTGCAACGGTGAAAGGTTTGTAGCGCACTTGTGACTCCACTGGTGTCGCGGGTGTCCATGGGCGGTGGCAATCGCTTACCATCTTGCTCATCTGCCACCTAACACATAAAAGAAACTACAACTTTCGCAACCCTTAAACCTGTGCAGGGGAACCAGGGGAACCAGACTAACTACACCACAGTACGTGTAACTGAGACTATTATATCAACACATATAGGCCTCGCCTGAAAATCAACAGCGAGCAAACTCGCCTAAAAATTAAAGGTTGGCAGCGCACTTGTAACTCCACTGGTGTCGCGGGTGTCCATGGGCGGTGGCAATCGCTTACCATCAGGTGATCCGTCTGCTCGTCTGCCACCTATCACATTAAGAAAACTTAAAAAAAAAATCTCTCATAAACGCCACAATGAATATAAATATACTGGCCGCTACTTACGTTCGCGTCTATCATCATCATCATCATCAGCCCATTTAAGTCCCCACTGCTGGGGCACGGGCCTCCCTCAATCACATGAGGGGTAATTGCCATACTCACCACGCTTGGCAGACGGGTTGGCGAGGGTTTTGATATAAATGCAGAGTTTTCCTTCTCTGGGTGCTGATGATCATGCCAGCAGCTTTACCTTAGTCGCCTTTTACGACACCTCGGTAAGAGTGAGGGTGGCCTATTCTACTCTGCCGGGGACCACACGGCATATATATCGCGTCTATGCGTCACCTTAACTGGAGTGACTCACTAAAATAAGGCAGTAGGTACCGTACCGTAATGTGAGTGAGTGTGAGTAAATTATATACATACTTTTATGTATGCCCAATAATAAAATAAGCTATAGTTGATATTTTTTAAAGCAATCTTTTGCAATGTATTCTTAAGGTGACGGGTAGGGCACACTAGCGACGCCAATCGATTTTAATTTTTAGCTACTAAGCCGGATCTATTTTAAACAATTTCGGGGTTACAACCTCGGCTAACACTTATACTAATTATGAAATAACCATGCACAAATGTTGGGTCCGTTTTTGAACGCGATTAGACCACCGAACGCGTTACTAAGGCGACGAAATTTGTAAGTATTTGATTCGACATGAGCTGTCGATAGTCTCATCAATATTGAAGGTATATTTAGAATACCCGTCCCGCCTGAACACGAGATGAAATTTTTAAGTGTGTTATTTACTTAAGAATAAAATAAGCTGTTAGTTTTGCTTAACATTGTTAACACTTTGGCCGGAAAAGCTTATTATTATATTATTGAAGATTTATTGTAAAATAAGGTTTAGTGGTGGTGGTGGTGGCGTGGTGGGTGTAGGCCCAAACCCCCCCTATGATTTCTAAAATCAACAAAAGGCCCCAAGTGCCCGGCGGTACCGGAGGCC
Organism: Marasmia exigua; assembly: GCA_019059595.1. NCBI lineage: Eukaryota > Metazoa > Arthropoda > Insecta > Lepidoptera > Crambidae > Marasmia > Marasmia exigua. The sequence continues at coordinate 21,711,137 of CM032482.1, forward strand.
GAGCCGGCGATGACGGAAGCGGGCGAGGCGCCGGGACCAGGGGTGCCAAGAATCCCCGGGTGGCAAATACCTACCGTCAAACAACCTTGGCCCTGGCAACGTACAACACACGCACACTGCGTAAGGGCGAGGATACGATGATCCTTAAATCCGGGAATCTGCTTTATTTCCGGGAGGGCGAAGAACTGTCCAAAGGTGGAGTCGGGTTTATTGTCCACAAGTCCCTCGTGAACAACATTGTACAAATCGGAAGTGTGTCGAATAGGGTGGCGTACCTTACACTCAGAATTACCAAACGGTATTCGTAAAAGGTAATACAGGTTTACGCCCCGACCTCGACACACCCCGACGAGGAAGTGGAAGTAATGTATGAGGATATCTCTCGGGCAATACATACTTCCAATACTCACTACACTGTTGTCATGGGAGATTTCAACGCAAGGCTAGGCAAAAAGGGCGATGAGGAGTCGAAAGTGGGGCAATTTGGATCTGGAATCCGGAACCACCGAGGTCGAATGCTAGCCGAGTATATGGAGAGGGAGGGACTCTACATGATGAACTCCTTCTTTAAAAAACGGCTGCATCGTAAGTGGACCTGGGAAAGTCCGGATGGCGTTACAAAAAATGAGATTGACTTCATCATGTCTACCAAGACCCGGATATTCAATGATGTCTCAGTGATCAATTCAGTGAACACTGGAAGTGATCACCGAATGGTAAGAGGCACTTTGAATCTACACGTTACATCCGAAAGGTATCGACTGATAAAATCTACGCTCCGCCCTGTAGCCATCCAGATTCAAAACCCCGAGAGCTTTCAACTCGAGCTGGAAAATCGCTTCGATTGCCTAGAGAGCTGCTCAGACGTGGACATATATAATGACAGGCTCGTGAAAGCTGTTCTTACGGCGGGTGCAAAGGTCTTCAGACCTAGCCGTACGAAAAAAGCCAGTAAAATCTCGGAGCCAACTCTTAAGTTAATGGAGGAAAGGCGGAAAATGGTTCTGCAAACCTCTGATGAAGCTCGTCAACGACGGCAGCTCAGCAAGCGCATCTCCAAGTGCCTGACCCGGGACATACGCCGATTTAATACGGAACGTATTAAAGAGGCTATAGAGCGGAACAAAGGCTCCAAAGTGTTCGCCAGAGACCTGGCTATTGGAGAGAGCTTGCTGACCAAGCTGAAAACAGAGGATGGCAGAATCGTCACGTCACGCCCAGAACTTTTGGCTGAGATTGAAAACTTTTATGGACAGCTTTACGCGACATCATGCACACCTGTCATTCAGGCCGTTGAGCGCAGAGCCAAATTAACCCGGCACTACACCGAAGATATCCCGGACGTCAGCCTTTACGAGATTAGCATAGCTCTCAAACAACTTAAGAACGGAAAGACACCCAAAGCGTGGCACTCTGGCGTGGTGAGGCTTTTCTTCAAAAAGGGTGACAAATCCCAATTGAAGAATTACAGGCCTATCACGCTGCTGAGCCACATATATAAGCTGTTTTCGAGAGTTATGACGAATCGTCTCGCACGCAGGTTCGACGACTTCCAGCCTCCCGAACAAGCCGGATTTCGAAAAGGCTTTAGCACTATAGACCACATACATACGCTGCGGCAGGTTATACAGAAGACCGACGAGTATAACCTGCCATTATGCTTAGCGTTTGTGGACTATGAGAAAGCCTTCGACTCTGTCGAGACTTGGGCCGTGCTACAATCTCTCCAAAGGTGCCGAATAGACTACCGATACATACAAGTGTTGCAGTCATTGTACGGAAACGCCACAATGTCAGTCCGTCTTCAGGACCGGGAATCAAAACCCATTCCTCTCCGGCGAGGTGTGAGACAGGGTGACGTTATATCGCCGAAACTGTTCACCACTCTGTTGGAGGACGTGTTTAAACTTCTGGACTGGGATGGACTTGGCATCAATATAAATGGTGAGTACATGACGCACCTTCGATTCGCTGATGATATCGTAGTCATGGCTGAGACCTTGGAAGACCTAGGCACAATGCTTGACGACCTCAGTAGAGTCTCCCAACAAGTGGGTCTGAAAATGAACATGGACAAGACGAAAATCATGTCGAATTCCCATGTCGTACCCACTCTTGTGAAGGTTGGAAGCTCTACACTGGAAGTTGTAGACGAGTACATCTACCTCGGACAAAAAGTCCAGCTTGGTAAGTCCAACTTCCAGAAAGAGGTCGATCGACGAATCCAACTCGGCTGGGCAGCGTTCGGGAAGCTACGCAGCATATTTTCGGCCCACCTACCGCAGTGTCTCAAGACGAAAGTCTTCAATGCGTGTGTGTTGCCAGTGATGACATACGGAACCGAAACATGGCCGCTTACAATGTGCCGATTAAGGAGGCTCAAAGTCACCCAGAGAGCAATGGAGAGAGCTATGCTCGGAGTCTCCCTGCGTGATCGTATCAGAAATGATGAGATCCGCAGGAGAACTAAGGTTACAGACATAGCCCTAAGGATTGCATGCCTCAAGTGGCAATGGGCAGGGCACATAGCGAGGAGAACAGACGGCCGTTGGGGCAGAAAGGTCCTGGAGTGGAGGCCACGCACAGGAAGTCGCAGCCGTGGCAGGCCCACCACAAGGTGGACCGACGATCTGGTGAAGATCGCGGGAATCCATTGGATGCGGGCGGCACAGGACCGATCTGTGTGGAGAACATTGGGGGAGGCCTATGTCCAGCAGTGGACGTCTATTGGCTGAAATGATGATGATGATGATGATGAAGGTTTAGTGTGAATGATATGGTTACAGACATGAACGAAAAGGAGCTCTTCAACTATTTTCTGTATGCATGTCCTCTTTATCTTATCGAGGCTTCTTCTTTTGTTTGTTTTTAAAACTAGCATTAATATAGCCTTTACCTACGTAATCTCCTGTATCAGTTATCAAAATGTCTGCTTCGATTTTACACTTCTGGAGTGGGAAAACACTCGGGAAATTTTCCGCAGCAATCGTCATGTTCAGAAGCTTGTGTTCTTCCTGAAAGATAGATATAATAATGTTAAATATAAGATATTTCAATCATGACTAAGATAAATAACACACTTAAAAATTTCATCTCGTGTTCATGCGGGACTCGAACCTACACCTTCCACAATCTGGGTGAATGTTCTACCAATTAGACCATTGAACACGTTACTGAGCCGACTAAAATTTGTAAGAGCTTGATTCGACATGACCTGTTGAGCTGTCAAGCTTACACATTTCGTCGGCCACAGTCACTCAATAAAACGCCGGTGTTTAACGTTTTATCGACCTACGGATTCAGCGGATATCACTCTAAAAGCAATCGGGGGTTTTAAGACTCTATTAGGCCCAAGCAAGTTGTCACGAGACAACTCACTCGACACACAATAGCAGTGTTACAAACGATACAATCCAACGATTCTTATTATTAGGATCACTTTGCGGCATTTCGCTGCACAAATAAACACCAAATTTGTGCACTAAAAATCACTGGACACTAATTTAAAACCTTTGAATTGCATCAGCCCACGCGGCTTGTTTCAGCCCTACCTGCCGAATCTTCTATCACTATAATATTATGCAATTCTGAGCTTACCGGCGGTATTGGACAGGGGAGCCCCTGCGCCTGAAACATTTTTCCAACATAAGGATCCGCATTTATCAAGTTGCACGCCTTCATATGCAGCTCTACGAAAGATCTACGGTACTCGTTGTGTAGGTACTCGTAGAAAATCAAGTTTAACTGAGGAGGAAAAAATAAAGAAAAAAATTATTCGTACATACCGACTTAGTTCTGAACGTATAACCACAACCCAGATGTCTTGGTTACACTATCTATGGACCTCTCACTACTTCACTAAAAGTCTGTATTTCCCATTAGTAAAAGTAAAACACTCATAAACCCTTCGCAGGCAAAAACAGAATATAAAAGAGCAGTTAAACAAGACTAAAATGGATGAGAATTAAATAAAAGAAAAATAAACATCACTACACAAAAAAATAAAATAAAAAGAATGAATTTAAATTGTATTAACCGTAACATTGTTAGCCCAGGTGTGAAGGTTTATGCCCACTAAATTAAGGTAGTAAGGGCTCTTCCTGCCGTATCGCGTGATGTACAGTGACGCATTCTTAACGTACTTCGGATTCGCGTATGTCACATTCGCCCTCTCGAAAATAACTTCTAAGCCCTGTAATAATAAATATTATTGATATTTTACTATAAAAGTTATAACTAAACTCATTCCACAGCCGGAGCGTTCGCGAGAGGAAATTCCTCTGATACCTTTGCATATTGCAGTTAATGAGGTGGCTTATAACTATGATATAATATAACCTACATTATGTATGTATAAGCTATAGCCCTTCCGGCACCTCAATCGTGTCATTACAACAACTTTTCGATTATATTATGTACACACACACACCCACACGCACGCACGCACGCACGCACGCACGCTCGCACGCACGCACGCACGCACGCACGCACGCACGCACGCACGCACGCACGCACGCACGCACGCACGCACGCACGCACGCACGCACGCACGCACGCACGCACGCACGCACGCACGCACGCACGCACGCACACACACACACACACACACACACACACAGACACAGACACACACATACTAACTACACAATTAGATCACTCAACACAATTAGCTCACTCAAGGACTTGTGCGACACAGGCCTGCGAGCCTAGTGCACAATAAAATAAAAATATAAATAAATAAATGTGAACTAATTTTAGGCACTTGGGACCTCCACTGGTGTTGCGGGTGTCCATGGGCGGCGGCAATCGCTTACCATCAGGTGATCCGTCATCTCGTCTGCCACCTATGACATAAAAAATATAAAACGTTTGCCAGTCAGTCAAAAATCGACAGATTACATAGTTAAAATATGTACTTAAAAAATATCCATTCCAAAAAACCTTTTTGATATGACGAAGTTTTCAGTTTTAAGTTGCATAAGATGTTTTACTAAAATCAATATGTAGATACTTAATTTGTCTTTGAGATTTCATACATGGCCACTATTTTGAAAAAAAATACTAAATGGCGTACAAATAGATATTTTATCCAGGCTTCATAGAAAAGTGACACTGTCCGCGCGGACTCCTTTCCCATCTTAGTAGTTTGCTTTTCGTCGTTTGTAGAACCAGGCATAAGCCACTTACCTTGTAAGCGATGTTGTCTGATTTTTTTAATGCTAGAGGCCGCATACGCTCAAGCGGGTCACCTTTTGGCTAATTATGACAATGATCATCTGCGCGATCAGAGGCAATCGCTTGCCGTCAAGTGATCCTCAAGGAAAAAGAGTACGCTCGCCTCTTGAATTCGTCTTTATTATTAATGTATACACCATTATTTTTTTATTGTTTACATCCCGAAAACCTCATAATAGCTATCTTGAATAAAGTCTATTTAGCATGTTAAATCAACAAAATATGCGGAAAAAAAAATTATATAGGCATATTTTGTTGATTTAACATTGTAAAAGACTTTATTCACGATATCTATTATAAGGTTTTCGGCATGTAAATGATAAAAAATAACGGTGTAAATGTTATTGTAAATTAAGAGCACTTACGTAACATTTTCCTATAAATATTAGTATAAACAGTATCCCGATACTCATTGTGTACATGTTCAGTGTACGAGTAACTAAACGCGCGTCGATCGTTTGGGCAGAGCCAATTCTATCCATTGTTAGGGAGAAAATTGCTTTAAAATACCATTTATTTCATTTTTTAAATACGTAGATGTTATGATTTGATAAAAAATATCATAAGCTAAATTAGCCACAACTGGTCGGTTTACTACCAGGAAAATCCCCCATATTTGAGCTAGTTATTATTACCGTGATTTTGTAGAAACACTAGAATGCTTGAATATGTAAAAAATACTCTTAAATATTTAAGAAAGTTTGTGCACTTGCTAAAGCAAATTATTCAAAAGAAAAAATAAGTAAATCTGGCAATACAATTAAAAAAAGACTTGCAAAACAAAATCACAGGATACCAAGATCTCTCTTAAAATACATAATTAAAATCTTTACGCTGATGCTGAAATAGCGGACGCATTTGAATTTTATTTTCTCCAATATATAAGTCACTACTTCTCAGTCATGTTTGTTTGTTCTTTTGTAACTAATGTTGTACTCATATGTCCCAAATCTAAGACTTCATAAAACTGGAAATTCATTTGTAGGATTGAGCATTAGAATGTTTAATAAGTTACCTCAAAATATCATTGATTTACCTGTACATAAGTTTAAGTTGCATGTAAAAAACTGCCTAATGCAGAAAGGCGTTGATTATTAAGTAGATGATTATTTGAATGATAAGGATTCTTGGACATGTTGATCTCTTCGCCTGTCCTCTAATGTATAATTCATTTCATACTTTTTCTTTGACGATTTATCTAAACGATATTGATTATAAGCATTGTATATCATACTGTCACTGTTATCATAATTTGTATAAGAATGAATATTGTAATTACCATATTATTTGAAAAGAGTAACTACTGAGTTTCTTGCTGATTCTTCTCGGTAGAAATTGACATTCCGAATCAGCGGTAGATTACATAATATTTGACATTCATAAATGTTCTGTATGGACTTAAATTTAATAAAGACATTTTTGATTTTTTTTTATTTTTATGTAGTGTTGTGATGTCCAAAATAATAAAAAAAAAATCTTTCTTTCGTTCAGTCATTAAATTTTGTCCACATCTTGCCGAGTTCCTGGTATAAGAATGCGTGGAGAAGTGTCTAGCTACTTTTTCCATTAGTCATGTTACTGACCATATAATTATAAAAAACATTTATGGAAAAAAAACTGAGGACATATGTGGTATTTCAACAGAAATCTTAAAATAAATTATATCATCTATTGCCCCAAGTTTAGCTTTTATATTTAACAAATGTATAGATACAGGTCACTTTCCAAATTTACTGAAATATAGTAAAATTGTACTGCTGCATATGTCAGGGGATAAAATGACCCGAAAATTCTAGACCAATATCGATATTACCAGCAGTGAGAATGATCTTTAAAAAAATAACATTCACTCAATTAGCAGCTCACTTCAAAATAATGATATTATTATAATGATAATTGGAGAACCTAAATAAATAAATAATTCTATGTAAATGTAAAGTATAATAACACCAACACTAGTTTATTGTATTTATTTTTATAGCAGTGCTCTTTCTATGGGTACATACAGAATACCAGCGTCGGGGTGTCTCGACACCCCGACACATGCTGAGTATGTGCCTTTTCGGTGTTTTAATGTATACTGTCATTATTTTAAATGTTTAATGTTATTTTTATACACTGAATAAATAATTTTCTTTCTTTCTTCTTTCTTTCTTTCCATGCGTCGCCATGTATACATCCTATATTAAAAGCCAGACTTTACAAGAATACAAGTTTAATTTATACATGAAAAAGTACATTGAAAAATGATAGGGGCCGTTTAGATCCATTGTGATAGGGTAATTAATTGTAATAATGCGTACATCGTTCATCGCAATTTAAATAAATGGTCATAGCTATCAGTGTGTAATAAGATGTATTATGGGTTTGGGTAGTGCGATGGCTTTTGATAAATGGCGCATTTATGTGAACAGATAATAATAGGTATAAATAGGTATTTCTATTTTTAGATCGTTAGTAAAAATGTAGATAGTATGACAATAATATTTAACAATAAAAATAAAAAATATGCATATTTTAAGCACAACAATGACCCAGAGAAGCTGATGGTTTAGGGTGACGCGGCATGACCGACTTTTTGTCGGACCATTATCGGACCTACAATAAGTTGATCAATTTTTTTTTATGATATAGGTGGCAGACGAGCCGACGGATCACCTGATGGTAAGCAATTACCGCCGGCCATGGACACCTGCAACACCAGTGCTGTCACAGTGCGCTGCTTACCTTTTAACCCCCCTTCCCCTGGATTGGGTCTCCGGTACCCCCACTCACGCAGCACTACTATTTCTCGCCGACTTTTTGTAGGTCATGTACGGATCGGCATCGAACAATAAAAAAAGTATCGTCGGCTCACGGCGAAGCAAAAAGCACTTACAAAATTTGTCGATATACCAAGGTCTCCGGTAGCTTAGTCGATAAAGCAGTTGCCCGGTTAGAAAAATATCGTGGGTTCGAGTTCCAACCCAAAAATTTCACCACCGTACTACACGCCGTAAACTGGGATTCCACCCGTACCATCTGGATGGGGTGAGGTCCACCACCGTGCGCTTTACACGTCATTTTTTGCCACTCACCTCCTAATTGTGGAATCAACTTCCCGCAGCGGTATTTCCGAACCGGTACGACATTGCAATCTTCAAGAAACGAGCCTATACCTTCCTAAAGGCCAGCAACGCATCAACGCAAGGTGTGGCTGATGTCCATAGGCGGCGGTTATCACTTACCATCAGGTGACTCGCTTGCTCGTTTGCCTCCCTTTATCGAAACAAAAAACCTGCTCTAAAATTACCAATAATATCAGCCTGTTGCAGTCCACTGCTGGACATAGGCCGCTAAAAAAAAGAAAATTGTGGTTGATTTTCGCATCAAATCGCGCGTTACTTCACACACACACACACACACATCATACCTACCTATATGTGGGTTCAGAAGGGGAAATCCACTACTCTTGCATGTTTTGATCAGACACATAGCATTATTTTAGGACTTGATAAAAAACAACATCCCATCATTCCATTTTTTGTTATGTCCAAGGCATTTGACTTTGTCGCGCATGATATTTTATTGGATAAACTAGGAAAATATGGTGGAGGACATTGTCTGTCATGGTTTGAATCCTTTCTTGAAAATAGGCATCAATGTGTGGAAATTAGTAGCATGAGTCAAGATAGCGTAGGAGTTGTCTATCGCTCTCAATATAAAATCAACAAATTCGGGGTGCCGCAAGGTAGCGTTTTGGGGCCAACATTGTTTTTGTTATATGTGAACGATCTACCAAAAGTGACTAATAATAAATGTGTAATGTTTACTGATGACATTTCTGTTATAATACAATCGAATTATTCTGACAAATATATTGACTATGAAAATGAAATTAGTCTGACCATATATAATATAATTCAATATTTAAACACTAATATCTAAATGTTAACTTATCCAAGACTCATTATGTAAATTTTAATATAGAAGGACGTCCAATGCATGATGTGAATTTAAGGTATAAGGAAACAAAAATCGAAAAAACTGACAATGTTACATTTCTGGGAATAGAACTGAACGAATACTTAAATTTCAAAACACACGTTCATAAGGTCTGCAGCAAAATCAATAGGTTTCGTCTACGTTTTGAGTCGCTTGACTAGAAAGACATCTTATATGTGTTGTTTATCTTGTCTGCTTACTATGGTTATGTGGCATCAAACTAATCATACGGCCTTCTTTTGTGGGGGAATAGTAGTGATGTATGTAAGGCGTTTATTGCACAAAAGAAAGTGCATACATGCTATATGTGGCAAAGGGGCACTAAATACCTGCAGACCGCTAGTTTTGAGATGCGGTATACTTACTATCACTTGCATGTATATATTGGAAGTATTTAAGTTTGTCAAGCAACATCCAGGTCTGTTTCAAAAAGGTAGTGAAATATATCCTCGGAATACAAGAGATAGTAACAGACTTGCTCTAGAGTTTCGACCTAGAACATCTGTCTGTCAAAATCATTGTTACTGTATATGTGTTAAAGTGTACAATAAAATTACAGACCAATTCAAGTTTTTTTTTTATATATAGAAAGGCCAATCAGGATGACCTCACTCCGCCTGATGGTAACTATGGATCTTTTAGCATTATGACAAAAAGTTGCATCAGTGGCTGATACCCAAAAGTTTTTATAATTTTAATGAGTTTTTCAATGTGTAATTAATTATAAAATTAATCTTATTTTGATACTTTGATTATAAGGTGGAATTATCTCTGAAATTTTATTGTTGTGATTGTAATTAATTAGCCTGAAATATTTAATTCTCAATTTTTGCATGTTAATTCTCTTAACTGAATACAGAGCTTGTGTAGTTATTAAGACATCTTATGTACCTATTCTATGCAAATAAAATACTTTGACTTACTAACGAAAACAATCATTTTTCCCAAAGAAACACAGGCGCAAATTCGTCTTCCCATACAAATTGCATTAATTTGCTGATGACTTTATGGTATGGGGAGGTGATTATTATTTTTAAACCCCTATGATCCTTGGGGAAAAAATTGTTTTGATTAGTACAACTTGAGAAGTAATTAAAATGCATGGTGTATTTTGTGCCAAAGTGGCTAAACGTATATAAAACAGTTACCTAAGAATTTTAACAAGACTTGCGCCTTAGCTAAAAATAATGTTAACAGGTGAAGTCTTAGTATAATATTAATATTAACACCGCCCAATGACGCAACATTCCTGAAACTGGCTAATTTACACCATTTACCCTTGAAGTCGGTAAAGTTCAGGGGTGAAATTCAGGGAAATCCAACGAAGCGGCGCGAATTGAATTACGTGAGTTCCTGGAATTACCTTAGAAGGTAACACGAAATACAGTTGGTAATTAATTTACTCGCATTAATGACAACATTAATGCGAAAACAATAAACCGAGGTAGAGGTGTGACTCCACCGACGCGACTTTTTATATATTCTTCAAGAAAAGAGCTTATTCCTCCCTGAGCCGGCAACGCATCTGTGATGCCCCGTGTGTCGCGGATGTCTATGGGCGGCGGTAATTCACTTACTATCAGGTGAGCCGTCTGCTCGTTTGTCTGCCATAATGTAAAAAAAACCCAACAAATCTTACACCGAATAAAAGAAATAAAAACATTAAAATATATGCTAAGTGTAGATTCAGTTACAGGCTGCCACGACTTGCGAATGTGATTATCTCAATTGAAATTATATAAATATAAATGTATACAAGCATGCATACACACGTGTACACATGCATGCATATACATAATTTTAATTTTGCTGTTGCAGAAAACTCAAAGTTAACCTTTTAAATTTAGAAAAACTGTTCGAATGGATATCCACATCTGTTGAGCTCTTCTGAAACTCATTATACTGTCGCTGAAGCCTGTTCATGATAGAATGGTGGCCTAGATTTCTCTTAGATCCTGTGATACTGAATGGAAGATATCGTCCCGTCCTTATAGGTAGTTTGTAAGGTATGTTGAATCAAGCCTCTCCAACAAGGCAGGGCTATCCAGGCCAACACACTTTTACTCGACTCACCAAATTATTAAACACTTATTAAAAATTGCGAACTAAGGATTCTCCCGGAGCAAAACTAGTGCCAGCCCGTTTTAACATTGCGTGTTGGAACGGGATGACATGAGCTTTAGTACGGTATTAACTTTAGATCGCGATTTGTAATAAGATGGATTATGTTTGTTGCTTACCTCGAAAGCTAAACAGATTACGACGCACAGATAATGGAATAATTAGCAAATGAGGACATGAGGGGTAATTGCCATACTCACCACGCTTGGCAGACGGGTTGGCGAGGGTTTTGATATAAATGCAGAGTTTTCCTTCTCTGGGTGCTGATGATCATGCCAGCAGCTTTACCTTAGTCGCCTTTTACGACACCTCGGTAAGAGTGAGGGTGGCCTATTCTACTCTGCCGGGGACCACACGGCTATGTACAGTAGGATAGTTTAACATATAGGATAGTTTTTCAGAAAAACACTTTATTTTAAATTTATTTAGTACAGCTACATGATACATATTATTACAATCACAAGCATTTTTTTTTTAATTAAAAAGGTATCATTGATAAAAACGTCAATTACGCAAAGAAAAAAAGGGGGCAATTTTTCAAGTATTTTTTTTCATTACAAATACAATAATTTAATATAAACCTTAAAATATAATCTTAAATTAAAATTAAAATATAGTTAAAATTAAATTTAATTGAATTTGCTTTTGCGAAGTAATCGGTGAACATATATAAAAAAAAGACTATGTAGTCGAACAGAACCTCCTCCTTTTGTGAAGTGAGTGTATGTTAGTGTGAGTGCGAAATCAGTGTGTACTCTGTTAAGGTGACGCGCCGACGAAACTAGCGCCGCCAATAGATTTGTATTAATAGTGGCGATTATGACATTTTTTTAAGAATTGCAACGGTGAAAGGTTTGTAGCGCACTTGTGACTCCACTGGTGTCGCGGGTGTCCATGGGCGGTGGCAATCGCTTACCATCAGGTGATTTGCTCATCTGCCACCTAACACATAAAAGAAACTACAACTTTCGCAACCCTTAAACCTGTGCAGGGGAACCAGGGGAACCAGACTAACTACATCACAGTACGTGTAACTGAGACTATTCTATCAGCGCATATAGGCCTCGCCATAAAATCAACAGCGAGCAAACTCGCCTAAAAATTAATGGTTGGCAGCGCACTTGTAACTCCACTGGTGTCGCGGGTGTCCATGGGCGGTGGCAATCGCTTACCATCAGGTGATCCGTCTGCTCGTCTGCCACCTATCACATTAAGAAAACTTAAAAAAAAATGTCTCATAAACGCCACAATGAATATAAATATACTGGCCGCTACTTACGTTCGCGGCTATGCGTCACCTTAACTGGAGTGACTCACTAAAATAAGGCAGTAGGTACCGTACCGTAATGTGAGTGATGAACTGTATGTTAATTATATACATACTTTTATGTAGGCCCAATAATAAAATAAGCAATTTATTCTTAAGGTGACGGGTAGGGCACACTAGCGATTTTAATTTTTAGGTACAAAACCGGATCTATTTTAAACAATTTCGGGGTTACAACCTCTCGGCAAACACTTATACTAATTATTAAATAACCATGCACAAATGTTGGGTCCGTTTTAAAACGCGAAAAATTAAAACCAATTAGACCACTGAACGCGTTACTAAGCCGACGAAATTTGTAAGTGCTTGATTCGACATGAGCTGTCGATAGTCTCATCAATATTGTAGGTATATTTAGAATAACCAATCCCGCCTGAACACGAGATGAAATTTTAAAGTGTGTTATTTACTTAAGAAAAAAATAAGCTGTTATTTTTGCTAAACATTGTTGACACTTTGGCCGGAAAAGCTTTATATTATTGAAGATTTATTATAAAATAAGGTTTAGTGTGAATGATATGGTGGCAGACATGAACGAAAAGGAGCTCTTCAACTATTTTTTCTTTGCATGTCCTCTTTATCCTAACGAGGCTTCTTCTTTTGTTTGTTTTTAAAATTAGCATTAACATAGCCTTTAGCTACGTTTTCTCCTGTATCAGTTATCGAAATGTCTACTTCGATTTTACACTTCTGGAGTGGGAAAACACTCGGGAAATTTTCCGCAGGAATCGTCATGTTCAGAAGCTTGTATTCTTTCTGAAAGATAGATATAATAATGTTAAATATAAGATATTTCAATCATGACTAAGATAAAAAACACACTTACAAATTTCATCTCATGTTCAGGCGGGACTCGAACCTATACCTTCCTCAATCTGGGTGAATGTTCTACCAATTAGACCATTGAACGCGTTACTGAGCCGACTATAATTTGTAAGAATTTGATTCGACATGAGCTGTTGAGCTGTCAAGCTAAAAAATTTCGTCGGCCACAGTCACTCAATAAAACGCCGGTGATTAACGTTTTATCGACCTACGGATTCAGCGGATATCACTCTAAAAGCAATCGGGGCTTTTAAGACTCTTTTAGGCCCAAGCAAGTTGTCACGAGACAACTCACTCGACACACAATAGCAGTGTTAAAAACCGGCCAAGTGCGAGTCGGGCTCGCGCACAAAGGGTTCCGTAGCAGCAAAGTCCAAAATTACAGTTAAATCAACCTATCTCAAAAACTATAAGAGATACTTTGATCAAACCAAAAATCGTTGAAAGAGTTAATTAGCATGCATCACCTCTATTTTTTTTAGAATTTTATACCCCGTAGTTATAAAAATAGAGGGGGGGGACATACTTTTTACGACTTTGAGAGCTGATATCTCAAAAACCGTTCACTTTAAGAAAAATGTTTTTTAGAAAACTTTATATCATTTTAAAAGACCTTTCCATTGATACCCCACACGGGTATGTACATCGAAAAAAAAAATTTCATCCCTCAGTTACATGTATGGGGGGCCCCACCCCCAATTCTTTTTTTTACTATTTAGTGTCATATTTTTGTAGCGGTTCATACAACACATATTCCCATCAAATTTCATCACTGTAGTACTTATAGTTTCCGAGTAAATCGGCTGTGACAGACGGACAGACGGACAGACGGACATGACGAAACTATAAGGGTTCCGTTTTTGCCATTTTGGCTACGGAACCCTAAAAACGATACAATCCAACGATTCTTATTATTAGGATCACTTTGCGGCACTTCACTGCACTAATAAACACCAAATTTGTACACTAAAAATCACTGGACACTAATTTAAAACCTTTGAATTGCATCAGCCCACGCGGCTTGTTTTAGCCCTACCTGCCGAATCTTCTATCACTATAATATTATGCAATTCTGAGCTTACCGGCGGTATTGGACAGAAGATCCCCTGCGCCTGAATCATTTTTCCAACATAAGGATCCCCATTTATCAAGTTGCACGCCTTCATATGCAGCTCTACGAAAGATCTACGGTACTCATTGTGTAGGTACTCGTAGAAAATCAAGTTTAACTAAGGAGGAAAAAATAAAGGAAATTTTATTTGTACATACCGACTTAGTTCTGAACGTATAACCACAACCCAGATGTCCTGGTTAGGTACACTATCTATGGACCTCTCACTACTTCACTAAAAGTCGGTATTTCCCATTAGTAAAAGTAAAACACTCATAAACCCTCCGCAGGCAAAAACAGAATATAAAAGCAGTTAAACAAGACTAAAATAGATGAGAATGAAATAAAAGAAAAATAAACCTCACTACACAAAGAAAAATAAAATAAAAAGAATGAAATTAAATTGTGTTAACCGTAATATTGTTAGCCCAGGTGTGAAGGGTTGTGCCCTCTAAATTAAGGTAGTAAGGGCTCTTCCTGCCATATCTGGTGATGTACAGTGACGCATTCTTAACGTACTTCGGATTCGCGTATGTCGAATTCGCCCTCTCGAAAATAACTTCTAAGCCCTGTAATGATAACTATTATTGATATTTTATTAAAAATTATAACTAAAGATTATGAATTTATTTATTATCTCCTTAATAGTAAAGTATAAGCGTAAATAAACTAATTACCAATATCATAAGTGAAAAATAACAACTAGTCAGTTACGATATTGTTGATTGCTACCGTCGACTAATCAGACAACATCGCATAGGTACTTGTAGTCATTCATGATCCCTTATCGTAAATAATCGGCCATTGATGAAACTATATTTCATCAAATTACCCAGACGCTGTACATAGTTGTAACCCATCTTATTTTTTTTTTATACTGGGTCGGTGGCGAACAAGCTTCCGGCTCGCCTGATGGTAAGCGATTACCGCAGCCTATGGACGTTTGCAACTCCAGTGGACCTGCATACGCGCTGCCGACCCCTTAAAAATCTTAACACTCCTTTTTTGAAGAACCTCATGCTGTGTTCCCCCGGAAAAACCTCTTATGGCAGCTCATTCCACAGCCGGAGCGTTCGCGAGAGGAAATTCCTCTGGAACCTCTGGAAATTGCAGTTAATGATGTGCCTATAACTATGATATTATGTATGTATAACCTACAGCCCTTCCGGCACCTCACTCGTCTCATTACAACAACTTTTCGATTATATTATGTTTTCATGTCAGGGATTCATGTTTTAAATAAAAGTTAAGTTCTTTTTTAGTTTAGTTACACACACACACACACAAAAACACTTATACACACACACACACACACACAGAAACTACATACTAACTACACCGATAAGTACCTAGTTTTGTTTATTTTATCCGATTGTTATTTCTCAGTTTTATTTTATATTTTTCCCCTCGTTGTAGACATTAAGTTATCTTTTACAGATTTTTGATATTATAGATTTTAAATTTGTTATGGAACATTTGGCAGTTAAAGAACTGGAGCATTAAGCAAATTGTAACTCGGTTTAACTAGCTCACTCAACGACTTGTGCGACACAGGCCTGCGAGCCTAGTGCACAAGTCACTGAATTTACTTAAAATGTTTATAATTTTTGCCAACAAAAATAATTCTTATTTTTATTATTTTATCTCATAAGTTTGCCAAATAACTTTCTCAACTGTTACCTGTATTGTGGCCTTAATAAAATAAAAATATAAATAAATCAGGTGATTCGTCAGCTCGTCTGCCACCTATGACATAAAAAATATAAAACGTTTGCCAGTTAGCTTCAAAAATCGACAGATTACATAATTAAAATATGTACATAAAAAATATCCATTCCAAAAAACCTTTTTGATATGACGAAGTTTTCAGTTTTAAGTTGCATAAGATGTTTTACTAAAATCAATATGTAATGTAGATACTTAATTTGTGTTTGAGATTTCATACATGGCCACTATTTTGAAAACAAAAACTAAATGGCGTACAAATAGATATGTTATCCAGGCTCCATAGAAAAGTGACACTGTCCGCGCGGACTCCTTTCCCATCTTAGTAGTTTGCTTTTCGTCGTTTGTAGAACCAGGCATAAGCCACTTACCTTGTAAGCAATGTTGTCTGATTTATTAATGCAAGCGGGCACCTGATGGTTAATTATGACAATGATCATCTGCGCGATCAGAGGCAATCGCTTGCCGTCAAGCGATCCTCAAGGAAAAAAGAGTACGCTCGCCTCTTGAATTCGTCTTTATTATTAATGTATACACCATTATTTTTTTATTGTTTACATCCCGAAAACCTCATAATAGCTATCTTGAATAAAGTCTATTTAGCATGTTAAATCAACAAAATATGCGGAAAAAAAAATATTTTATATGGGCATATTTTGTTGATTTAACATTGTAAAAGGACTTTATTCACGACAGCTATTATAAGGTTTTCGGCATGTAAACGTTAAAAAATAACGGTGTAAATGTGATTGTAAATTAAGAGCACTTACGTAACATTTTCCTATAAATATTAGTATAAGCAGTATCACGATACTCATTGTGTACATGTTCAGTGAACGAGTAACTAAACGCGCGTCAATCGTTTGGGCAGAGCCAATTATATCCATTGTTAGGGAGAAAATTGCTTTAAAATACCATTTATTTCATTTTTTAAATACATAGATGTTATGATTTGATAAAAAATATCACAAGCTAAATTAGCCACAACTGGTCGGTTTACTACCAGGAAAATCCCCCATATTTGAGCTAGTTATTATTACCGTGATTTTGTAGACATATAGTGTAGGTAACTCACGGGTGATTGGGACAAAAAAATACTATATGCTCCATTAAACCAACTTCTAGGAACACTAGATTATTGAATATGTAAAAAAACTCTTAAATATTTAAGAAAGTTTGTGCACTTGCTAAAGCAAATTATTCAAAAGAAAAAATAAGTAAATCTGGCAATACAATTAATAAAAAGACTTGCAAAACCAAATCATAGGATAGCAAGATCTCTCTTAAAATACATAGTTAAAATCTTTACGCTGATGCTGAAATAGCGGACGCATATGAATTTTATTTTCTCCAATAATAGACGTCACTACTACTCAGTCATGTTTGTTTGTTCTTTTGTAACTAATTTTGTACTCATATGTAGTGTTGTGATGTCTAAAATAATAAAAAAAAATCTATCTTTCGTTCAGTCATTAAATTTTGTCCACATCTTGCCGAGTTCCTGGTATAAGAATGCGTGGAGAAGTGTCTAGCTACTTTTTCCATTAGTCATGTTACTGACCATATAATTATAAAAAACATTTAAGGAAAAAAAACTGAGGACATATGTGGTATTTCAACAGAAATCTTAAAATAAATTATATCATCTATTGCCCCAAGTTTAGCTTTTATATTGAACAAATGTATAGATACAGGTCACTTTCCAAATTTACTAAAATATACTAAAATTGTACTACTGCATATGTCAGGGGATAAAATGACCCGAAAATTCTAGACCAATATCGATATTACCAGCAGTGAGTAAGATCTTTAAAAAAATAACATTCACTCAATTAGCAGCTCACTTCAAAATAATAATAATAATAATGTCCTTCAAACCGACTTTTCGGTCATGGCTTCCAATCTCAGCGATCAGACATCGACGCAGGACATATTATAGTACACAAGTATTTGCGCAGACACAAGTGCACTCTCTATTGACCGAATGACCGAAGAGGGATTAGGCGCATGACCAACGGCTTAACGTGCTTTCCGAGGCTCGGGGGTACAAGACCGCCAACTTCCAGACTTCACAATAAATAACTTATGTCATAATAACCAGTACGAATTCACTAAAGAGAAATCCACTACTGATGTAGCAGTGGGTTCATTGCGTGGGAAAATAAGCAAGATGCTGTTGGTGTTTTCTGCGATTTATCAAAAGCTTTTGACTGTATCAACCATGAAACTTTAATAATAAAATGTTGTCTCAGACAATGAAAGAAAGAAAGAAAGGAAAATTTATTATTTTGGACATCACAACACTATATACGAGTACAACATCAGTTACAAAAGAACAAACAAACAAAAATAAACAGATACAGTGCAGTGCATATATATTGTGTGTTGTGACCTCCAACATAAATGGCCCCCACTCAGCCTATGTCATAACCCTGAAAAAGGTCATGACGCTTTCAATGCATGAATGCACTTTCAATGCTGCAATCATACCTTTCTTATAGAATCCAAAAAGTGAGTGTTAATGGAATAAATTCTACTGGCACGTCTCTACTCATGGTAGTGCCCCAGGGCTCCATATTGGGACTCCTGCTTTTTCCATTTATATCAATGATCTCCCTCAGTTAACAAAATATCTATGTGAGACTGTATTGTTTGCCGATGACACTTCTCTGATTTTTAGAGTTGATAGGATTAAACAAGTATTCGACGACGTAAACGATGCACTCTAACAAGTGGTTTATTGGTTTATAAGTAAAAATGTACTACTTTATGCCAAAAAGACTCGGCGTTAAATTCTTAATGCCAAATGTGAGGCAGGTTAATACAAATATAACCACAAATAATAAGCATCTTGCGCTCGTAAATTCCTTCCTGCCCTTTAGGAACAGAAAGCGATTACAAAGTTATATAGCTATTCAGTGGCAACATTTTTTTATGGCAAATAAGGTAGAGTAAGTGAAAATAATTTTAAAACAGAAGTCAAAAACTAAAACGAAAGAAACATTTTTCTGTAACATAACAAAGAAAAATAAAACAAAAGAATAAGTAAAGTATCAGCCTACAGTCCCACTGCAGGGCAAAGGCCTCCATCATGGAAATCACTAATCAATCGCGTGAAGCAGCACTGTGCTGTGTTGCGCTGCGTGATTGAGAGTACCGGAGGCCCAATCCAAGGGAAAGGGGGGTTTTTAAAGGTTTGCAGCGCGCTTGTGACTCAACTGTTGTCGGCGGCGGCGGACGGCAGCAATCGCTTGCCATAAGGTGATAGCTGCCACCTATCACCTACTACGATGGGATAAGCTTAATCACTACGCTTGCCAAGTGCGCATTGGCGATCATCACAAACCCGAGCTATGTTCGAAAATTTAAAAGAAACCATTGCTCGACCCAGGAATCGAACGCAGCACCCCGAGATCATGGCAAGGTACTTAAATCATTAGACCAACGGGGCGTTAAGAAAGGAATAAAAATGGAAGTAAATGAAAACGTGTTAACAACCGTAACATTGTTAGTCCAGGTGTGATGGGTTGTGCCCACTACATTGAGGTAGTAAGGGCTCTTCCTGCCGTATCTCGTGATGTACCTACAGTGACGCATTTTTAACGTATTTCGGATTCACGTATGTCAAATTGACTCTTTCGAAAATAACTTCTAAGCACGGTAACAATGGACAACATTTCATATTTTTAACATGTCCATATTGTTTTTTTATATGAAAATAGACATAAAATGAACGGACCCATATTTTTTCTTTTTTCAAAATTTGTCCATTTTCATGCATAAAATAATTATTAAAATTCTTTATATTCTAAATAGACGTAAGCGCCAAATGACGTCATCGGACGGCTGAATACAGCGATATTCCTTTGCTTATCATTGTTTTAATAAAAAAAAGGTATTACTGTCAAAGGTTAATTATACTAGTGTCAACATTGTCAACGTCATTCATTCATTCAACGTTGACAAGTTCTTTTTTTTGATGTCATGGGTTTGGCATTTCGTAAATTTAAAACTATAATGTGCTAGGCAAAGAAATATTTTACATTCTGCCGTCCGATGACGTCATCTTACGTTTTTTAGTTTTTAATTTTTTTCTCAGTAAATAAGCAATATAAAAAATTTATAAATATATATTCGCGCAGCGGAAAAGTAAATAAAGAAATGTTATTTTTTGTTTCAGAGCTTAGCAATTTTGAAATGTTGTCCATTGTTATATTAAGGTGACGGGTAAGCCACACTAGCGACGCCAATCGATTTAAATTTTTAACTACTAAACCGGATCGATTTTTAACAGTTTCGGGGTTATAACCTCTCGGCAAATACTTATACTATTTATTAAATAACCATGCACAAATCTCAACTCAAAAAGTCTCAACTCTTCTAGTTGACTTAAATACGATCTCCGGTCCAACAGCAACATGTAAGTAGTAAGAAAGAAATAAGATTTGTCTCGAGTTACAAATAGTATTTTTTACGAAAATCTAAATTATCAGGCACGTGTATAAAGCTAGTCAAAACAGTTTCTCTATGATATGTTACTTTGAAGTTTAAAACATATATGTAGATAAAGTACTGTATGTTTCCTTACAATAAAGAAAAAAAAAGTAGTATATGAGACTGCACATAACTTGGTATGAAAACACTCGCAAATGCTATTGCAAAACTCGAAAATTATATACTATCAAATGTCTTTTGCCAGAAGGTAGAAATCGCTTCTAGCGAGATTTTTGCTATGCCTAGGTTTTGTATGTTTGTTGAAAATCTTATTTTTAAAGTTGGTTTATAAAGACACACACTATTACACTCCCGTACAAACAAACACATGCACAAATACACACACGCACACGCACACACACAAACAACTAATGTATAAGCTTTTTTTTATAAAATTACTATGAAAGTATGTTAGTGTTATTCAATAAGTAAACACATTTTGTTATAGGAGAGCGAAGTGTTTTCTACACAGACTCGGTCTAATGATAAACATTTTTCACTTATCTGTGCAATTAAGTATATCTTATCTACTTATCTAGTGACAGTCACAAATTACTATTGTCTAACAGGGAGACGTGCACCTTAGGAACCTGACGGTAGAAGCAGCAGAGTTCCCGAACGTGTGGCCGTTCCGCAAAGCCAAGCTGGAGGTCAACCTGGGGGTCACCGACACCAGCATCATCATGGCACGGGTCGTGGTCTTCATTACTTTCTTACAAAAGAAAAAGAGCCGATAATTGAGCCACTGTTACACATGCTCATTTAAATAAACATTTCACAACATCACATACATTGATCTGACTCCGAGAAAGGTAGCTCAAGCATCTGTGTTACGGATATCAGAATCAACAGCGGGATTACAAATACACTCGCGAGCAAAAGTTTGGAATCACTTACTTGAAATTGGTTTCGCGCGATCTTGCTTAGTAAATAAATTTTTAATAATTTTAAAAACGACATCATTTTAAAGGTTCAACTGTCCACTTTAAATTGATACCAAATTCAAATGGAGACAGTAGTTGTGGAGCTATCCCGGATTAAGCGAAGGAGGTAGGAAAACAAGGAAATATGGAAAAATAATGAATGAATAAAACAACAAAAATTTATTAATAAAACATTTATTTAGCTTTAAAATTGCAAGCGGGCGCTTTTATAGGGGTCAATAGGTCGCAACTCGAGACGTATCAAACAATTGAAACGTCTTTTTCGTTACTCCTTCGCTTAATCCAGGATAGCTCCACAACTACTGGCTCGATTTGAATGAATTTGGTATCAATTAAAAATGAACAGTTAAACCTTTAAAATTATTTTTCATTTTAATAATTATAAAAAAAATATTTACTAAGCAAGATCGCGCGAAACCAATTTCAAGTAAGTGATTCCAAACTTTTGCTCGCGAGTGTATATACATAAAATACTTTTCTTTTGTAAATACGTACTTATAATACATAGAAAACACCCAGACCAATACAAACAGACATGTTCATGCACACAAATGTTTGTACTGTGCGGGGATCGAACCCGCAACCCTTGGACCAGAGATAGCGTTCACTACCACTGTTCCATACGGGTCGGCATTTGTTGCACGCTTAAGAAGCATGCCAAATATGAGCATGCTTAAATGACCTGTCTACATTTGTTATCAATAAGCATGTTATTAACCTTATTTTAGCATGCTAAAAAAGGAGACCTGTTTACACGTGCTAAAGCACTCCGCCACACTCTCCTTTCTACCCGCACTACAGGCAGCATGCCTATTAGTAGCACGTCCATCCACACATGCTGCTAAGTAGCACTTGCTCAAAAGTAGCATGCTTTAAGCACGTGTAACAGTACCTTTACTCCTTGACAATTTGTTTTATTATGGACTATTTATGTGTTTCTCAAGGTGCTCCCATAGCTATTATTTACCTACGTACCTACATCTTTTTTTTGTAGTAAACGGCAGGCAATTAGAGCATAATATGAAAAGCAACATCATGAAGAGCTCCATAATTTGAACAAATCATTAAATCGTTAATATTTCACCATTTGGTCATCCACAATTGGCCAATTCGTATTTAATAGGCCAACCCTAAAACTTTAACGTTTGCCCGGAAAATGTATTTAGAACAATAAAAATTATATAAATATTTGTAACAAAATCTAACATATCTATAAGAAAGAAATTGTAACTTTTTTAAAAGATGGTGTCAATTGCTGCAATCTTACACATTAAACAACGTGCGTGCTTTCAGCGCCTCTATCGGTAATTGATCTTACTATTTTACGATGTGATCGAATAATCTTGACCATTTCATAAATTAGCCACGCGTTAAGTTGCCCATATCGAAAATCATACAGGATCTTCAATAAAAAACAGATTAAGGTGAACACTTTAATTAAATATTTGTCTTAGGAATGTAATATGTATAAACACACCTACAAACACTATGTAAGAATAAATTAACCATTTAAATACCTAGCAGTGAAAAACCAAAAAAATGGATCACTTACTCCCAGTTTATAAAACTCATCCAATAAAAGATCGTTTATGAGAAAGGCAGGCAAACGAACTAGTTTGTTTACTGATGGTAAGTTGTTACCGTCTATGGACATTCACTTCAGCATACACTTACACATGTGTAGTACATTTAATTATTATTTTTTATTTAAAACTTTATTGCACAAAACGATACAATAGGCGAACTTAATGCCCAGAGGCATTCTCTACCAGTCAACCTTTGGGTCATACAGAAAGGACAATGGTGCGGCGAAAAGAGGTTTAATATGAGTTTTATAAACCGAAAAATATGTAAATTAAGCATTTACTCTAATCTAAATTAAATTCAAAGTAAAGTTTTTTGTATAAACACATAAAATAATAAAGTTTAACATTTACAAGGGATGTATTTTGTTACAGCGTCTTACATTTCCATGCGTGGGCGGGACGTTATGAAAAGTCGAATTGTTTTTGTATAATTTAATTACATTTGGACCTATAAAAGACCGATTTCTCCGAAAAAAAAACCAGCGAAGCGAGAACGAGGCTTACTTTCAATGTTTTAATAAAACTTTTACTTCAAGTAAATCATTCAAATGTGTGACGATTTGTAAGTGCTGTGTAAGCCTATGCAAAAAAAGAATTATTTGACTTGACTTGAATACGTGACAGGTGGCAGATGAGCAGACGGATTATCTGATGGTAAACGATCAAGTAGTAGACATCAAAAAGGTATTAAAAATTAGCCGAATATCAAAACAAACGGAGCCTTAGCTCAGTGAGGCGACCTGTCTGTCGGTAATAAATAGAAATCCCTAAAATTAACATAACATAAATTCTCTTTAGTATAAACACACTTCAATGAACTTTACAAAAATCTACAATTTATTTACATTGCACATTTTGGGCCTTAAATATCTTGTGTCCACGGTGCGCTAAACTCCAGCCAAGGCCCACTCCAAATTATTGCAAAACGCGATCTCAAGTTATTACTAAAGTTCATGCCATCCGGTTTCAACTCGCATTGTAAAATGAGTTTTGATGCGAAACTATTCTTAGATATTGTTCTTAATATAGAATGAACTAAATATTTACCTATACATAAATAAATCGGATGATTATTTTTATAGTGAGATTAGATCTTACTATAAATCGATTACCAGTTTATTTTTATTACGCAAATCAAATAAAAGGAAAATAGAAAAAAATGTCTGCCTTTAGCAGCTTATATTATATTAAATGCAATAATTTATCATTTACACGAAACACATCAATATAATTGAGCTTTCATAGACCATTACTTAATCAAATGCTTTCCATAGCTCAATCATACAATCATAAAAGATTATTAAAAAGAGCTTTTTTATGGCTAGTAGTATTGTACGTCAGAGACGCAGTCAACTCTGCCAATGTCAAGTGAATAGAGACACATACCAGGAATTGACCGGTGATTTGAGTTGATTTCTTAATTAATTGAGTTTTATTTTTAGAAAATCATCGCCTATAACAAAACAAAACGTACACATAGACAACACAGTATTAAATGGGAGGTTCATTTTAAAGAGTTACTACTGAGTCTCTTGCTTGATTCTTCTCGGTAGAAATTGACATTCCGAATCAGCGGTAGATTACATATTTGACATTCATAAATGTTCTGTATGGACTTAAATTTAATAAAGACATTTTTGATTTTGATTTCTTTTGAAGGCTTATTATAAACTCAGATTTTTTATTACTTGAACTAAACTGAGACTGAGAGATGTCAATGTCACCTCTATTGAACTTGACGTTTGCATCTGTATATAAAACGTAGGCAAAATACGATTTGAGACTCTCTGAGTGACATTATATAAACTGATGTAAACCTATAAAAAATTAAGGTACTCATAATGCATAGAGTGAAAAAATTAAGAATTATCTATGGAAAGCATCGACGTACCTGAGCGTATTTTATTACCATTTAAGCATTCGATTCGTACGTTTATTAGATATATTTTTTTATTTTATTTTATATATCGTATCATAAGTATGAGTTGCCTTAAATTTAATTTTCTGAAAATACAATTGTCACATAAATTGTATTATTAGATTAGTTACTTTATTTTATTACTTATCATCAAAATACTACTTTATTTTAAAGGGATGAACTGTGTTCACGTTGTATTATGAATAGTGTTAATACATACAGGTTGTATCGTTATTATTAAAAACCTAAAAATTCCATAAACCATTTGAAAACTATTATTCAAAACTTAAGACAAAAAAAATCAGCATGTACATTATTAGGTACCTACTGAATCAACCGACTAAATAATTTAGATCAACAAGTGATATCGAATGATCTGTAGGAGAAAATAAGATATAATTTTACTGAGTGTGTATCCTGTATGTATTAAACAATCGCCTTAAACGTAATATCATTCATATTATAGATCCAAACTTACTAATAAAAATTTATTTTTAAAATTTTAAAATAATTTTAACCACACTACGGCCAACCATCTTAACTGTATTCTCAAAAAACGTATGGTCTACTCCGGTCTACTCGATCTAAAGAAGAAATCATTGCAAAATTCTTGACATGAGACCGATTGTAATTCTGCCCCGCATGGTGTACTCGGTCTACTTCAAGTCGACGTCTTCCCCAAGCAGGTCTTCGCACTCTTTCTCCCAGTGTTTATCATCGGACGCCTTCTCAGCTACAACTTCGTATTCTTTTAGTTCTGCTTCCAACTCTTTCTCCCATTGTTCTGAAATGTGTTTTGTCAAAATAACTATGTTAATATTAGCGAAATAATTAATATGAAATAAGAGAAAATAATTAATGTAACAGGAACTTATTAAAATTAAAAAAAATAATAAGCATGTACTTTTACCAAATTTTTCACAATAAAATTAAATTTATTTCAAAAAGCTAAAATTAAGGAGACTATTCGTAGTTACTAGTGTTAAAGCAATATGTATGTTACGGAAAATCCTATTTCACGTTGTTGGCGTAGTGCTCTGCAATGTGCTTCGGAGCCTACGTCACCTCACTGATCACGGATCCGCGCGCACGTCTTACTTGTTTTTTATAACTCACTATTTTTAGTCATAATATACCTGGTTTTACAGTCCACGTTTACTCATCACCTCAAGAAACATAGGCTCCGAAACACACCGCAGAGGACTACGCCAACACAGGTTTATGACTACATAATATAAAAGATCAACATAATATTGTTATAAAAAAAGTTAATCTTTCTAACTTTTATGTAAAATTTAAAATATTTATGTAAATTATAGTTGAGTGTGTGTGTGTGTATGTGGATGTGAGGAGAGTTAGGTATTTATAGTCAGTTGCAGAAAGGATTTTAAAGATTTTATAACAACTTTAAGCCCTAAATAATCAATCAATTTATACACGTAATGTGTTTTCATCGAACGCCATTTTTTTATAAGTATTTCTGCAACTGGGTGTTAAACTATTTAAATAAGAAGTCGAATATTATTTTAGAATAATATAATTATTTCAATTCATAATAACTAACTATAAATGCCAATTCATTAATTAACTATACGTTGTAATTCACTAAACAATTTTTCAAGTATTGACAATAAAAAGTGTTTATATCTATGTAAACTGTTGCTAGAGTACAATTTGAAATTTCATTTAGAAACTAAATAACGAGGAACTCTACATACATATTATTTATTCATTCATATTTGTATCGGAAAGGTGTACGGAAGAGATAACTTTGAACGTCTATAAGATACTAATATTATTTCACGAGGGCTTCTAATCGAAGGAAGAACCTTCTCGTGAAGAATCATGTTCAAAAACATCAATACATATGTAAACACACTATAGCCAGATTATTTAGTAAAACGTACGTGAAGATAAATTACAGATATTATGGATACACCCGGCCAGTGCCTGTCCGACTATCTTACTAACGGCGTTGGCCAGAAACCATCACACGAATTATTGCTGCATTCACGTCGAAGCAAAGTTCAAATCATCCGATAAACAAACAAACAGAAACAACATCGTACTAGGCCTGAATATTATCACTTCTCTTTGTAACTTCTCAAACACCTAATCAATATAAATGTGTTTATTCATTACCAACTATAACTCTACACAACTTTATTATAACACTGGATTATTTTCCTCAGATTACAATATTGACTCTATAATCTAATTGTAAATAATTACAAAAGAAAGATGTGGAAAGTGATGTGTTGCCAGCGTAAAGATTCCAAATTTTCCCTGAGACCAAGACGGCAGTTATTGAATTGTTTTATTGGTATTATTTAATTGACTGTCACCCATAAGTGATATGTCGCGGCTTTTCGTAGGAAAACGAACCGGAGAAGTCACAAGTTTGTGTAATGCACTCCAAACTCCGCGTGAATCTCCTACAGAAGATCTGACAACACAGTATATGTACAAAAGGGAAGTTTCAACATTGCTACGTTGCGCAAATGATACCGAGAGAAGATAGTCAAATAAATATTGCAACAGGACCAACTTTGAGAAATACACAAGCGTGAAAAGAGAAAATTAAATTAAAAGAAACACATACACTTCAGGCAATACCAAGTCTCAAAGCGTAAGATGAAATCAATTGAGTAGCAATGTTAAAACCTGAACAATAGATACTTATAGTTAACACTACTGAGCCGAATCGTAATGAACTGTGTGACGTTACCGCTATATAACCTTAACCAATACTTAGACATATATAACATTCAGTAGACATTAAAATATTTCCCATTGAGAAAATGTATATATTTGAGACAAGTATACAGTAATATAACGTGGACTATTCTTCAATAGCTTTCGGCATAAGAGTTTAAAATCTGGGCTCAAGTCAGATATCTCATTGTTATGAATGAATGAGATTAGCTATTGAAATACAGACCAATTACTTTAATTGATAGACAACTGGTTAAATAAGGACACTGTTATATATACAATTCATATAATATCAATGAATTTAGGGATAAAGAAGCTATATTGTCATAACATTCATTATTTATATACGACACACGAGATAACAACAAGGATGAAGATATGACATCATAGTGATATAGATTATATAAATTTTTAAGTTTAAAACCAAAATTAGCAAACAGCGATACATTTTATAATATGCATTAACGCTCAAATTAATATAAGTTGTGTGAAAGGATAACAGTGATTTACGTTGACATAATAATGCCATAACACACTCAATATAAATTAAACGATATCATCCAAGTAGAAGAAAACAATAGTAATAATGACAGGAAAAACTCTTTTGAAGTAACGGAAGGGAAATTCCGTGCATTTCGTATTCCGTACATCGTCCAATACAAACTATAAAACACCTACAAATTTACTTCATCATATACAAATTTAGTGTAATTCTATTGTTAAACGAATGTGACAATAAGCGAAAGGATGAATGCATGTGCGTTTATCTAATTCTATCCAACTGTAATGGCATTATTCCGTCAAGGTCGAAACAATTTGCATGAGAAGAGCCCTTAAGTAGCGTAATACATTCTGCTTGACAAGCTTCGTATCGACTAGATATAATATATGTTTCCCAGATCTATATACTATCAATGTGCAGAAATAATCACGGGTTCAAAATCTGTTAATATAACATAACATTTATCTGTTATTAATACCGATAATTTTGTGTTCTTTAAGTTAGGGCTTTCATCAGTTATTCTGTTTTGATGAGATAGTATATAGATCTGTAGCATCGGGATGGTGTTATCGTTTAGTGATTGCAGTTGCCCTTCGGTAGTCCGTGCATCTTGCTTAAGCTGCATTCCAGGAAAAAGGAAAACATTTAACATACAACGTCTTATTGTATTTTCATATAAAAAGTTTAAAGAGGAGACTGTAGGATGTTACTGACAAAAGAAATTGAAATTCACATGGTATTTGTTATTGTGGATTCAATGTCTCTTAAAACATACTTTTGTTAGCTTTAGTTTAAAAAATAAAAGGTAAGAGCATGCAGTTAATCACAGCAAATATTCCTCAAAGTTGGTTTGATTGTAATATTTTTTTTCAGATGTTGTAATTAAAATAATAAATGAATTAGTGTGTACAGGTTCGCCTGAAAACTATAAATAATGAAACGAATAGTAAATGTAAACTAAATAATATGGCTATAATATGTGTTAACCTTTGACTGAAACAACATAAAGACATAAATGAAGGGGGAAGGAAATGTGGGATTCTTATTAATGTTAATATCACATTTTGAAGTTTTCTTTATTGTATTAAAACTTTTCATCTAAATTTTGTGCATAATACAATTATGTTTAATTTGTGTGTGAGTCAACCCAAATTCAAGTCTTACCGTCATCATTTTCCCTGTCCACTTTGAGAGACTTTATTCGTTTCTTGACATCGTCTATAGATTCTCGCGATGATTTTTCATTCGCTATTAGACGGTCGCTTGCAGATTTATCATCTGGTGTTTTGGAGGAAGAAAATAAAATAAAAAATGAAAATGATGCCAAACAGAAAATAACGGAATGAACTTATGATGTAAATAGTTCTGTGTTTATTACGTTTTACATTTAGAAATTGTAACAAGCTATTTACTGCTAGCAGTGGAAATGTAAGTACATATAAATAAGGACATACCCAGAATATTTTAAATAACAAATAAAGGCGCATTATTGTTCGAATTCCCCTGTCTAAAGAGCAGATGGCAATTGCTTAAATATAGTTATCGGACTTGCTAATTTCTGGATCAGTCTTAGTCAGCGTATTACGTATAGACAAAGGATCAAGCATCAAACTGACGATAACTAACGACATATATATTTTTTAAATTTATTTATCACATGAAAATAAATACATTAAAACTTATACAACAGCTTTTAAAAACACTAAGGATTACTCTAATGCTTAAGAGTTCACAAATGATGTTACTATATGTTTTTCTTTACCTACGCAGTGCCAATAATACCTAATATTAATATGCCAGGTTAAACTAATACGAGAATTTGGGAGAAACTAAGATTGTAATTAATAACGTCTATCTTTGTTGTAGGTATATATCTGTTTTATGCAAAATTAAATGAAGGAAAGATTTTTGAATTTTTTTTCCATTTCTTAAATAGTTATAAACCCCCGTCAAGTATAAAAATACTTATAGAAACTTATGAACCAAGCTTTCAATTTGGAAGACCCTCAAGGGTCTATTCTGGGTCCATCCTTATTCAATCAGTGCAAAGCGAGAGGTAATGTGTCAGGCATACCCTGGGAGTCGTCGGCGCTGGGTTGACGACTTGCGGCGGCGGCGTCGGCCTCGTTAGCCTGGCAGATTAGTGACAGGCGGTAGAAATAGTTTCGCCAGAAGTTCTCCTCCGTGATACTGAAAATGCAAAAGGATAGCCATGATTCGATTTTTTACTGTATAGAGTTAGTGAGTATTAGTAGTAACACCAAATAACATCTTTATACAGGCAGCAAAACACCACTAAGATCTATTCATGAGTCAAGTTCTATCTGATAATAAAGTAGAATAATACTGATGATAAAAATTACCCAAATGTGGTTTTTCATGTAGAACATTATTCTAATTTGTAACGTTTCAAAGCGTTTGCAGTTCTTACCAGACTGTCCAAATCTTGGATCATAGGTCAAGCGTACCCCGGGCCCCGAAGCGAGGGGATTAGACACGGCGAGGTATACCATAGATGATGATGTATTTTTATGTGATAGGTGGCAGATGAGCAGACAGATCCACTGGTGAGTACCCGCAACACCAGTGGAGTCACAGGTACCCTGTTAAGCTTTGAGCTCCCCTTTCCTCCAGATTGGGCCGTCGGTACCCTTACTCTCTCGGCAAAACAGTGCAGGCGCTGCTTAACTCCGGTTTTTACTGAGTCCGTGGTATCACTCCGTTTGAACACAAGCCATTTATTTCGAAGCGTGTAAACCCCACTGTGACTTTCAATGAGCTACAAATCAACTTACACTTTAGGCACGAGATCGAACCGCATCTTCTCCAGGTTGGGGTCCTCACCCATGATGGCGACGGCGACTGGGTACATCTTGTCGTAGTCGAAGTCGAACTCGACACCGGCGGGGGGCGCGCGCACGAAGTTCCGTCGGTCCTGGAAGGAGACATCAGGGCTCATAAACATGGGTCAATCAATAAATTTATAACGACTACCTATCCCCACCCATCCAGCTATTATCTATAAATCTATTCATTAACGCCATGAATTTTTATAACCGCAATCACTAAATTAGGTTATTTATTGCAGAGAGAGAGAGAGAGAGCTAGAAGTAAATCGCCAGTGATATAATATCCTCCAACCGATTTCGTCTAAGTTGGCCAATCTCAACGATCAGACACTTACGCAGGATATATTATAGTGCTCGAGTGTGTACAAACACAAATGCACTCTCTATTCCCTTGCTCACATGTTCCGATGGGACACCCGTGTGACACTACCGGAGAGGGTTCGGGCGCAGGACCAACGGCTTAGCGTGCTTTCCGAGCACGGGGGTACAAGACCGCCAACTTCCAGATTCCGGGCTGACACTGAGAATTTCTTAACAGAAAAACTCAGGTACACATTTTTCCTGGGACCCCAAGCGCAGCCGTCACTTTTAAGTGCGATGCACTACCCTCTGTGCCAACGAGCCTGTCAAATCAAAGTTCAGTGATATATCAAAGTAGCGAAAGTAGACAGATCTATGTCCAGGCCAGGAGTGGGCCAGTCAAGGATGATGATGGTAATGACCTCTGTATGTTGGTAAGCATACATCCAATATTAAGCCCGCTGCCATTGTTTAATACGGTCCCTAAAGTGACGGGATCAGCCCAATACGTGGTTAAAATTAATTTCCTCTCATCCCTGTTTCACAAGAAACAAGTTGATGATCTTCAACCACTATTATTAGAACTCTTTTAAGCACGTCAACTGTCGAACCAAAAAAAAAAGAATCGGTTCATCTGTTTAGGCGCCACAGACCGAAAGCAAGACATAGATACACACGTCAATGATATTACACTCCTCTTTTTAGGTTTTGTCGTGGAGGTTAAAATAATAATTTAGGAAAGTGAGGTGTATCAGAATAGGGCATGGTATAAATAGGAAATCTTCAAAACTAGGCCATGCATCAGAGTCGTTGGCGCAATGCCGGGAGCACGCTAAGCCAAAGAATGCCAATGAGCAATTTTCATTGAACCTGTTAAAATACCCACCGAATGATCTATCATACTAGTAGCTTTATTAGTTTCGGTTGACTGGTGGACCCACTACATATTTGTAGTACAGTAACAAGTTATTCTACATTAAAGCGAGCGAATAAGAAGATGTTACACCTGATGGTAAGTGAGCACCGTCCCATGACCATCTGCAACGATCGAGGCATCACACATGCGTTGCCAGTTCTTAACAAGAGAATAGGCTATTTTCTGGAAGGATACCAAACTCTATAAACACACTACCGATACCGAGCAACTGGATCCACTGTTTTAATGTGCAAAAAGGAAACCACTATCTTGGTATTACCAGCAAGCCTTGGAATCGTAATATTTTTTATGCTCAGTTGGCTTCAGTTCAGTGGCCATCAGGCCCCGAGCCATTTTTAATCGTTTATTAGTTTTACAACGAAATAACGAAATTTTATCCTTTTTTTCGTAGTTCTCGTCTTCTCCTCTGATACATATCGAACTATCATTAGTTCACAGGTTGACTCCACCTAACTCAGTAAGTCTCTTGCTAGATTTAAAGTATTATTGGCATGCCAGTACATTTTCTAATATAACGCTGGTTGCGTTTTCCGGATTTGTTTCTCGGCAAACTACTGGCCTCCCCGTCACTTTGCCCAACAGGATCAGCCGCAAAAGTTTGTATCTATCGTACCATAGCGAATGACTGAAAATGGATCAAACCTAAAGGATAAAACTTACAGTAGACAAGGAGAGGCATTCCTCCTTCAAGGCGGCCTCGTTGGGTGCTCCGATCCAGGGGGCGGCGGCGGCCGAGCCCCCGCGTGCGTCCTGTCCCTTGATGAATGCGTCCTGCTCACGGTTAAACTCGCCCAGGATGCTCTGAGGACAAAGAAAAGATATTTATGAGTATGGATGTTTGACATTACCTCTTATTATTTTCGGTTACGTCTATAGCGGTCGCTTTGAAGCCCGGGATATGCTTGAACCATGATCCAAGATTTAGTGACTCTGGTTATTACAATGAAGGGACAGCCATTTTCTGATGGTTAAACGTTAAGAATCTCACCACTGAACACGATTGTGGAACTCATTGCTCGCCGTCTAATCTAGATAGTTCTTGAACTACATTACTAACCACCAGATTCTAAAATAAATCACGTAAATTTTCCAGAAAGATTTTTACATAATATTAAATTGCTTTTGTCTTGCGTGTAAGCTATCATATCAACTTGCATAGGTAATTGTATAAACTGAGGATATTACGGTAATTTCATAGTATTAGCAACATCACGCTTATGAAGTAGAGATTTACATATTCACATTCCTATGGTGATTGCACTGAAACACTAGCCATTTGAACTCTGTAGAACAATCTGTACTTGCCATTATGAATAAAAAAGATTCCAATGGGAGCAGCAAAAATATTGAAAATTCTGAATCAAGTGTGGAAAGCGAAGCGAAAGAAGACCCACTTTCAAAATCGATTGGAGAATTAGGAAGATGGCAAATGTTTTTAATTGCTATAGTGACGATACCATGCCAGATGACATCAGCTTGGAATATGTTGAGCATAATATTCTTAGCGCCGAAAACAAAATACAGATGTTTATCGAGACTGAATTCTACTGAGAGTATATTCAATGGAACTTGCTATAGTGACTGCGAGGAGTATGAATATACGACAGATTTTTCGGTCAATATCATCACAGAGTTTGGGCTGATCTGTGATCGGGCATGGCTGGCGAACCTGACGCAGACTCTCTTCATGTTCGGAGTACTGATTGGAAGTATGGTGTTCGGATTTATCGCTGACAGGTATGATACATCTTTAATACGTATTATCCAGTTCCGTTCAGGGATTTTGTCTCTAATCTATAATTGGTCCTATTAGACTAAAATGTAGTCCTATTGGCTATTAATGATGATGTAGATTGGTGTTGGAGATAATTACAAAAAAATTAAAAATCCCTGAAGTAGGTATCTAAAGCAAAAGTAGATCATTTCAAATTAGAAGTTTATCACACCAACAATGAAACCCTAAATGTACAAACATTGCTCAGTGATACGATACAGCTGAGGATAAAATTATATTTTCGCGTGACCGTAACAATGTAAACAATATAATGGATATCATAGCCCCTAAATTAAAAAAGATTGTGTAACGCGAAGCTGGTAGACAATAAAGCTGAATTAATGCTGTTCTTAATTTTAAAACGTACTTGTAGCTGCAGATGACCTACTTAGACGGTACTTTGTTCTTGCTTACAAAGCTGTTATTTATTTTTGCTTAGCGCAAATGGAACCTGGAATATGGCTAGCGTAATGGATGGTCGAGTCGAAATGTTCAAGAAAGTGGGGCACTACTCCATCCATTTTAAAACCATTCTTATATTACTTAGAAGAGTTTCGTTTCAGGATAATTATCACATTTTTGTAGTTGTATCAATTAAACAATAAATGTTTGGTATAACTTTATGGGTGGTAAAAATACTTAAATTTAAACATTTTTGCCGAAGCAACTTATTATGACTTTTTTTAAATTCGTCTTCTCATACAATTTGCATTAATCAGTGATGATTACTTTTTTACGAACATTTTTACGTTTTACAGTACCTAAGTATACCTCTACCTGTCGCATGCAAACAAAAGAAGTCTCTTTATTCATTAACCTGTCACACAGGGTCATGAATAAAGATAGGGATGAGTATAAAGATTCGATGGTGAATTCCGTTTCATTGTAGGTATGAAGTCTTAACGCATAAGAAAATGGAGTCTTAAAATTAAAGTGTTAAGCGAAAATAAGTCTATATAGATATGACACAAGATTTCTTTCAGGTATGGAAGACGCAAGGCCATCCTTACTACCAGCATGTTGCAGATGACGCTCAGCATGCTCCTCCCCTTCAGTCCCGAGTACTGGACCTTCACCACCATCAGGTTCCTTCTGGGCACATCCACAGCCGGCTGTCTGATCATAGCATACGTCTTCGTCATCGAGATCGTCGGCCCCAGCAAGAGGGAGGTGGTGGGGAGCTTGTGTCATATCCCTTTCCTCGTGGGGGAAATGGTTATGCCTGTCATTGCTTACTATCTAAGGTAGGTGGTATCAATTGTTAGCAACAAAGTTATTACTCAATACTTAGGCTTCACTTAAAATGGTCAAGAATGAAGTACGAGTTTATGTCTTAAAAAATTGACTGGCCCGTTTGGTAGTGACACTACCTCATGCGCCAAAGGTCGTGGTTTAACCTCACCCTGGACAAACATGCGTGTGATTCATTGTCTGGGTGTCAATTCCTCAGTTGTATGACATCCGTAACACAAGTGCTTAAGCTAATTAATACGGAATAAGGTCACAGTATTGTTGTATGAATTTATAAAAATAAATTGTCTATCAAAACTTCAACACAAACTTTGAAAGCTCTTTATTGTATTGTAAAGTCTATAAAAATAAAAATAAAATATATTTTTTTTATTTTCGACCATAGTTTTCGATCCATAGATTGTTAGTAACCAAAAGACTTAAAATTATATTAGTAGGTTCTATGATGTTGATGATAAATTAACTAATTTCTGCATACAATTCCAGGTCTTGGAAATCCTTTGCACTGGGCATAGGGATTCCTAACCTCATGTTTTTGCTCCATATTTTCTTGCTACCAGAATCTCCGAGGTGGCTCATCTCAGTGGGAAGACTGGAGGAGGCTAGTGTAATAATGAAAAGAGCAGCTAAATGGTAATGTCCTTTTATTGTCACATTAAATAAAAACGAAATTAAGTGGCTACAGATTGTCAAAGCAAAAACATGTGCAGCATGGTAAAATCTGGCAATAAGATGCATTTAAGTACTGCATGCATTTAACCCGGAGTCTGGAAGTTGGCGGTCTTGTGCCCCTGTGCCTCGGAAAGCACGTTAAGCCGTTGGTCCTGCGCCTAATCCCTCTTCGTTCGTGTCACACTAGTGTCCCATCGAAATAAGAGGGTACGGGAATAGAGAGTGCACTTGTGTCTGCGCAAATACTTGAGCACTATAATACGTCCTGCGTCGATGGCTGATCGCTGAGATTGGCCGCCATGACCGAAATATCGGTTTGGAGGACATTATTATTATATATTTTGTAATTTCTTTGTTGTTTGATATGCATTATTTATGTGCTTAAGCTACTTAAGAATTTAGATAGAGTTCGGCACAATCGTGACAAACTTATATTAGTTATGCAGGCTCCATTTGGAATATTTTCCACGTCCTTTACAAAACGAAAGTGACTAATCTCCGAATATTCAATCGCATGGGGCTTTGGGAGTTGCCCGTATATTTGCTAACTCTTTTTAAGTCAAGTTTACGACAGAGATAACACAATATTAAAAGTTAAGAAGCATTCGAGTAATCCAGGGTAAAACCATCATCAAGTCCTGTTGTTTTAGGAACAAACTTCCAACAAAGAACATCCTGAAAGCAGCTGAAACCATTGCTAAAGAATCAAATGAAAACTGTAACCAGGAGGAACAGAAAAGCATATCATACATGGATCTGATCGCTAACTCTAATTTAAGGATGAAGAACCTGCTCTCCTGCGTTTCGTGGTTCATCCTGAGCCTGAGCTTTTATGGGGTGACCCAGTACATAGGACAAACCAGTATGAGTGTTTTTATCACGATGACTTTGGTCGGAGGGTGGCAGGTGAGTTAAAGTAACACCAAGATCATAATTAATCAAAAAGTAATAATAATTCTTAGACATAGTGATTCCACATGTCATAAGATCCCCATAAGGCCTATGATCGCACACAGCATATGATTCCACAAGGCCTTATTAAAGCCATAACAGAATAAAAAGTTTAGGTAAGGTTTTTTTTAAGAAACTCAACAAGCAGCATGACTTACAATTGTCAGTTTCAGTTGGAGGTTGGGGGGAACCTGAACATATTATGTTTATTTGTGGCTCCCCCAATCTCAAACCAAAACTGACAATTCTAGGAACTACAGCATGCCTCATTCATACATGAAATCTTCTCTTAAGACTTCATTCTGATAGATCCTGCAGACGGGTTTATAAATTCCACGACGGCGAAACTATTTTATTTAAGTATAGGTACCTAGTTTGATCATGTCATATTAAAGATTGTTACGAACACGACACCTATGTCCCGAAATGTGTAGAAATGCTAAGAACCTCCTCATAATTTTTTAGATACCAAGTATGCTGGGTTCAGGGTACCTGAGCAAACGCTACGGCCGCCGCTCCGCTATCATCGGGTTCCTGCTGATTAGCAGCTTATGCAGCGGTCTGTTGGCGTTGCCTGACTCCTGGTTTTACACGAAGATAGCCGTCGGAGCCATTGGCACTGGTTGTGCAGCCGGCGCATTCAATATTATGTAAGTAGTCATGGACATATTTATGACAGTTTGATCAAACTAGCATGTGCTTAGGTCATCGCTCTGTCAACATCGGATTTTTACACAACAGCGTTTGTTCATGAGTTGCTTGTTGACACGTTGCAGCCAATGCATCCGATGATGTCATGCCAGTTTTTATATTTAAAATAATGTTTTTTGGCTCTAACACCCAAAGGGTACATACGGACACGTTTGCTTGACGGTTTGAACAATTGGAAGGGAAAAAAACCTTGCGATGCGTTTGACCATCTCCTTTCATAGAAGAAGAAGCAAACATTCTTCAATATAGACCTATCATTCCCTATTAATTGCTGGAAGATATATTATCTATTATTTCCTTTGGACGTACACGTACATAGATTACATACATGTGTCAGCAGAAAACAAAGACGTGGTTTTACTAATAGACAGTTTCCCTTCTTTTAATGTTGTATAAAACTAAGAAGGTTTTCCGAATCGTGTGTGTAGTGTGTAGTCGACTTTTCAGACTTTTACCTTAACCCTACCCTCTATTTTGATATCACTGGCTGGTGAAATGCGGCCCTCCCGAAGTGCAATAGGAGGACCATACCTTATGCGTACCCCGACAGCCCGGGCCGGCATGGGTTATGTGGGGTGCTCCCTCAGGGAATGGAGCCCAGAGGCACAGACCAGCGACGCATCATCATCACCATATTAAGGGAGATCGTGGGAATCCAGCGTAGGCTTGGCTCCATAACCTCCCAGGTGGAATGCTCACTTACGAAGTGGGCTCAACACACGTTAATCCTATCCTCGCTTAACTAGTTCTTTATAAAGAAGGTTCACTTCGTCGTCATAGTTTGTCTTCCAAAGTGAAATGCCTGTACTGTTGAATATGACGACAATGTGACCCAATGAAACGTACTCAATATTCTTATTGTAAACTTTTAAATCCTTTCCATCACCAGGTATGTATTCACCAGCGAACTGTTTCCGACGTTAGCCCGCAACATGGCTATGGGAGTCTCCTCGACTATCTCCAGACTGGGGTCTATGCTGGCTCCATTCGTGGCCGGGACGGGTCAGGGTGCGTGGGTCCCACCGCTGGTCTTCGCTACGGCGCCGTTGGTAGCTGCGGGTGCGTGCTGGTGTCTACCAGAGACTAAGGGTAGAAAGCTGAGTGATCGGTTGGTTGATGAATAGCGCGCTAAGCTAATGGTGGCCACATACGGTAAGTCATTTCCTATAACTGTGACGTAAGAGTTTTTTTTTACACAAATAAGTGAGGCATAGTGACGTCAGTGTGTAGGGAAATGTAGTAGCTTAATTGTAGCGTAAAATTGGAGATGGTATTGTGCATTGGAGTGACGTCACCGTTTCAGGAAAAAACTGAACATCTGTGGCCACCTTCATTGAGTTTAGTTTTGGTGTCATACCTGACACAGTTTTATAAGATAATTTGTACTAGAAAAATAAAGTTAAACTTATTAAAATGTTTACTACAACGAATTTTGACGTGTAGGCAGTAATAAATACGAAGAACTTATCAATGATTAATTTTTAAATCTATATTGAATAGGCGTATGTTAATATGTTAAAAAGCTAATATTATGTTTCAACAAATAAATAACTTGGTAAGAAAGATGTCAATTGCACGACCATAGTTTTGATCCCCTGTAGTAGTCCGGCTCGGAAGCGACGCCTAGATTTTATTTTTAAGGCAAAGTTTATCTTTTGACTCTATGACACCACCAAAAACATTATTAATTCCTCAGAAACCTCGACCTTTCCCCCACATCCACTATTAAGCCCACAACAAAGCGTGACATACCCTCCCCAGTTCCGCGACTGACCTACATTCGGTGCCGCGGCATCTCCGTAAACGCCTCTAATTTGTGAAAGGGCCCTCACCCGAGAGGGTGATTGAGAGTGGGGCTAGAGCCCCCATATCACGGCAAGACTTGCACGAACCTCCTTCACCTCAAGTAGTGTTGCGGAACTATCGATAGTTTCCCTATCGTATCGTTAATTGAAATCGAAAATCATTCTGACTATCGATAGTACTATTGATAGTATTGCTAATGTAATCATTATTATTATGTAATCACTGTAATCATAATTTGTATAAGAATGAAAATTGTAATTACCATAATATTTGACATTCATAAATGTTCTTTATTGAATAAAGACATTTTTGATTTTGAATGTATAAAAATTGATTTATATTGATTATTCAATAATTGACAAGATGCTAACCACCTACTATTGTACACCTCGTCCTGCAGTTTATTAGTCCGGATTAAGTAACTACTACTCTTTGTGACCTATGAGGGGAACCTAAGTAGTCATGCTCACTCAAATGTCTCTGAGGTGGTGGCGCTATGTGGCGGGTCATTACATTCCCTCTAATATGGTTGAGTGAAATGATGGCTGACACGTACGTCATACTTGTGAACAGGTGCCACCTTTGGGGACTGGTCTGCTTCGGTTTAACTCATAATATTTATTTTATTATTATTTCCTTTAAGATTGCTAATGGTCAAAACTATCGATCCTATCGATAGTAAACTTTGATCAATACTATTGATAACGCCAATACTATCGATACTATCCATATTCTGTTTTCTAACAGAATTGATAAAAAACTATCGATACTATTGTACTATCGATAGTCAGCTATGTTTCGATAGTATTGTTGCCTGATTAAATGTGTCCGATACTATCGATAGTACCGGACATTAAACAATCCAAAGTATTGATTTTACTATCGATAGTATCGATAGTTTTGACTAATAGCAATACTATCGTTAATATTAATTTTCCTTTTACTATCGATTAGTCTATCGATAGTGGACTATCGATAAGCAACACTAACCTCAAGTATTAAGATGCCCGTAGTAAGACTTTGCGACGAGTCCCACTCTGGTGACCTTGGAAATGCCTTGAAACGCTCATTGGATAAGAACGCGCCTACTTTACGGGTGCTCGTGGTTCAAATCCGATAATGCATATGCGATAATATTTTAGTACTAAAGAATCTAATCTAAGCCGCCGTGTGGTCCCCGGCAGAGTAGAATAGGCCACCCTCACTCTTACCGAGGTGTCGTAAAAGGCGACTAAGGTAAAGCTGGTGGCATGATCATCAGCACCCAGAGAAGGAAAACTCTGCATTTATATCAAAACCCTCGCCAACCCGTCTGCCAAGCGTGGTGAGTATGGCAATTACCCCTCATGTGATTGAGGGAGGCCCGTGCCCCAGCAGTGGGGACTCAAATGGGCTGATGATGATGAAAGAATCTAATTAAATAGCACAAGAAATATTGTATAAGCATATTAGTTAATACTATTACTGACCTCAAATTTTCTAAAATATATATACCAAGAGGTAGGTCGTCTATGCCTCTCCTCAAAGAAAAGAAAGCTTATTAAAGCTAAGGCTAATGGCGGTATTGTTAAGTTATCAAGAAAACAGTAAATGAATGTAAGAAAAGTTTTTTTTGTGCGCGGAGAACCATAACTAAAAGCAAGGAAAAATCAACTATATAAATACACCAAACAAAGGCACGGACCTAGAGTCTGTGATGTGTAATTATTAAACAATAAACTAATAAATAAAAAAATCCATGAATGCACCTCTGGATTTTAGAAAATATACGTTTTTCTACCATTATCATTAATATAGGACGCCCTGTTGGTCTAGTGGTTCCCGGGTCGAGCAAAAAGTATGTTTCGAATTTTTCGAACATAGCTCGGGTTTGTGATCACCAATCCGCATTTGGCAAGCGTGGTGATTATGCCTATTCTCATCATAGCAGCGATGACTTGATTTCTATGATAGAGGCCTTTGCCCTACAGTGGGACAGTATATAGGCTGATACTCAACTACTTTACATTATTATTGTGTTTGGAGCCTGTAATATAGTGAAAACGAAATAAATAAAGTTCTGTAAAAAATAAAATAAATAATTCAATTATCTCGGCGGTGAGGGAATACCTCTTGAGGAAACCTGCACGTTTCTGAAACGTGTAACCATGTTGCAGTTGGTCTGGTTCCTCCAGACCAACCGCAACATGGTTACCGCATAGAGATGCCAAGGTCAAACGCATTCGCTTCATTGTAATTGGGTCGTTCTTCTTTTTTATCGACAATGAGCCAAACTTACACATCAACATTTAACTTTTATATAACAGACTACAATTGATAAATAATATATCCTAAATATTCGTTAATGTACTATTTTACAGATGGACTATTACATGATCTAAAATTTAATTGATAAAGAATACTTTTTGATTAAAATGGACACCTCCGTCACGTCCCCCGAAATTAGTGCCATTTACACCTCTGTCACGCTTTATATATTTTTTTACATTGTTAAATCATGCTAAAGTACCTACGAGGTGATAAAACAATGTCATTATTTCATGTTAAATTAAGAATATCTTGATGGTGTAACGTATATTTTTTTATATAATTAATTACTTGATAAGTCACTGAGGACGGGCTTATTGTCGTAAAAAAAGAAGAACGACCCAATTACCATACTCACCGAGAGCCAAACTCAATAACTGCTTATATAGGAATCACACCAAACGGCGCACTTTTAAGGTCATAAAGAAATATATGTTATAAACAGTTCCTGAGTCGTAGGTGTGTACGAGGTGCATCAACTGACCTGGACGGGTGCGCGAATGTTATAAAAATACATAGCTCCAGATTGAACATTATCTATCACAAGGAAGTTGAATAGGATAGGACGTCCAAAGTATCAATATAACAGGTCAAAAAACAAGTGTCCAAAAACAGACCCGAATCGCGGAATGGCTGAAGTTTTGTGTCGAAGGCCAAGAGTCAGTTCGGGTGAACTGAACCAGCGTAGTAAGTAAGTAACCTAGTTGAATGAAAAAGAAAGGAATTTTATCCATAAGGAACTTTATCCTTAAGGAAAACCTTTCGGACAAAAACTTTGGTCAAGTTCTAATGAGTTCTAACGTTTGCTCAAAGTTTATAAGCAACGGAAAAACCAATGACCTTTTCAATGACGAATTTCCAAATCAAAATCAGACCGGGCACATATAAAATTTGTCACACTTCGCAAATGGCGGATATTTCCGAAATTAATCACGCCACGGGAGGCAGGAGCCACACTCCCTCGCCGTCCATCCCGTCCGTGAGCTAAATCGCTTACAATCTGAACTCAGGTCGAATTGAGGAGAAATGTCAACAAAATAAATGAACCGTTGAATGACAATGAGCCCAATTCTCGTGCTCGTGATATTTTGAAAAAATGGCTGATATCTCCTGAAAACCATACAAAAAAACTATGTTCTAGTGATAAATGTCGTATAAAAATGTCACGAGCACGAGAATTGGGCTCTAGAGTATGTAATAGTAGGGGAGCCCAAGATTTACTAAAGCGCGGCAGATTAATATACAATAGTATACCTTATACCACCCCATCATGAAAACAATCAGATTAAGTTAAATATATTTATTAAAATACCTGAGACTTTGGAGTGTATCCATATCTGACGCGCTCGAGTAGGTATGTCCATGCAACAGTTTATTTTTTTGAAAATCTATATCTGCTCCCCCCACCGATGAAAAGGTATATATCATATGACATTTTTTCTCTTCTTATCATCTAAGCTTCGCACCCAATAAGTCTCTCTGACGCTCGAGTAAATCCCGATTTAGCACCGTGGGCTCCCCTATGATAAGGAACGAAATGGCAGAAGCACAGACCGGCACAAGTTTTAAGAAAAAACATTTG
Organism: Marasmia exigua; assembly: GCA_019059595.1. NCBI lineage: Eukaryota > Metazoa > Arthropoda > Insecta > Lepidoptera > Crambidae > Marasmia > Marasmia exigua. Next base: position 21,754,764 of record CM032482.1, read on the forward strand.
AATAATACAATTCTTTCATCTCCACAAATTGGTACAGCAGACAGAACTAAGTATAGATAAGCTTTCGCTGTGTTCTAGTCACAGTCTTGCAGAATGATTTTTTTGTGTGACATATAGGTGATAGACGACGAGCAGACGGATCACCTACCAATAATAAGTGATTGCCGCCACCCATGGACACCCGCACCCGCAACACGAGTGAAGTCACAAGCGCCGTCAACCTTTAAACTCCCCTTTTTATTATTTTATTGATGATGGGTTTGCTCTTTTGGCTTTACACTGAACTCTCAGAGTTGAGAGAAAGCCTACGATAGATGGAACTTACCCAGAAGTAGCCTATTCACTCTAGCTTTGAAAAATGTCTTATACCCGGATTGGGCCTCCGGTACTCTCACACGCGCTGTTTAACGCCGATTTGTGAGGCAGTATCACTGCGGTAGAGTCGGCTCTCCTACAGGTATTTATTCTAAAACGAGGAAACCCTTGTAAACTTACTATTAAATTAATCGGTGTGATATGTTTACTTGACTTGTCAATTCATTTATTGTCAGATAACGATAACAAGCGCATTTTGACGAATCAAAAGAGTTAAATACGGTTTTAAACTTTCGCGTTGCATTATACTAGATTGTACTAGTATAATACCATGGACCATAGATTAAGACCTGTAAATTTTGTGCCAAGAAAGTGTATCTATCTATCTATACTAAAATTCATATAATAAATATTTGTATGTCGTTTTTTTGTCGCGTTTAGCCCCGATATATAAATTTTAGTCAAATGAGTTAAATCTAGCATTAAATTAAAATAAATAATGTTATAGATAGAAAGTTTTACTTTATTGCACAAAAAACACAACGTAAAAAAAAACCGGGCATTACTTAAATGTACAATTTCGGCGGTTTTATCGCCTAACCTTCAGGCAAAGGACATTTGCTATGTATTTTATGATATTTGTTATGTATCTAATTAACATAACAATAAAACTAATTATCTACGTACAACCTGTGCGGAATAAAGAATGGGATCAGAAATGGCAGCGCAACTATTCACTTCTCGCTCGCACACTCACGAGTGCGAGTATAGACGCAAATAGTGTGCGAGCGAGAAGTGAATAGATGCGCCGCCATTTCTGATCCCATTTTTTATCCGCACAGGTTGTACTAAGTAAAATTTATTGTTTTTCCATTAAAACAATAATACCTCTTTAAAGGCACAAACAAATGACATTGCACCCTTCGACACCAGTATTAGCACTTTTATTGGCACTAAACGTTCCGAATCTCTCGTCGGCTCGTAAACTGCATCGTCTTTACGATTCCACGCAACTACGTAGATCAAAGAGGGACAAGCATTAACTTTTTAAAGATTCGTACCGTATGCATATCGAGATCAATTTGTATGTAAAATTTGAAATCTCCCTCTATCGTACGTAAACAAAACTAGTGCATTGCACGAACGTCTAGACAGAATAGTATCGTATGTGCGTGAGCGTGGCGCTAGCGCCCGTCAAACCCGGACGTATCCAGTCCATTCTGACATTTGATTTCGTGGCCAACTATAGTCGATGATACGTGGCCAACTATAGTCAACGATACGTGGCCAATACGATACGTTAAGGTTACGAATTCTTTGAATGTTCTTGCTAACCGTTCTGAATTCAGCGCGGCACTACAGATTTGTTAACTTCGTCACCAAAGTTTTGTGCTTGATAGATAACAACAACGAGATGTGCATTTATTTATTCGCAAACACACAAAAATGTTTTACTGATGAGGCAGAACTGTTTTTGACGTTCCATTTAAGTGAGGTGGAGTAGAGGTTGATGTTTCCAGTTATATAATGTATGTTTTAGTATTCTTCGCCTTTTTTTATGGTTCACAAACGCTGTTATATACTTAGAATAAGGCATGTTACATGCTATGTTTTTAGTAATAGTGTACTGATTAAATTAATGGCTTAAACTGTAAGCCCTCAGTAAAGCATGTAAATAAATTAATTAATTAATTAAAAGGTACGTATTAAAACCACGGAGATAATGTATGTAACCCCATCTAAGATTGCTTGAAAGACGAGCCCAAGATTTCGCGTTTGTGCAAAAAGAAACAGACAAAGACTACGAATGTTAGGGCACTCACTCGGACCCTCACAGGGCACTGCAAATTAAACAAGCACCTGCACAACATGGGCCTTACAGATACCAAAATCTGCAGGTTCTGTCGCGAGGACGAGGAAACGATTATCCACGTCCTCGGCGAGTGCATAGCGCTGCACCGCTGCAGAAGCCGGCACCTGGGAGCACACATGATCTCAGCTGACGAGATCAAGAGCTCCCCCATAAGCTCCATTCTCGCGTTTATCCTGGAACTGGAGCTACATGAGGTGCTGTAATAGGTTACGGGGCTGCCACAATAGATCATCTACTGGTCGCAGTGGCTATGAGACGCAGGGCTCACCCCATTTCTATCAAATAATAATAAAGACTACGAATTGAAAATCTAAAACTACTCATAGTGTTCTAAAGGAAGGGGTGTTATTTCGTAAATCGTTAATCCATCTGACTGGCGTTCTAACTACTCATGATAACGCTATCGTCACAATAGACATCATTGTATTTTTTTTTATTTTACCACAGACCAGAACTTGACCTCCCGCCTGATGTTAAGTAATTCTTTGTCAATGTCGATTGAATGCGTATTAAATACCTACTTTGCTTGTGACAGATCGATAGCAGCTGACTATTTGATCCGATTATGTGTCGGGCAAAGAGACTTATACATTCCAACACGTTTGAGCAACACATTGGCAATCGTAATGCCAATGTGTAGTGTCAACTGTAATGTTGGCAATTATTTCGGTATTTATTTATTTAATTACAGGGTTACCAACATAAGTTACAGCAAGTTACAATAGATTCATTTAACAAAGGTTGCTTCTGGCTAACTGCACTTACAATTATAGGTTAACCACAGCATGCGTAAATGAAAAAACGCTTAGAAAAAATAAAATGGTAGCATCATAAAAACTAAACAATAAAATATATATCTTATTAAAATTAACAGTAATGATGCAATTAACAAAAGAAAAGATAAATAACGAAATGAAAATAATAATAATAATAATAAAAAAAAAACAACTACTTAGTCTATCTTTAGTACGTCACTAGTCTTGAGTACTTTCATAAACTTAGGAAGGCTTTGAAAATGAATATCGAGTTCTGGTAGCTTCTTTGTTGTTTCATTGTATAGACGAGTTAAGCGAACAATAGGTGAATTATGTCCCATTCTTGTTCTACAAAAATGGTTTTTGAATAATCCACATGGGTACCTCGGTATTCTTGAAGGCACGTTGTAGGTCAACAGATTTCGATAATTTCAATAAAATGTATGATTATTAAAATACTAAAAATTGGATGTTATATTATTTAGCCATCTTTAAAGGAGGAAAAACCTACCTAGATAATAGTAATGCAGTGTAAAACCACAGAATAGTACTTAGGTATAAAGGTATGCTACGTGATATTGGTGATAATAATTTTCATGGTAATATAAATCATCGTATAAATTAAAGTTCTAATATTAATTATCTTGCTAATATGAAATAGCATGATATTTAATATTATTACATTACTAGTCGACTAGTAGACACTTTATTTGTATTTGTTACTATTTGCTGTTTATTTAAAGAAGTAGAAAATGACATTCGAAACCAGCGCGGCGTTGATGGCAAGAGTTACGAGGTGTTTCTCCGCGAGATCGAATCCAAAGCGAGGTGATCCAGCAGTGAACCAAGGTTATCGACAAAGCTCACCAGATTAGCAAGCTGATGTGGCAGCCGCAGAATCGATATCGCTGAGGTAAACGAGTTGGCTATTCGCATCCAACTCCTGGCTGACAGGAGTTGGATGCGAATAGCCAATAATCGAACGGAGTGAATGTCTTTGTCTAACAGGGGACTGCAATGATGATGCTGGTTATGCCGGGGCTGGATGATGATGGTTATACTAAGTCGCCTACAATCAAATGTAAACACCTTGAATCGTAAGACGAAACTACAAGGTTTATATTTGAATGGGGTTGTATACTTATTAGTGCACATGACTGTACAGAAAAGACCTGTTCTATTACCAAACCAATACAGAATACTTATTCCTTTCCTCCACACCTAATACCGCTGGAACAAAGACCAGGGCGGACGCTAGTCCTACTTACACACAATAACCCCCTAACGAGCACAACATGAATGTATGCTAAAACGATAAATTTGCCACAGAACGCTCTGGAAGCTGGGGCATTTTCGTATGCTAATGAGGCGAGACGACATTCGTGCATATTCATTAGGACCATATCCTGTGGACATAGAATATTTTTTAGATTAGCTATACCATAGTACAACTAGGTATATACGTCATACTGGGGTTGACATTTTAAACAGCAAAGGTTAAAGCTACACGTATTTGGTTTAATACTTATTTAAACACAGATTATGCGCGAATATATTTTTTTATTTTAAATGGCCTGACACTGTGCCACTAGAAGGCGATGTGTGTTCATCCTGCAAGTGTTTCGTTTTTTTTTTAAAGCTTAGTCTTTGTGAATTAATTCTACGAGTTACACATTTTTACCATCAAAATATTTATTTCTTCCGCCACAAACCTAACATTTATTCTGCAACGTTTTCATTTATAAACGTTGTCATTTCAAGTTAGTATTCTCTCCAAACGTTCTTTAGATTAGAGCGTCGTAGGTTTTCGCTGCATTTTTTGTTTGCTATCGTATTTCAAAGGGGATTTGTTTAAACATTTTCCGGGAGATGTAGTTTGAATCACAAAACTATTGACAATCGTTTGTATTTATTTTTGCATTTTGGCCCGATGGCTCGACTCAGTGGAACGCAGGGTCAAGAAACTGATTGACGATGAGGAGTTAGTAAATAGACTTACACATGTCACATGTCTTTACTGAAATAACTCAGTGATCCGACTCAGCCAAATGATACACTCTTCCGAATCTCTAATCTTCGCTCCGTATGTATCATTCGACTCAATTGGGTCTCAATCAGAGTTGGTCAATCGCCCACTGATACGAATGATCCGAATGAGATGGATGATTCGAATGATCTAAGTGAGCCAAATGATCCGAATTCAAAGCAAAATAATAAGTCTTGGGCTGTTTGGACTTTTTTAAGGAATATTACATCCCAGGTCTATAGGCTTGTTTTCCTGATATAATTACGATGCCTGATGTGTAATGAGCAGTTTTCCAGTAGGTATTTATTAACTCTGAAGTTACTCGCTAGATGGTGTAAGCAGTCTCTATATATTTCAGGTGTTGGATGATATATCCTGTGCTCCCTAATATATAGGAAAATTTCCAAGTGCTAGGTTTGTCACGTTAACCTTATATTTCAAAGTAACCATATGGTTAGTTACATTGAAAATAACACTTTATACCAACACCAAGTACACCTAAAATAAGTGGTAAAAAATATCTGCCATGCCATGACGTCTGGAGATTTTTTTAATTGATGCCCGTTTGAAACTGGGCAGTTTGTTAAGGTAGTGTGACCGAAGATGGCCCGGGTGGCCATCATGGCCCCAAAAGAAAACTGCCTCCGTCTGACAGCGAGCCGCCATTTTGAAAATTTCAAACAGTTTGTTCAGTTGCGTCGAACCGACTCACGTTTTATTAAAGACCAAGTGCTCTTTTACGCACACGCACACGCACACGCACACGCACACGCACACGCACACGCACACGCACACGCACGAAGTTGTATTTTCCATACTAACTTGTTTTTAATTTGTAAAGTAACTATTAATGCTAAACTCCATAATTTACTGTGCTTTAATGGACAACTGTCGAAGATGCATGAAACCTTCTTTGTTTACTTTCATGGCGCGAAGAAAACTTTATTCTTTTTTCAAATATCGCAGCTCATTAATTTGTTTTTCTAATGTCACTAATATACCTTTGGACAATGAGCGTACTTTGGTAATGTTTACTGTGTTTACGCATTAAATAATTATTTTTATACAATTTTACATAGTCCGTCATTTGCAAATACGGCACATATGTCCCCGAATCCCGCCGGCAGAGACCTGCCGGTACAACAACGTATAGGACCATGTATCATCAGCCCATTTAAGTCCCCACTGCTGGGGCACGGGCCTCCCTCAATCACATGAGGGGTAATTGCCATACTCACCACGCTTGGCAGACGGGTTGGCGAGGGTTTTGATATAAATGCAGAGTTTTCCTTCTCTGGGTGCTGATGATCATGCCAGCAGCTTTACCTTAGTCGCCTTTTACGACACCTCGGTAAGAGTGAGGGTGGCCTATTCTACTCTGCCGGGGACCACACGGCTATATAGTGTTATACGGATAACATGTAGGATAGATTTTCAGATTTTTTTTTTAATTTATTTAGTACAGCCACATGATACATATTATTACAATCACAAGCCAATTTTTTTTAATTAAAAAGGTATAATTGATAAAAACGTCAATTACGCAAAGAAAACAAGAGGGTAATTTTTCAAGTATTTTTTTTGCATCACAAATACAATAATTTAATATAAACCTTAAAATATAATCTTAAATAAAAATTAAATTATAGTTAAAATTAATTTCAATTTCAATTCATTTATTTCAGATAACATAGATCCACGATGGTTAGTAACAATGTTTACTTAATTCTATGTTAGTATTAATAACATTACATTACATAAATAAAATCAAATCAAATTAAATCAAATAATAACATAATATATAAAATAATCAAAGTTCAGAATTAAAAAACATTATTAAAATTAAATTATTATTTTAAACTTAACTGCTTGTTTGTCAGTACATGAACCATAGAACAATGGTTCAAGTACTGACAATCAAACCTATTCGCAAACATGTTTAGGATGGTGTTGCAGCTGCCCCGAACCCTGCGCACCAGGGATGTGCACCGCTTCCGCATGGTTGTGTAGAAACAATCCACCCGCGACTCGGCGAACATCCCCGACGCGCTACAGTGCCTAGGCAGCCCCATCAGCACCCTAAACGCATTATTGTACTGTACACGAAGTGCGCTGTACTGTTTCCGGGTAAAGGCCAGCCACAGGCTGCAGGTGTAGAAGGACGTACAAAATGCTCTAAATAAAGTCACTTTGACGCCCCTCGAACACCTAGCAAACCTGCGGGCTATCATATTAGCCCTAACAGACAGCGCCCTTCGCTCTCTTTCTAGGTCTGCATCATCCCTCAGGCCAGAGGTCACCACATGCCCGAGATACTTGAACTGCTCCACTCTTTTGAGCTGTGTATCATATAGCTTTATAGCTGGTATTGTATCTGGGCACTTCCCTCTGGCTCGAAAGACCATTATATAGACTCTTTTGCATATTTTGACTCTTTTTTTCTTTTTTAAATTTAATTAAATTTGCTTTTGCGAAAAAATCGGTGAACATGTATAAAAAAAAGACTATATAGTCGAACAGAACCTCCTCCTTTTGTGAAGTGGGTGTATGTTAGTGTGAGTGCGAAATCAGTGTGTACTCTGTTAAGGTGACGCGTCGACGAAACTAGCGCCGCCAATAGATTTGTATTAATAGTGGTGATTATGACATTTTTTTAAGAATACGGTATATGACTATTTTTTTTTTATTACTGCAATCAAAAGACCTCTCAATGATAGAAACATCGTTGAAAGAATCACTTGATTCTCATTTAAACTACCTGAGATATCACAACTTTAAAATCACATTATTTTGGGCAAACCCAAAACGCTCCATACAAATGGCTACTAAGATGTGACGTCACACTAGAGTATTTTGTATGCATTTCATTTGAATTTTGTATGGTAGCTATATCAAATGTTTCGTTTATGTCAATGGTTCTATTATAATAGTTGGTGCAAATTGTATGGATTATTCAATGGTATAATTATTTTTTAAAAATTTCATACTTTTAAAATGGACTTGCCCATGAATCTTTGAATGACCATAAAACCGGCTAGACGTTTATTTTTAATTGAGAATTTTTGCCATTGGCACATATTGACCTATATTTTGATAAAATATTTATATTTTGTAAAATCTTGAGCTTAGTCATATACCCTATTGCAACGGTGAAAGGTTTGTAGCGTACTTGTGACTCCACTGGTGTCGCGGGTGTCCATTGGCGGTGGCAATCGCTTACCATCAGGTGATTTGCTCATCTGCCACCTAACACATAAAAGAAACTACAACTTTCGCAACCCTTAAACCTGTGCAGGGGAACCAGGGGACCCAGACTAACTACATCACAGAACGTGTAACTGAGACTATTCTATCAACGCATATAGGCCTCGCCTAAAAATCAACAATTGGCCAAAAAATTAAAGGTTGGCAGCGCACTTGTAACTCCACTGGTGTCGCGGGTGTCCATGGGCGGTGGCAATCGCTTACCATCAGGTGACCCGTCTGATCGTCTGCCACCTATCACATTAAGAAAACTTAAAAAAAATGTCTCATAAACGCCACAATGAATATAAATATACTGGCCGCTACTTACGTTCGCGGCTATGCGTCACCTTAACTGGAGTGACTCACTAAACTAAGGCAGTAGGTACCGCACCGTAATGTGAGTGATGAACTGTATGTTAATTATATCATCATCATCATCAGCAACCCACACTCGTCCACTGCTGAACATAGGTCTCCCCTAATGCACGCCACTGCTCCCGATTTTCGGCCACTCTCATCCAGCCCACACCAGCCAGCCTGTTAATTATATACACACTTTTATGTATGCTCAATAATAAAATAAGCTATAGTTGATATTTTTTATAGCAAATATTTTGCAATTTATTCTTAAGGTGACGGGTAGGGCACACTAGCGATTTTAATTTTTAGGTACTAAACCGGATCTATTTTAAACAAATTCGGGGTTACAACCTCTCGGCAAACACTTATACTAATTATTAAATAACCATGCACAAATTTTGGGTCCGTTTTTGAACGCAATTAGACCACCGAACGCGTTACTAAGGCGACGAAATTTGTAAGTGTTTGATTCGACATGAGCTGTCGATAGTCTCATCAATATTGAAGGTATATTTAGAATACCCGTCCCGCCTGAACACGAGATGAAATTTTTAAGTGTGTTATTTACTTAAGAATAAAATAAGCTGTTAGTTTTGCTAAACATTTTTTACACTTTGGCCGGAAATGCTTATTATTATATTTTTGAAGCATTAATTATAAAATAAGGTTTAGTGTGAATGATATGGTGACAGACATGAACGAAAAGGAGCTCTTCAACTATTTTTTGTTTGCATGTCCTCTTTATCTTATCGAGGCTTCTTCTTTTGTTTGTTTTTAAAACTAGCATAACATAGCCTTTACCTACGGTTTCTCCTGTATCAGTTATCGATATGTCTCCTTCGACTTTACACTTCTGGAGTGGGAAAACACTCGGGAAATTTTCCGCAGGAATCGTCATGTTCAGAAGCTTGTGTTCTTTCTGAAAGATAGATATAATAATGTTAAATATAAGATTTCAATCATGACTAAGATAAATAACACACTTAAAAATTTCATCTCGTGTTCAGGCGGGGTGGGTGAATGTTCTACCAATTGGACCATTGAACGCGTTACTGAGCCGACTAAAATTTGTTTGACTTGAGCTGTTGAACTGTCAAGCTTACAAATTTCGTCGGCCACAGTCACTCAATAAAACGCCGGTGTTTAACGTTTTATCGACCTACGGATTCAGCGGATATCACTCTAAAAGCGATCGGGGGTTTTAAGACTCTATTAGGTCCAAGCAAGTTGTCACGAGACAACTCACTCGAAACACAATAGCAGTGTTAAAAGCGATCCTTATTATTAGGATCACATTGCGGCATTTCACTGTACAAATAAACACCAAATTTGTACACTCAAAATCACTGGACACTCATTTAAAACCTTTGAATTGCATCAGCCCACGCGGCTTGTTTAAGCCCTACCCTGCCGAATCTTCTATCACTATAATATTATGCAATTCTGAGCTTACCGGCGGTATTGGACAGAAGATCCCCTGCGCCTGAATCATTTTTCCAACATAAGGATCCGCATTTAACAAGTTGCACGCCTTCATATGCATCCCCAAGTAGCACGTTTAACAGTATAACTAATCAATCGTGACCTTATGTAAAACTTAAGGTTTATATAAGGCTTTATAGATGTTCAAACTAATGTCTGCCGCTGTATATAGGCATTTCATAAAGCCATCAGTTTTACAACAGCACTTTTAGGTAGAGTAAAAAGCCTAAAGCTTATTAGTAGCATAAACCAAACCTATTAAAATGCCTTTTCGAACAGTTGTACAGCTTGCAGCTGTTTTTAATGCCATGGGCATCATAAAAGCGTCTTAGAAGCAGATATTTGCCTTGAAGCTGCTTTAAAGCATGAATTTGAACTAATATAATGCTTCATAATAGCTTTAAGCATATTTGATTGCCATTGGTTTTATAAAGACATGATATTATCAGGTATTGGCTTAAGGTTTAGCTCGGCTCGTTAAAAGAATGATCTTGAGGCAATATAATGCTTCATTACAGCTGTAAGCTTTATTTGGTGCTTTTGGATTTGTAGAAACGTTTTTAAATGCTAAATTAATACTTAAAACAGCTGGGCAGCAGTATCTTAATCCATTATAATGCTGGCATGTTTAAACATCACACGTGCGCTACTATATATCTAATAGTTCACTTGTTTGTTTTTGTAATGCATCAAGCTATATTACATAAATCTTTTAGGTTTGTAAGTAAATAACTATCACAAAGAAAAACAATTCGAATGTTATTTTGAGGGTGTACAATGTGATTTATTTTATTAAATTGTGTTTTGAGTAACCATCCAACGAATATAGGAACCTAGTTTTACCGTTAGGGTTATAATATCATCGTCGTAGTACATAACCTATATCGTCTTTAAAAAATGGAGAAATCGTGGAAAATAAAAACAAGAACCGGAGGATTTAGGCGAAAAGTTGTAAAGGAATATACAAGAATTATGAATACTTCGGATGAAATAAAAAATAACGAAGATAACTATTTATGTCAAGCGAGTACCAGGAGAAATAATTATAGTTCCGTAGATAAAATAAATATGTACCATCCAAAAAATTAAGCGGATTCTATGAAGAATAAAGACACCCAACTAAACAGGATGGATTCCTCTCCACTTAGCGATCAGTTTTGCATTGGTGTTTGCAGTTTGATATCCAAAATTTAAGACCTGACAGCTCTGATGAAGATATTGATGAGAATATTATCAAATTTTATTTATATTTGTATAAAAAAAATCTGATTACCCATTAGTAAAAATAAATAGACTATAACATTAAAACACTTCATTTACAAAAAAAAAGTTTCTCAAAATAGACAGGTATGTATTAACAACGGACGACAAAATAATTGAAATAAGAAGTATAGTTGAAGGCAAAAGTTCTGCGGGTCAATCAAGGACACTGCCCAAGCTGCCAGGATCCACAAAATACTATCCAAGACACCTGAATCCCATCTAGGCCTGCTAAGGAAAGCGGATGGATCTTTCACAGAATCTCCGGAGGAAACACTGAGACTGCTTGCTCAAACGCACTTTCCGGAATCCGTGTACATTAATAACGAAAGAGAACTCCAGGTCAGTAAATCTCCGGACAGGAGACCGAGGAATGAAGACTGGAGGAGAGCTTCCGTTATTTTTCGTCCCCAGCAGATAATTTGGGCCATTAGGAGTTTCAAGCCGTACAAATCTGGTGGGGTCGATGGTATCTTCCCGGCTTTGTTGCAGCGGGGCGAAGATATCATCATCTCTACGCTGATAAAATTATACCGTGCAAGCTTTGCTTGGAGTTATCTGCCATCAGCGTGGACTCGGGCGAGGGTCACTTACATTCCCAAGGGAGGGGACAAAGACAAATCGCAGCCCAAGTCCTACAGACCGATAAGTCTCACCTCATTCCTACTAAAAACGATGGAAAAGGTGTTGAACAGTCACATCAGGGCAACATACCTCGTTGAAAAACCCCTGAGTGCAAGACAACATGCCTACCAAACAGGCAAGTCCACGGAAACGGCACTTATTGACCTGGTGGACAGAATTGAGAAAGCCATAGAAGACAAAGAAATTGCACTCTGTGCCTTTCTTGACATCGAAGGGGCGTTTGACAACACCAACTTCGATGTTATAACACGTAGTATGGTGAATCGTGGAATCGACGACACCACCACCAGATGGATGGGATCCATGCTACAAAATCGGACTGCAACAACAACGTTGATGAATAAAACCCTACATTATAGAGTGACCAGAGGATGTCCACAGGGCGGAGTCCTATCACCCCTTCAATGGTCATTGGTTGTTGACAGTCTCATCTGCGAGCTCAATGAAGCCAGATTTCTGACTCAGGGTTACGCAGATGACATAGTAATAATGGTCATAGGAAAATGCCCTAGCACCATTTCCAATCTTATGCAAAGGGCCCTACGAATAGTAGAAAACTGGTGCACGAGACACGTGCTAACAGTCAATGCACGTAAGACGGTCTTAATCCCGTTTACCAAAAGAAGGAAACTAGAGGCGCTACACACCCCAACACTTCTTGGTACGAAGCTATGCTTGTCCAACGAGGTCAAATATCTCGGAGTCTTTTTAGACCAAAAACTAACATGGAACAAGCATCTCGACTACATCACTAGAAAGGCAAAAATTGCGATGGGGGCAAGCAGTAGGTTGGTGGGGCTAAAATGGGGGCTACGGCCCATGGCCGCACTCTGGATTTATAAAACCATAGTGAGGCCGATCGTCACTTATGGCTGCTGTGTGTGGTATAAGAAGACGCACCAACTTAACTGCGTAGAGAACCTCAGCAAAGTTCAAAGAACTGCCTGCCTTATAGCCACTGGCGCGCTTTCGTCCTCTCCCTCTGCAGCACTGGATGCCCTCCTGAACATTCCACCTCTGCACATTCACGTGCAGATGGAAGCGAGGATGGCTATCACGAGAGCGAAAATCAGAGGGAGGACGAGATGGCATTCTAGGGTCATGAGAGGCCTCTACAATGAACTAATGAAAATTCCGGTCATGGATATGCCCTCTGACTCCATGGTCCGTGAACACCGCTTCGATAAGCGGTTTACAGTCTTGTTACCAAGTAGACAAGACTGGGAGGCTGGAACTCCCGGAAATGTTAAGCAGAATGACATCGTTTGGTATACAGATGGCTCCAGGAAGCAGGGCATATCTGGGGCGGGATTTTGTAATGATCGCTGCGGAATACGCAAATTCGCCAACCTGGGTCGCTATACCACAGTGTACCAAGCGGAAGTCTTCGCAATAATTGGCTGTGTCCAAGAGAGTCTACAAATGAATCTCCAGAATAAGAAGATATTCATCTTCTCAGATAGTCAAGCTGCCCTCAAGGCGTTAACATCCTGTGAACTTGACTCCAAACTCACTAGCGAGTGTGTCCTGCTCCTAAACCAGCTTGGCAATGCCAACATTGTAAATCTGATTTGGGTACCGGGACACTGCAATATCAGAGGCAACGAAGTCGCTGACGTGCTAGCAAAGGCCGGGGCAGAGAGCCCACTACTCGGACCGGAACCAATAAGTGGCGTTCCAGCATGCATGGTCAGGTTCGAGTTAAAAGAGTGGGAGAAAAAACAAAGCACTGAATTCTGGAAAAGATTACCTCGACTAGAACAGTCTAAGGCGTTGATACAGGCGTTCGATCAGAAACGAGCTGTAGAAATAACAAAACTGAGTAGAGGACATGTTAGGGCACTCACTCGGACCCTCACAGGGCACTGCAAATTAAATAAGCACCTGCACAACATGGGCCTTACAGATACCAAAATCTGCAGGTTCTGTCGCGAGGACGAGGAAACGATTATCCACGTCCTCGGCGAGTGCATAGCGCTGCACCGCTGCAGAAGCCGGCACCTGGGAGCACACATGATCTCGGCTGACGAGATCAAGAGCTCCCCCATCCAGC
>CM032482.1:21768878-21785423 GCA_019059595.1 Marasmia exigua
TACAGTTAAATCAACCTATCTCAAAAACTATAAGAGATACTTTGATCAAACCAAAAATCGTTGAAAGAGTTAATTAGCATGCATCACCTCTATTTTTTTTAGAATTTTATACCCCGTAGTTATAAAAATAGAGGGGGGGGGGGACATACTTTTTACGACTTTGAGAGCTGATATCTCAAAAACCGTTCACTTTAAGAAAAATGTTTTTTAGCAAACTTTATATCATTTTAAAAGACCTTTCCATTGATACCCCACACGGGTATGTACATCGAAAAAAAAAAATTCATCCCTCAGTTACATGTATGGGGGGCCCCACCCCCAATTCTGTTTTTTACTATTTAGTGTCATATTTTTGTAGCGGTTCATACAACACATATTCCCATCAAATTTCATCACTGTAGTACTTATAGTTTCCGAGTAAATCGGCTGTGACAGACGGACAGACGGACAGACGGACAGACGGACAGACGGACATGACGAAACTATAAGGGTTCCGTTTTTGCCATTTTGGCTACGGAACCCTAAAAAAGGCTCTTTATTGCACCAAAGTTAGTTACCGGATTTGTTATCCAGAAATAGTAATAGTACCTTATTCCCTCTTATTCCAAAACTTTCTATTGGTGTCACAAGTGCGCTACTTACCTTTAACCCCCCTTCCCCTGGATTGGGCCTCCGGTACCCTCACTCACGCAGCGAAACACTGGGTACGCACTGCTTCACGCCGGTTTTCTGTGAGGACCTGGTATTACTCCGGTCCAGCCGGCCCATTAATGCCGAAGCGTGGCCCTCCCACTGTTAAATTGTCGTATACCTATATTTTGTTTCTGTGCAATAAATATGTATAGAGCTATCTAATTTATCAGGTCCTCGAGTTCAACCACCTCCGACAATGCTACCATCGCCATGGCCACATCCCTCCAACCCTCGACCGGCGGCGTTCAACGGGATACCAGCAGTAGAATCGCGTGGTAAGTCTGCTCATTTGTCACCATAATGTAAAAAAAATATTAGATCCCAATTGGATGATCACGGGAGAACCATGCTTCAGCATGACTGGGCCGGCTCGACCGAAGTGATACCACGGCCTCACAGAAAAACAGTTCACGAGATATTCGCTTTGTTTCAACCATACCCAGTCAACCCTACCTCCTACTATCTTCTTTCTTTTTACCCGACTAAGGTGAAGCAAAAAGGAGGGTTATGATTTTGACCTGTATGTATGTATGAATATAAGTTTGTATGTATGTATGTATGATTGTTCATCTGTTCCCTCATAACTTCTAAACTAGTTATCATATTTGAACAAATGAGGTGTCGTTAGAAACGTATTGATTGTCTTCTCGTTATAGGCAACATGACCTCACGTTAAATTGAATGCAGCGCCCTCTAAGATACTTAGAGTAAGGAACTAAAAAAAAAAAATGCTTGACGGTAACGTGTGGGGTATCAAATGAAAGAACTTTTTGAGCACATTGCAAATATGTAACTTTATTTACATAACTAAAACTATGTTAAATAAAAATAAAGTTTCAAAACTACAACCCGACTAGCAAAAAAGCACGATCTAAAAAGTACGAAACAAGAAAGTTGCCTCTGCTGAAATTATTATGCCGTATCGCCGTGATCGTATGCCACCCACTGTAGCAAAACCGATTAATTTTAATAATAAAATAAATAAATATATACATAGGTACTTTCAAACTTTATAGGGACATGTTATGTTTTTGTATCTTTTTCAAAACTGCACCAATATTAACGTGTGACTGTATTAATTTTGTGGCTCTGCTAATGACGGAAGGTCAACTCCTCAACGGTAAGGAGTTAAAGGATAACTCTTTCAATACTGTACTTACAGAAAGTTTGTTATCTAAATATCAGGTTCTCTATTTCAACCACCTCCGACAATGCTACCATCGCCATGGCCACATGCCTCCAACGCTCGACCGGCGGCGTACAACGGGATACCAGAATCGCGTGGTAAGTGTGCGCGTTTGTCACCATAATGTAAAAAAACTAATTTGATCCTTATAAAACAATTGGATGATCACGGGAGATCCACGCGTCAGCATGAATGGGCCGGCTGTACCGAAGTAATACCACGGCCTCAGAGGAAACCGGCGCGCAGCAGCACTGTGCTGGAGAAGCGTACTGATTGTCTTCTGGATATAGGATACATGACGTCACGTTAAATTGACTACAGCGGCCTCTAGGGGACTTAGAGTAAGGAACTAAAAAAGAAATTGCTTGACGGTACCGTGTGTGGTATCAAATGAAAGAGCTTTTTTAGCACATTTCAAATATGTAACTTTATTTACGTAACTAAAAATATGTTAAATAAAAATATCGCAGTAGTCGTATGCCACCTACTGTAACAAAACAGATTCATTATAATAATAAAATAAAATCAATGTATATATATGTCACCGGGAAATAACAAGATCCGTAAGTTTATCAATTTACTAGTAAGTTTATAAACTGTCGTAGGATTCTAAACGAGAGATAAATTGTATTATTTTACGTCCACACTTTCGTACATTGATAAACTGATCTCATTCTTACAACGCTATGCGCGAACTGATTGGCATTGCGACTATGAATATTTACCAATCAGAGAGCAGTGTGTTATTTTACGTATTTCAAAGATGCGTATATTTAAAAGAGTTCTGTGATTGGTTGAACCATGTAAAATTTTACGAATAGATATCCGTTAGTTTATAAATTTACCGTGTGACGTCGGAAATTGATAAATTTACGAAGGTGTGGACGTAAAAGAATACAATTTATCTGCCGTTTAGAATCCTACGAAAGTTTATAAACTTCCTAGTAAATTGATAAACTTACGGATCTTGTTATTTTCCGGTGACATATATATATATGGATATAAACATTGTATATATGTTTGTTTGCCGATTACTTTGCCATTTATGAACCGATTTAGATGATTCTTTTTTAGTTGAAGAGTAGATAGTCCCAGATTGGTACCATGATCAGGATATCAGGATCTGATGATGGAATCCTGGAAAAATTGAGGGGAACTTTCAAATTTTATAGGGACACGTAATGTTTATGTATCTTTTTCAAAACTGCACCAATATTAACGTCTGACTGTATTAATTTTGTGGCTCTGCTAATGATGGAAGGTCAACTCCTCAACGGTAAGGAGTTAAAGGATAACTCTTTCATTACTGTACTTACACTAAGTTTGTTATCTAATTATCAGTGTACGGGACGGTACGTGGGTGCTGGTATGGAGTGAAGAAAAACGCCAAATATCTTCTATGTTGAGGAGGCGAGAGGCAGGCTTCTTTTTTCCTATGTTTTCCGCTAGAGGGCTCCGTCGGTTGAGTCGCTGTATCATTGGAATAATTTTTGAGCCCCCTGCGCTCTGGTCTTAAGCGCGCGGCGTTACCTTAAAGAGAGCCGCGTCTCACTCCCATATTTCAACTATTTTTTATTTAAGTTTTTCACCATCATATTTACATAAATCTATTTATTTTAGTTTAATCTATTAACCTATACTTATGCTATTTATTATAATTAAAAGACCTCAACTTCTATTTTTTATTAATATACAACTTAACACTATAAACAATAAAGTTTTTAATAAAATTATGACAATTTTTTGGAGTAGTGGACGTAATTACTATGTTATTACGACTAAAGTGACAAAGGTATCTATTTATAATAAGTAAAACTATTATTTTCTTATTCTTCACGGTCGTCCCGAACATTCCTCCCGCCGTGCATCGTCGGTCGTGACGTTGCAGCAGGTTGGAGGGCGGCCGGCTCCGTAGGGATGATGACTATTTTCTTAGTTGGACGCCGCAGGATACCGCCGCTGGTGCGCACGTCTGCCACTCGAACTACGCCGTCTGACCCGGGGTAGGTAGCTATGATTACCCCGCGGGGCCAGGTGTTGCGGGGTAGCGTGTTGTCAACTATTAGCACGACGTCTCCTATCTTGACTTCCTTTCCGTGTCCGTGGGGCTCCCGCCGGTTTTGCAGCTGCGGTAAATACTCGTGCACCCATCGCGACCAGAACATATCAGCGAGCCGCTGTGCCGCGCGCCAGTGCGACCTAGAAACGAGATCACTGTCCGTGAACGTGCCGGGCGTAGGTACGCAAGCTGAGCCGCCGAGAAGAAAATGATTCGGTGTGATCGCTTCTGGATCTTCATGACTTGTCGAGGCGTGCGTCAGTGGGCGGCTGTTGACATTGTGTCAACAGCCGCCCACTGACGTACGTCACGCTCGGCTTCGGTCAGGAGCGTGGCGAGGACCTCATCGGTAGGGTGACGGGGCTGCAGGGTCGCTGCCAGGGCTGTCTTCACGGATCTGACCAGCCGTGCCCACGCACCACCCATGAACGGCGCGCCGGGCGGAATATAGCGCCAGTTGATTATCTTCTTGTTAGCTTCGTGTTCCGTCGCGTCGTCTATTGCACGTCGCAGCTCTCGGTCCGCTCCGCGGAGGTTTGTTCCATTATCGGACCATATCTCTGATGGACACCCTCGTCTAGCTATGAAACGTCGAAGGGCGAGGACGGCGGAGTCAGTTGTTAGGCTTGCGGCTAACTCCAAATGCACAGCCCGCGTAGTCAAGCATGTGAAGATGGCCACATATCGCTTGACTGTTGATCGGTGGCAGGTAACTGAGAGTGGGCCAAAGTAGTCAAGCCCGGTGAAGGTGAATGGCCTCTGATGGTGGGCCAGGCGACACGGCGGATGATCTCCAGTCGGTGGTTGTGACGGTGTGTCTTTTCTTATTCGACAAGGTAAGCAACGATGCACGATCATTCTTGTTACTGGCCGTAGTCTTAGTATGCAATGGTGTTGACGGCATTCATTTATCGTGGTCTCAATACTGGCGTGCATCAGCTGTCTATGTATGTAGTCGATCCACAGCTTAGTCCGTGGGTCGTTCCCTTCCAATACGTGTGGCGCTCGTTGTGCGTCGGTGACGTCGGCGGCCGCGTTTATGCGACTGTTCAGTCTTATAACGCCGTTTACGAAGATCAACGACAGCGAGCGTAGTCGGCTTGTTCTAGATACGGCGCGGTTGTTTGTTAATGCTTCTATTTCTTCGGGAAACGACTCTTCTTGGCTCGCTCGAATGAGTATTTGTTCGGCTCGATGTAGTAATATAGATCCGACTGGGATAAAATCATTTGATGATTTTTCTTTGTTCGTTTTCGTGGGCCGGGGTGTAACGGTCGCAGCTTGTTGCCGCTTCCAGTCTGGATCTTGCTCTTCGTTCTTCCTTGTGCGTTTGTAATAATGTACTTTTTGTTTTCGAGCTCGACAGATTTCTATAAATTGTAGTACTCGTGCGGTGGCGCGTAATAATTTTTCCCATTTTGAGAATCGGGTACTATCTGGTATACTATGTGCTATCTTCGATGTCGTCATCGTTGCGTAGTTGCATTTTTCTTCGCCTGTTTGTGTAGTGTAGGCTGGTTTCTCGCTGGGCCACGATGACTCATCTTGTAGTAGGAACGCTGGGCCCGTGAACCATCTATGGTTTTTATTGAAGTCATGCGGCACGTTGCGCGTCGCGTCGTCTGCTACGTTCAATTTTGTAGGTACCCATCTCCACTCATGTACGGCGCAGTGTTCCTCGACGTCGGCTATGCGGTGGGCTACGTACGGCTTATATGAGCGTGATCCCGTCTTCAGCCAGGTGAGTACGGTTTTACTATCGGTCCAGAACGTCTTCTTGTCTGGTTTCCGGTCGTGTTCTTCTATGACTGTGCTGGCGATGCGACTTCCCATCACGCTGGCTTGCAGTTCCAGGCGCGGAATCGAGGTGAGTTTCAACAGTGCTACTATTGCTTTTGCCGTTATAAGTGACATCGTGATGCTGCCGTCGGGAGCCTCGGCGCGCCAGTACAGCGCGACGGCGTAGGCTTTCTCGCTCGCATCCACGAACGTGTGCAGCTGGAGTGACACTGCGTCGCTATAATGTAGGTAACGACGTGGCACGGCTACGTTGCGTAGGTTCTGAAGATGTGTCATCCAGTTTCTCCACTGTGCGGCGACGTCGGCGTCTATTTGTTCATCCCAACAGGTCCCGCGGCGCCATACTTCTTGTAATAAACTTTTTGCTTGTACTGTGACGGGCGATGCGAGGCCGAGCGGGTCGTACAGCGACATTACAATTTTCAAGGCTTCTCTCTTCGTGGGGGCGTCTCGGAGTAGCGTTTCGTTTGGGATTCGCGCCAGATCCTGGTTGAATGCGAGTTCGTCTGTTTGTGGTTTCCAGATGAGCCCCAGGACGCGTTCGCTGTTAGCGCCCGCTGTGAGGTTCTTGGCTGCAGGCTGTGGTTCGCATGTGATTAACTCGTGGATGGCGTCGGGAGCGTTGGACGCCCACTTGCGTAGCTCGTAGTGCGCTTCACGGTGAATATCTTGTACTTGTCTTGCTATGCGTGAGGCTTCTTCTATGGTTTTGTAACTATCGAGGTAATCGTCGACGTAATGGTTTTTCACTATCGCTGTGGCCGCCTCAGGATGCGTATTTTCATACTTCATTGCGTTTAGATTCTTCACGTATATCGCTATTGATGGTGAACATGTCGCTCCAAATATTAGAGATGTCATTCTGAATTCAGACGGGTACATATCGCTGTCCTTTTCTCTCCACAGGTACCGTAGGAAGTCTCTGTCTTCGGGCTTCACTTTTACTTGCATAAACATTTCAGATATGTCGGCCGATACTGCTATTCTATGTCTTCTAAATCGCATCAGTACTCCAGATAAAGATTGTAGTAAGTCGGGACCGGTGAGCAGCTGATCGTTAAGAGATTTTCCTGCGGTTCTGGCGGCGGCGTCGTGCACGATGCGTATTTTCTCTGGCTTCATAGGGTTAGTGACTGCAAAGTGTGGTAGGTACCACTTCTGTCCGGTCTTATCGAGCGGCGGGGCGGGCTCGGTGTATCCTTTTGTTATTAGCGCATCCATTTCTCTGTGATATTTTTCTTTGAGTACTGGATTCTTTTCAAGTTTTCTTTCGACTGAAGTGAGTCGGCGCATTGCGTATTCATAATTGTCGGGCATCGCAATATTGTCGGTCTTCCATAATAAAGATGACTGATAGTAGCCGTTGTCTATTTGTACTGTGTTGTCTTCTAATAGCTTGAGGGCGCGCTGCTCCGGATCATTTCGTGGTTTCTTTGGTTCTATCATTAAGTTATCAATGGCGAAATGGAGTCTCAGTTGCTCGTTCATACTATCTTCCTCAGTCTTCACTTGATTTACATAGTGTACACGTTGTCCCAGAGTTCGCGCATGCGCGCCGTGAAGTACCCATCCCAGTGGTGTGCGAGATGCGACAGGTTGATCTCGTCGTCCCTTTCAAACTTCGGTGGCAAGTAGTAGATGCCAGTTATCTTGACCTATTAGTAGTTTAGGGGTTGCGTTCAGGTACTTCAGATGATCTTTGATGTCTTCTAGATGTGAGCAGAGTTTCAAGTCTTCTTCTGTGACTACTTGCGGTGATAAGTGGAGACGGTCTATGGTACGCGCGCATACCTTGTGTAGCTCTGTTGTGCCGTGCAAGGTGAGGGTGACTCGGTGTGACTGTGAGGCCGCTATCTTGCTGTCTGTTATCGCTTCTATTTGCAGTGGATCTAATGGGCCCCTTGCGCCTACTTGCTCGGCGAGTTTGGAGTCTATCAGTGTGACGGTTGAGCCATCGTCGAGCAGTGCGAATGTTTCTATTTCTCCCGCCGGTCCACTGACGCGTACGGGTGCTATCTTTAAGTATGATTGTGTTTTCTTTTGCGTCCAAGTTGAAGTTACTGCTTCTTTATCTCCTTCTTTATTTTCTTGTAGTTCTCTCTTGAAGTGCAGTAATCTGTTGTGGTAATACTGGCAGCCGTCGATATCGCACTTGTTCCGGCGACAGTTGTGTGTTCTGTTTCTGTATCGCAGGCAGCGGAAGCAGAGCTTTCGTTCTTTCGCTATGTCCCATCTGCCACTCACGTCAGCTTCGATGAACTTCTTGCAATTGGAGATATGGTGACTGCCGTTGTCGCATACTAGGCAATTGAGGTTTTTTTCTGTAGTGGCGAATGTTCTCTGATTCCTTCGTGATGTTCTATTTTCGTGCTGAGATGTACTAACGACTGCTTCAGGTTGAGCGTATGGGCTGCATAATTCGGCCTCTCTTTCTAAAAATCTTGCTATCCTTATTAGGTCCGGTTCATCTTCATATTGTGCAGCAGCGAAGTCAAACCATCTGTAGCGGAGGGTAGGTGGCAGCTTTTCTATGGTTATCTTTGTTATTTCCGGGTTGTACATGTAATAGATCTTGTTCAGAGCTTTCAGTACTGCGACGATATTGGATACTCGACTTGCAAATATGCATATATCTCTCGGTGTGTCTGCGGGCCGTGGTAGTGTCCGCAAGCGGTCTAGTTCAGTTGAGGCAATGCAGTCAGGTCTTCCAAAGCGGGCTTCTAGTGTCTTCATTACTTGAAGTGGCTGTGCGTGATGAGATTTTCCACCGCTTCTCTCGCCTTCCCCTTGATATTACGGCGGAGTCATGCTGAGTTTTCGACGTCTGTGTATAGGGCGGCGGACTCATAGTACGCCGCTTTGAACGATAGCCAGTCTTCATGTGCGCCGTGGAATGTTGGTAGATCGGTGACGTGGTGAGATCGATGATGAGTTGACTTGAATGCAGTGGTGATGGCAGTTACAAGTTCTGATATTTCAGTCTTCGGTTGTGAGGCAGAGGCGATTGGAGGTTCAAATGCGGCTTCGTATTTTTGTTCCACTTCTGCTTGAGGTGATTGCGATTTCTTCAATGTGTTTCCAGGTGGCGGTAACGGTGGTGCGTTTTGTTTGGATGTGAGCGGCGCATCTTGAAGACAATCTCCTGTGGTTGCATGCGCTGGACTGTTGTTGAGCCACGTTGATACTCGTTCGTGTGTCTTGTCATCGCTGTTTATCGTGGAACTATCGTCGTCGTCATCTTCGGCTTCTATTTTTGCGAGGCGGGCAGCGGCCAACTCGACTTGTAGCTTCAAAAGATGAAAAAAGCTAAATTGAAAAAAAAAAAAAAAAAAAAAGTTCTTCCCGCGCATGCGCGAGCTTCAGTGCCCGGCGCGACTGTGTACTATGACGCGAGGAGGCTTTCTTGATGGTTGACTGCGGCGGCGGTGCCGCGGCGCTCTCTATGGGAGTCCCTAGTTCAGCAACTGCTATGGCGGGTGTTCGTGCAGCGATAGTTTCTATGGGGGTCGCTTTCACGGCACCCGAGCAATCTGTGACCGATGTAGCTTCTATGTTTTTTATTTCGGCGTGTCTTGAGCTATGGCCGACGGTTTCTTCGTCTATGTTTCGCCTTTTCCCGCATTGCGATCTTGTAATCGGCATGATGAATTTCTTCCTCTGTCCGGGTCGATGGGCCAATGTACGGGACGGTACGTGGGTGCTGGTATGGAGTGAAGAAAAACGCCAAATATCTTCTATGTTAAGGAGGCGAGAGGCAGGCTTCTTTTTTCCTATGTTTTCCGCTAGAGGGCTCCGTCGGTTGAGTCGCTGTATCATTGGAATAATTTTTGAGCCCCCTGCGCTCTGGTCTTAAGCGCGCGGCGTTACCTTAAAGAGAGCCGCGTCTCACTCCCATATTTCAACTATTTTTATTTAAGTTTTTCACTATCATATTTACATAAATCTATTTATTTTAGTTTAATCTGTTAACCTATACTTATGCTATTTATTATAATTAAAAGACCTCAACTTCTATTTTTTATTAATATACAACTTAACACTATAAACAATTAAACAATAAAGTTTTTAATAAAATTATGACAATTTTTTGGAGTAGTGGACGTAATGACTATGTTATTACGACTAAGGTGACAAAGGTATCTATTTATAATAAGTAAAACTATTATTTTCTTATTCTTCACGGTCGTCCCGAACATTCCTCCCGCCGTGCATCGTCGGTCGTGACGTTGCAGCAGGTTGGAGGGCGGCCGGCTCCGTAGGGATGATGACTATTTTCTTAGTTTGGACGCCGCAGGATACCGCCAGCTGGTGCGCACGTCTGCCACTCGAACTACGCCGTCTGACCCGGGGTAGGTAGCTATGATTACCCCGCGGGGCCAGGTGTTGCGGGTAGCGTGTTGTCAACTATTAGCACGACGTCTCCTATCTTGACTTCCTTTCCGTGTCCGTGGGCTCCCGCCGGTTTTGCAGCTGCGGTAAATACTCGTGCACCCATCGCGACCAGAACATATCAGCGAGCCGCTGTGCCGCGCGCCAGTGCGACCTAGAAACGAGATCACTGTCCGTGAACGTGCCGGGCGTAGGTACGCAAGCTGAGCCGCCGAGAAGAAAATGATTCGGTGTGATCGCTTCTGGATCTTCATGACTTGTCGAGGCGTGCGTCAGTGGGCGGCTGTGACATTGTGTCAACAGCCGCCCACTGACGTACGTCACGCTCGGCTTCGGTCAGGAGCGTGGCGAGGACCTCATCGGTAGGGTGACGGGGCTGCAGGGTCGCTGCCAGGGCTGTCTTCACGGATCTGACCAGCCGTGCCCACGCACCACCCATGAACGGCGCGCCGGGCGGAATATAGCGCCAGTTGATTATCTTCTGTGTTAGCTTCGTGTTCCGTCGCGTCGTCTATTGCACGTCGCAGCTCTCGGGTCCGCTCCGCGGAGGTTTGTTCCATTATCGGACCATATCTCTGATGGACACCCTCGTCTAGCTATGAAACGTCGAAGGGCGAGGACGGCGGAGTCAGTTGTTAGGCTTGCGGCTAACTCCAAATGCACAGCCCGCGTAGTCAAGCATGTGAAGATGGCCACATATCGCTTGACTGTTGATCGGCCGGCAGGTAACTGAGAGTGGGCCAAAGTAGTCAAGCCCGGTGAAGGTGAATGGCCTCTGATGGTGGGCCAGGCGACACGGCGGATGATCTCCAGTCGGTGGTTGCGACGGTGGTGTCTTTTCTTATTCGACAAGGGAAGCAACGATGCACGATCATTCTTGTTACTGGCCGTAGTCTTAGTATGCAATGGTGTTGACGGCATTCATTTATCGTGGTCTCAATACTGGCGTGCATCAGCTGTCTATGTATGTAGTCGATCCACAGCTTAGTCCGTGGGTCGTTCCCTTCCAATACGTGTGGCGCTCGTTGTGCGTCGGTGACGTCGGCGGCCGCGTTTATGCGACTGTTCAGTCTTATAACGCCCGTTTACGAAGATCAACGACAGCGAGCGTAGTCGGCTTGTTCTAGGATACGGCGCGGTTGTTTGTTAATGCTTCTATTTCTTCGGGAAACGACTCTTCTTGGCTCGCTCGAATGAGTATGTGTTCGGCTCGATGTAGTAATATAGATCCGACTGGGATAAAATCATTTGATGATTTTTCTTTGTTCGTTTTCGTGGGCCGGGGTGTAACGGTCGCAGCTTGTTGCCGCTTCCAGTCTGGATCTTGCTCTTCGTTTCTTCCTTGTGCGTTTGTAATAATGTACTTTTTGTTTTCGAGCTCGACAGATTTCTATAAATTGTAGTACTCGTGCGGTGGCGCGTAATAATTTTTCCCATTTTGAGAATCGGGTACTATCTGGTATACTATGTGCTATCTTCGATGTCGTCATCGTTGCGTAGTTGCATTTTTCGTTCGCCTGGTTTGTGTAGTGTAGGCTGGTTTCTCGCTGGGCCACGATGACTCATCTTGTAGTAGGAACGCTGGGCCCGTGAACCATCTATGGTTTTTATTGAAGTCATGCGGCACGTTGCGCGTCGCGTCGTCTGCTACGTTCAATTTGTAGGTACCCATCTCCACTCATGTACGGCGCAGTGTTCCTCGGACGTCGGCTATGCGGTGGGCTACGTACGGCTTATATGAGCGTGATCCCGTCTTCAGCCAGGTGAGTACGGTTTTACTATCGGTCCAGAACGTCTTCTTGTCTGGTTTCCGGTCGTGTTCTTCTATGACTGTGCTGGCGGATGCGACTTCCCATCACGCTGGCTTGCAGTTCCAGGCGCGGAATCGAGGTGAGTTTCAACAGTGCTACTATTGCTTTTTGCCGTTATAAGTGACATCGTGATGCTGCCGTCGGGAGCCTCGGCGCGCCAGTACAGCGCGACGGCGTAGGCTTTCTCGCTCGCATCCGACGAACGTGTGCAGCTGGAGTGACACTGCGTCGCTATAATGTAGGTAACGACGTGGCACGGCTACGTTGCGTAGGTTCTGAAGATGTGTCATCCAGTTTCTCCACTGTGCGGCGACGTCGGCGTCTATTTGTTCATCCCAACAGGTCCCCGCGGCGCCATACTTCTTGTAATAAACTTTTTGGCTTGTACTGTGACGGGGCCGATGCGAGGCCGAGCGGGTCGTACAGCGACATTACAATTTTCAAGGCTTCTCTCTTCGTGGTGCGTCTCGGAGTAGCGTTTCGTTTGGGATTCGCGCCAGATCCTGGTTGAATGCGAGTTCGTCTGTTTGTGGTTTCCAGATGAGCCCCAGGACGCGTTCGCTGTTAGCGCCCGCTGTGAGGTTCTTGGCTGCAGGCTGTGGTTCGCATGTGATTAACTCGTGGATGGCGTCGGGAGCGTTGGACGCCCACTTGCGTAGCTCGTAGTGCGCTTCACGGTGAATATCTTGTACTTGTCTTGCTATGCGTGAGGCTTCTTCTATGGTTTGTAACTATCGAGGTAATCGTCGACCGTAATGGTTTTTCACTATCGCTGTGGCCGCCTCAGGATGCGTATTTTCATACTTCATTGCGTTTAGATTCTTCACGTATATAGCTATTGATGGTGAAACATGTCGCTCCAAATATTAGAGATGTCATTCTGAATTCAGACGGGTACATATCGCTGTCCTTTTCTCTCCAACAGGTACCGTAGGAAGTCTCTGTCTTCGGGCTTCACTTTTACTTGCATAAACATTTCAGATATGTCGGCCGATACTGCTATTCTATGTCTTCTAAATCGCATCAGTACTCCAGATAAAGATTGTAGTAAGTCGGGACCGGTGAGCAGCTGATCGTTAAGAGGATTTTCCTGCGGTTTCTGGCGGCGGCGTCGTGCACGATGCGTATTTTCTCTGGCTTCATAGGGTTAGTGGACTGCAAAGTGTGGTAGGTACCACTTCTGTCCGGTCTTTATCGAGCGGCGGGGCGGGCTCGGTGTATCCTTTTGTTATTAGCGCATCCATTTCTCTGTGATATTTTTCTTTGAGTACTGGATTCTTTTCAAGTTTTCTTTCGACTGAAGTGAGTCGGCGCATTGCGTATTCATAATTGTCGGGCATCGCAATATTGTCGGTCTTCCATAATAAAGATGACTGATAGTAGCCGTTGTCTATTTGTACTGTGTTGTCTTCTAATTAGCTTGAGGGCGCGCTGCTCCGGATCATTTCGTGGTTTCTTTGGTTCTATCATTAAGTTATCAATGGCGAATGGAGTCTCAGTTGCTCGTTCATACTATCTTCCTCAGTCTTCACTTGATTTACATAGTGTACACGTTGTCCCAGAGTTCGCGCATGCGCGCCGTGAAGTACCCATCCCAGTGGTGTGCGAGATGCGACAGGTTGATCTCGTCGTCCCTTTCAAACTTCGGTGGCAAGTAGTAGATGCCAGTTATCTTGACCTATTAGTAGTTAGGGGTTGCGTTCAGGTACTTCAGATGATCTTGATGTCTTCTAGATGTGAGCAGAGTTTCAAGTCTTCTTCTGTGACTACTTGCGGTGATAAGTGGAGACGGTCTATGGTACGCGCGCATACCTTGTGTAGCTCTGTTGTGCCGTGCAAGGTGAGGGTGACTCGGTGTGACTGTGAGGCCGCTATCTTGCTGTCTGTTATCGCTTCTATTTGCAGTGGATCTAATGGGCCCCTTTGGCCGCCTACTTGCTTCGGCGAGTTTGGAGTCTATCAGTGTGGACGGTTGAGCCATCGTCGAGCAGTGCGAATGTTTCTATTTCTCCCGCCGGTCCACTGACGCGTACGGGTGCTATCTTTAAGTATGATTGTGTTTCTTTGCGTCCAAGTTGAAGTTACTGCTTCTTTATCTCCTTCTTTATTTTCTTGTAGTTCTCTCTTGAAGTGCAGTAATCTGTTGTGGTAATACTGGCAGCCGTCGATATCGCACTGTTCCGGCGACAGTGTCATGTGGGGTGGGTGTCTCGCCATAACACTTTGTTCTGTTTCTGTGTATCGCAGGCAGCGGAAGCAGAGCTTTCGTTCTTTTCGCTATGTCCCATCTCCAGCTCACGTCAGCTCGATGAACTTCTTGCAATTGGAGATATGGTGACTGCCGTTTGTCGCCTACTAGGCAATTGAGGTTTTTTTCTTAGTGGCGATGTTCTCTGAATTCTTTCGTGATGTTCTATTTTCGGGTGCTGAGGTGTACTAACGACCTGCTTCGGTTGAGCGTATGGGCTGCATAATTCGGCCTCTCTTTCTACACAAATCTTGCTTCCTTATTAGGTCCGGTTCATCTTCATATTGTGCAGCAGGAAGTCAAACCATCTGTAGCGGAGGTAAGGTGGCAGCGTTTCTATGGTTAATCTTTTGTTATTTCAGGGTTGTACATGTAATAGATCTTGTTCAGAGCTTTCAGTACTGCGACGTATTGGATACTCGACTTTGCAAATATGCATATATCTCTCGGTGTGTCTGCGGGCCGTGGTGTAGTGGTCCCGCAGCGGTCTAGTGTCATGAGGCAATGCAGTCAGGTCTTCCGAAAGCGGCTTCTAGTGTCTTCATTACTTGAAGTGGGCTGTGCGTGATGAGATTTTCCAGCCGCTTCTCTCGCCTTCCCCTTGATATTACGGCGGAGTCATGCTGATTTTCGACGTCTGTGTATCTGGCGGGACTCATAGTACGCCGCTTTGAACGATAGCCAGTCTTCATGTGCGCCGTGGAACTGTGGTAGATCGGTGGACGTGGTGAGATCGATGATGAAGTTTGACTTGAATGCAGTGTGATTGCAAGTTACAATTCTGATATTTCAGTCTTCGGTTGTGAGGCAAGGCGATTGGAGGTTCAAATGCGGCTTCGTATTTTTGTTCCACTTCTGCTTAGGTGATTGCGATTTCTTCAATGTGGTTTCCAGGTGGCGGTAACGGTGGTGCGTTTTGTTTGGATGTGAGCGGCCGCATCTTGAAGACATCTCCTGTGGTTGCATTCGCTGGACTGTTGTTGAGCCACGTTGATACTCGTTCGTGTTCTTGTCATCGCTGTTTATCGTGGAACTATCGTCGTCGTCATCTTCGCTTCTATTTTTGGAGGCCGGGCAGCGGCCAACCGACTTGTAGCTTCAAAGATAAAAAAGCTAATTGAAAAAAAAAAAAAAAAAAAAGTTCTTCCCGCCATGCGCGAGCTTCAGTGCCCTGCGCGACTGTGTACTATGACGCGAGGAGCTTTCTTGATGTTGACTGCGGCGGCGGTGCCGCGCGCTCTCTATGGTAGTCCCTAGTCAGCAACTGCTTAATGGCGGGTGTTCGTGCGCGATAGTTTCTATGGGGGTCGCTTTCACGGCCACCCGAGCCATCTGTGACCGAGGTAGCTTTATGTTTTATTTCGGCGTGTCTTGAGCTATGGCCGACGGTTTTCTTCTGTCTATGTTTCGCCCTTTTCCCGCATTGCGATCTTGTAATCGGCATGATGAATTTCTTCCTCTGTCCTGGGGTCGATGGGCCTAATGTACGGGACGGTACGTGGGTGCTGGTATGGAGTGAAGAAAAGACGCCAAATATCAAATTTATGTTAATGAGGCTAGAGGCATGCTTCTTTTTTCCTATGTTTTCGCTAGAGGGCTCCGTCCGTATGAGTCGCTGTATCATTGGATAATTTTTGAGCCCCCTGCGCTCTGGTCTAAGCGCGCGGCGTACCTTTAAAGAGAGCGCGTCTCACTCCATATTTCAACTACTTTTTCTTTAAGTTTTTTCACAAAACTATCAGATTTACATAAATCTATTTATTTTAGTTTAAGTCTGTAACCTATACTTATTCTATTTATTATAATTACAAGACCTCAACTTTATTTTTTATTAATATACAACTTAACACTATAACAATTAAACAGGTAAGTTTTTAATAAAATCTGACAATTTTTTGGAGTATTGGACGTAATGACTATGTTATTACGACTAAGGTGACAAAGGTATCTATTATATAATAAGTAAACTATTGATTTTCTTATTCTTCACGGTCGTCCCCGACACACTCAGGTTCTCGATTTCACCACCTCCGACAATGCTACCATACCAGAAATCGCGTGGTAAGTCTGCTCGTTTGTCACCATAATGTAAAAACTAATTTGATCCCTATACAACATTGGATGATCACGGGAGATTCCACTCGTCAGCATGAATGGGCCGCTCGACCGAAGTAATACACGGCCCTCAGAGGAAACCGGCGCGCAGCAGCACTGTGCAGGAGAAGCGTACTGATGGTCTTCTGGTTATAGGATACTGACGTCACGTTAAATTGACTACAGCGGCCTCTAGGGGACTTAGAGTAAGGAACTAAACAAAAAATTACTTTGACGGTACCGTGTGTGGTATCAAATGAAAGAG
>CM032483.1:14398-27204 GCA_019059595.1 Marasmia exigua
TTAAAATTGACCGGAAATTTTGCCAGATGCTCGATCTATATTCAGGTATTCTCTAAGATTAAAAACGCCATAAATCTACAACAAACAAAAGCGGCACATGTAAACAGCATAGACGACAGGACACAATAACGCAGAAGCACAGCTATAAAAGACAAAAACATAACATAAGAAGAGAATTATAATTGTATATCATATATACTTATATATTTACATAAATATTTTAAATAAAGGGGAAAAGGTAAAGTTAATAAATATTGGAAGTTTATAGGGCGGGGAATTTTGAGGGGTAATATATCATATAGAGATGTAGGATATTTTGGACAGCTAAAAATATATGGTCTGTGGAACCGGCGCACAAACCACTGCGCAAAACGGGTCGTCAAGATAATATACAGGACGTCCCAAGACATGAAGGGAAGGTGTCTCAAATCCTTAAGTAAGCTTTTTTTACTTAAGGCGACGGGTAGGGCACACTAGCGACGTTGGGTCCGTTTTTGTACGCAAAAAATTGATTCACGATAAAAGTGGCCGCTTTTGGCGTGAATCAATTTTTTGCGTACTCGTTGGATCCAACCTTTGGGCATGGTTATTTAATAAATAGTATAAGTGTTTGCCGAGAGCTTGTAACCTCGAAATTGATTATCATAGATTCGGTTTAGTAGCTACAAATTAAAATCGATTGGCGTCGCTAATGTGCCCTACCCGTCACCTTAAAAGAAACATCACTTATGTAATTTAAAAAATTAAAATGATTTGTTTATTCTGCAAAACCCTTAGGTCGGGATTCTGGCGGTAGACTAAAACACGTGGGCTGATGCAATTCAAAGGTTTTAAATTTGTTTCTAGTGGTTTTCAGTGAACAAATTTGGTGTTTATTTTTGCAGTGAAGTGATTCTAATAACAAGTTGTCAAATTGTATCATTATTAACACTGCTATTGTGTCGAGTGAGTTGTCACGTGCCAACTTGCTTGAACCTAAAATAGAGTCTTAAAACCCGCGATTGTATTTAGAGTGGTATCGGCAGAATCAGTAGGTCGATAAAACGCAAAACACCGGTGTTTCATTGAGTGACTGTGACTGACTTAGACTGTCGAGTACCCACTTATTCTCAATAAGTTACTTGACATTGGCAAGATATCTTCGGGTAGAACCATATTATAATAAAAAACATAGGTCTCAAAGTTCATACATCTTTCTTAAGTTTAAATCAAAGAATTCTATCTCCCAACAGTCTCAATTTAAAATCAGTAGCCATTGGAGCAACTTATTCTCTATAACGTTACGAGAAGCCATAACAGAGAAAAGACTCGAAAGGAGCTTTATTATGTTCTCGTAAAATATATTTTTCATTGTGCAGCGACGAAGTAGGTATTAATACCACTATATAAATAGATATAGCTAAAGAGCGATTGTAGCTTAGTGGAAGATAAATAAAACGTTTATTTTGCTTCCAATAAATATAAATAATATTAAAATAAACATTTCACAACATCACATACATTGATCTGACTCCGAGATAGGTAGCTCAAGCACCTGTGTTACGGATATCCGAATCAACAGTGGGATTACAAATATATACATATAACTAGCTGACCCGGCAAACGTTGTTTTGCCATATAAATAAAAGGGTTGATCGTAGAAGGGTGAAAATTGAGGATTGTATGTATTTTTGTATGTTGTATCATAAAAAAAGAGAAATTAAAAATTTTGTCTAAAAAATAAAAATAAAAATTTAGGGGTGGACTACCCCTAACATTTAGGGGGATGAAAAATAGATGTTGGCCGATTCTCATAGATACCGGATAAGCACAAAAAATTTCATCAAAATCGGTCAAGCCGTTTCGGAGGAGTATGGCAACGAAAACTGTGACACGAGAATTTTATATATTAGAAGATACTTTTCTTTTGTGAATACATACTTATAATATAGGAAACATCCAGACCAATACAAACAATTTATTTCAATTAATGTAACTGGAATTTGCCGTGTTATATGAATTCAAATAAATAAATCATAAACAGACACGTTCATCCACGTAAATGTGTGTGGTGTGCGGGGATCGAACCCGCAACCCTTGGACCAAAGGCAGCGTTCACTACCACTGTTCCAAACGGATCGTCGAAACAAATAAAAACAAATACAAAGTTTTCACATTAATAATAATAATATCCTTCAACCGATTTCGGCTAAGGCGGCCAATCTCATGTCTATCAGCCACTTACGTAGGATATATTATAGTGCTCAAGTGTGTGCGCAAACACAAGTGCAGTCTCTATTCCCTTGCCCTCATATTCCGATAGGACACAAGTGTGACACGACCGGAGAGGGATCGGGCGCAGGACTAACGGCTTAACGTGCATGTCGAGGTACGGGGGTACAAGACCGCCATACTTCCAGACTCTGGGCTGACACTAAGAATTTCTTAACAGAAAATCTCAGGTACAAATTTACGCCCGACCCGGGGATTGAACCCGGGACCCAAAGCGCAGCTGTCGCTTTAAAGTGCGACCCACTATCGTAGGTAGGTAGTGGGTCGCACTTTCGCGGGTTCGATCCCCGGGTCGGGTCAAAATTTGTACCTTGTGCTTTCTATGAAAAGGCTGAGTGCATGTCTATGGTCTTAACACATGGCCTAAGTAGGCCACTTTCCCCTGCTTGATGGTCGATAAGAGTGGATGTTTCTGGTGCACTCGTCAGAGAAATTCAACATTTGTCACTTTTTAATTTACTTGTAGCAAGCATGATCATTATAACAGACATTAATTGTCACACCAACAAAGTGGTAATAATTTAGATATTTGTTTTCATTCTCGTTTCTGGGGGTCTAATTTGAAGTTAACTTTGAGACTCAATCAAACGTATTTGACGACGTTTCCTAATTTGAAGTGAACATTGCGTCGGTTGAACTCAACCGAAACTCTTTTGACACATCTCGTCCCAAACCCTAATTTGAAAGTACCAAACCGCTTCCGAAATATTGAATTTGACAACTCGTGTCTCGCGTCCATATGTCATAATTCACGATAGCTAGATAGGTGTTTTTGTTCGGTTGAATGGATTTATGGTGTATTAAAAAAGGATCTTTATGTCTTTGTATACAAGGTCCAATGTCTGATATACCAATTAAGATTCGTTTTTTCTTAGATTAAATCAAAATAGCGGAGTTTCTTGGTAAAAAATGTAAAAATTGCTATACCGATATAGATGATTATGAATACATTGAGTACTTTTTATGTATGAATCTTAGTAATTTATTTTCGTTTAAACATGGAAGTAAATTTACAATAGGTACTTAAGTAGGTATTACTTATTTACCTACTGAGAAATTTTGTAGATTTACCAGTGAGTTTATTACTATAATGTAATGCAATTGTTCAATGATTTATGCACATTTAAGTATAAGTACCTGCTAAGTACCTACCTAGTGGTGTAGGCTTCTTATCCTAATAGGTAACTACATTCACTAGGTATGTAATTAATCTGCACAGATTAATTTTTCTACGACTGCATTGTATTCTTCAAACTGAATCTTATTTAGCAGTTCAAAAGTTTGAAACTTTTGATGGTTTAGTTAGGGATTAATTATATAGGCTTTTGACTCAATTAGATATTAACCTACCTATTTTTTACTAAAATACTAAGTTAAATACCTTTTGAGTGGGTTTTTACCATTTTCTATTACTAGCCACAATGATTACAAGAGGCAATAATTTTGCCTAGGTTAACTGTCTACAGGTATTACAAGTATAAGTAGGTAATAAGTTTTCTCTTTCATTAAAAAGTGGGTATACCTACTTACCTGCCACACTTAACTATTTGTTAGGTACATAACTAAGTATTTAAGTACTAACCTACTTATATATTTAAAAATTTTGAATATCCATTGAAAGTCACACATTGCATAAGTTTAACTGGTTTAAAACATTTGCTCTACTATAGTTAGTGACCAATTGTTATATAGGTATGAAAAGGTAGCTGTAAGTATGTCCCATATACTGCAGAATAAATAAATATTTCACATCTCATACATTGATCTGACTAAGATATTTACATAAGTACTTATTACATAGGAAACACACATACCATGAGTTGTGATATATTCAGTCCGGAGCCTTCATTGCTGGTAAATAAATAAATATTTCACATCACATACATTGATCCGACTAGACTCCGAGATAGGTAACTGAAGCATCTTTGTTACAGATATCAGAATCAATACAGTGGGATTACAAATATTTACATAAGTACTTAATAGAAAACACCCATACCATTAGTTGTGATGTATTCAGTCCGGAGCCTTCATTGCTGGCAAATAAATAAATAAATATTTCACTACACTCGAGCACCTGTGTTACAGATATCAGAATCAATAGTGGGATTACAAATTATACATATAATACTTGTTATTGTTAATATGTGTTTTCTATGTATTATAAGTATGTGTTTATAATTACATAGAAAACGCCTAGACCTGTACAAATAGTCATGTATGAACATGACTATTTTTGCACGCAATGTTTGTACTGTGCAGGGATCGAACCCTGCAACCCTTGGATCTAAGGCATCATACACTCCTATTGTCCCAATGCCGTATTAACACTCACTGCGATTAACATACATTCAAATTTAAAGTGAAAGTTCAAGTGGGCAGGATTTGAGGAAAATGAAAATAAAAACAACATCATAATAAAATCATTTATTAAAATAAGTAATAAAAAATAAAATAAATGTTATCCTATTTTAAGGAGAAACTATGTATACTTTTTACGTTGTATTTCGTGTCTGCGCAATAAAGTCTCATATAAATAACAAGGCCATTATAATTATACACACATATTGTGATACTAGTATTGATTAAAAACCATTAACTATTTACATAATAAATGACTACTGAAGCAAATCGTACTTCTCACAGGTTGTCCTAGACTAGTTTTAGCAAATAAACAACTTCGTATAGCAACGAAGGCCGGAAGACTGGAACTGGGTATGTTTTTTCTAGCGGAGTCCTGTGCAACGCTGGTAGACATTCTGCAAGAATAAAGGAGTTTTAGATTGGTATGGTAATAATATAACAGAAAGAGAAATAATCCACAGAAATTATTAGTTCCACTATGTGTAAATTGTAGAAATATGCACATAACGGAGATAAGTTTTTGAAACATGTCACCATTATCCATTTGGTGTGGTTCCTCCGTGGCAAAGGTCGTACGGCAGTCATTGTAATTGCCAGACTTGCCAAATCCTCGATCAAGGTTCATGAGTACACTGGGCTCCAAAGTCATGGTTCTGGACCACCAACCAAGAATAACACTGCAAGGATTTGACGACCCATTTGGAATGGTAGTGAACGCTGCCTTTGTTCCAAGGGTTGCGGGTTCGATCCCCGCACAGTAAAAACATTTGTGTGCATGAACATGTCTGTTTGTATTGGTCTGGGTGTTTTCTATGTATTATTAGTATGTACTTATAAAAGTATTATATGCATATATTTGTAATCCCACTGTTGATTCTGATATCCGTAACACAGGTGCTTGAGCTACCTATCTCGGAGTCAGATCAATGTATGTGATGTTGTGAAATATTTAATAATAAGGATTACACTTTTGTATACATGTTTCAAACAATTATATAATCTTTATCTTAATGTTTTTTCTTTCAGTAAGGAAATTAGTTATAGCACAGATATTATAGATTCAGTTAAATAACTTTTTGTTAATTGATTACCTCCGGTGAGATGTTCACTTTGTTCTCCTCTCACAGTCATTCTAGCTCAGCTTTCTATTACAGTTTGGTCCAATGGAGAACTTTGATGTCTTGTTTACTGAAATATTTAATTACAAATGGTTAAATTATAGAAATGATGTTACAAAGTTGTTCTTTCTAAAGTGTAAATTGGAATAGTCATCATCAGCCCATTTAAGTCCCCATTGCTGGGGCACGGGCCTTCCTCAATCACATGAGGGGTAATTACCATACTCACCTCGCTTGGCAGACGGGTTGGCGAGGGTTTTGATATAAATGCAGAGTTTTCCTTGTCTGGGTGCTGATGATCATGCCAGCAGCTATACCTTAGTCGCCTTTTACGACACCTCGGTAAGAGTGAGGATGGCCTATTCTACTCCGTGGCCGAGTGGTCCCCGGCAGAGTAGTTGGAATAGTAATTAATAACAAATAAACTTATTTAGGTAGGATTATGCGACTAACCTAACTTATACTTGATTTTACTTAAGAAAATAGAGTCTTTAGATAACTATAGAACTTGTATATAAGCATAATACTAATGTACATACGCTTTCAAACAATTTTACAATATTTTAAATATGTATTGAGATTACATATTTATCGTACGTACATACTTACTTAAGTCAATAATTTACAAGTTTTTTCCTAATGTTTCACAGATGGCCACAGATAACTATATGGGCTATGATGTAGAAAAATAGCAAGCTGTCAGATTTTTAAAAATATTTTAAATTTTAATGTTTTTATTGTGTAAAATCTTTCTTTCAAACACATTAAACAATAGTCCTTTAATTTAAAAAGTCAAATATCTTTTATTCTTTAAAAATTTTATTGTTAATTATAAATAAAATCAATTCAATTGGTTTTATTTGATGTGGGTCTTTTGGCGACACTAACTTCGCGAATATCATTCATTCACGAGAGTCTATGGTCGGATCCGTACGAAAGTGTCCCATACGATGGTATTTCAAATTGCCAAACTAAACTACAATTGATTGACTGTCGGCTCGATCGAACGATCGTACGTGGTAACTTGAAATTAGACCCCCTGGTCCGATGTTGCATTTGGTACCACAACCCACAACCTTTGGCAC
Organism: Marasmia exigua; assembly: GCA_019059595.1. Taxonomy (NCBI): domain Eukaryota; kingdom Metazoa; phylum Arthropoda; class Insecta; order Lepidoptera; family Crambidae; genus Marasmia; species Marasmia exigua. The sequence continues at coordinate 21,237 of CM032483.1, forward strand.
ATTAGTTCGATCCACCCTGGACAAACATTTGTGTATTTACAGTGTCTGGGATTAATATGGGTAATATGTTATGTTTTTTTTATGAGATAAGGTACGTATATTTAAGTATTATTTCATTTGCAATACCTCTGTTGTCCGACATTTGTAAGTACAGAATCGGGTCTAAATAGGTATGAGATTATGTAGGTATTCTGTGAATTTATTAGTTATTGCTTCACTTAAATATTATAAATCATTCACAAAACTATTTCATCCATTTAATTTTTTTTCCTAAGCGTTGCCAATTATAACTTACACTATTTATACCAACCTAACGGTGTAAATAATTTTCCAGTAATAAATCTGTCTAAGTCCTCTTTAACTCCCCCTCTCTGCCCTCATCATGACGCGAGGTTAACCGTAAGCCTCTAAAGAGGTAATCTTCCTTTGATTAATGTGCCCCTCCCTACAAATACGAGAGAACTTCGTTGCTGACGTTCCTACGCTCCACCAAAGAGGATACCACGAGCGGTGTAGCGGATATTTTATTCTACAGTATCAGCAGAGGCGGCTCTTGCCCACCCGCCGTAGCACCCGTTCAATCACTATTTGGCGACCTGTTGTCTCAAAATGCGCGAACAAAATGTAATAGTTTACTACTTAAAACAAGCAGTAAGCTGGGCAGTACGCACGCACCTATCACGTTTTTACAGTTTCAAGCCAAAGGCCATGGATAAATTTTATAATTTGAAAACTACATTAAATCGTAGTACATATATGGGGGTGTTTCGGGTGCCTATGTTCCTCGGCTTGACATCCTAAATGAAACACCTGTAAACAAATGGTTGGCCGCTCGCTCCTTGCGAAGCGTTACAGTGGAGGCTCTTGTCGCCAGCGGCACTCGGCAACTCCTAACACTCGGCGCCCGGGTGCACCGCCCCCTGCAGTATAGTAAAAGAAGCCCCTGCATATCAGTGATCAGTTACACAGTCAGTTAGATCCAACAAAGTTACAGTCAGTTAGATCCGTAGAATACATCGTACATACGTCGTAGATTAACTTTATGTCTGAAACTTTTTTCTAAATTCGCACTTTTGCTTTCCCCGATCACCTTACAAAATGACCTGAATACCGGTGAATAAAAACATAATGAAGACAGAGAAATCAGGCAAAAGCTATTCTCAATAACGGGTAAAATTTAATTGGAATTGTCGGTGACTTGACTCTCTCTAGTCGACTTGATCCTCTAGCATTGCGGCGTAACATAGCTTCCCTCAGCATTCTATACCGCATCTATCATGGGGAGTGCTCTGAGGAACTGTTTGATCTACTCCCTGCAGCTGAATTCTTACATCGAACCACTCGCAAGCGATTGTCATTCCATCCCCATCATCTCGATGGATGGCGGTCTAATATTGTGCGTTTCTCGCGGAACTTTCTACCACCTACCTCAGTTCTGTGGAACGGTTTGGCTGCAGGAGTATTTCCGGACCGCTACGACTTAGGGACCTTCAAGAGAAGAGCGTACTCTTTTCTAAAAAGGCCGGCGACACATTAGCGATATCGATGATTTCGCGGATGTTCATGGGCGGTGTTGATTGCTTTCCATTAGGTGACTCACTTGCTCGTTTGTCCGCACTAAGCATAAAAGACTTGCTTTTATCCATCAGAGAAACTGACAGCGATGATGGCTCAGTGGATAAGAACGCATCTCCCGTTCGTGGTTCGTTCGTAGTTCGAATCGGAGCATGCACCTCCGGATTTGGTCTGGTAGATACCCTTTAAGGGTTGCAAGGGGAAGACGGAAGTTGCTTTATTGTAATTACCAGACTCTCCAAATCCTAAATCATGGTCTAAGCGTACTCTGGGCTATACAGCGACAGCTTTGGATACACACAACAATACACAGCTCCGAGCATAGTACGCTCCATTACCTAAATTTACTTTGAGCATAAATAAATAAATAGAATGAAGATATCATTATTAAACAAATAGTAAGTACACGGGTTTTTGGAGTCTCCGACGGTCCGCAATAGGTTATTTGGCAATATTAAAAATAAAGATTTATTTTTAGTCTATCCGCGTAGTTTATAGTTTTAAAAAGTAATGAAAACACATATTGAATATTTTCACTGAATAAACCAAAATAAAAATTAATTGGTTTTGTACTTGGAACCACGTGACCATAAACGGTTTAGATTAGCTTTCTTTACTGTAGCGTCAGCCTTTTGTAAGTTAAACAAGTGGCAGACTCGACGCAATTGTATTCTATCTATGTGGGACGCGATTGATCTATCAAACTCCTACTTGTTTACAAAAGGTTGACGTCAATCGAATGATTCGATGCCATATTGCTGAATGAAGAGTTTTTGACAGATTAAATAATCCTTATATTTAATATTGATTTTCTAAACGAAATATTCACAATAAATGAAAATAAATATATTTTTTAGGGTTCCTATACACCAATAAATAATATGAGAAGATTTTTCAAAACAAGTCCAAGGTCCCTAAGTCGTAGCCGTCGGGAAATAAAAAACGAATGCTAGTTTAGAAGGGAAAAGGTGAAAATCCATTCCCACACATACATACAGGTCAAAATCACAACCCTCCTCTTTGCTCCGCCGTAGTCGGGTAAAAATTCGGAACGAAGTTATCCGCCAGAGGGCGGCGATTGCAGGCTGATTGATTGATGAATAAAGTGAAAACCTCTTAGGTAGATTTTCACACAACGAGAGCGAGCTATTTTCGCAGCTTATGGCTTGAATGCGAGCAATTTCTGACATCCGATTGAGTAATTTTTTAGTTAACCTTTTAAAGTGTTACTCAATACTGTAATTACTTTGTAATAGCTGTCATTAAACTATAATCTATATTGACAAGTTACATTGTGACGTTTTAATATGGGTCCCTGTGAACTGAATGAATTTTATTTATTTATTTATTATTGTAATTTACTTGATTTTACGTAACTGTTCCATTTTGTAACTGTTCCATTCCAACATTGAATAATTATAATAATATAATATTTTCACAACATCACATACATTGATCGGACTCCGAGATAGGTAGCTCAAGCACATGTGTTACGGATATCAGAATCAACAGTGGGATTACAAATATATACATATAATACTTTTCTTTTGTAAATACATACGTATAATACATAGAAAATACCCAATACACACACAATAATTGGTTTTACATTTAATAAAATAACGCACTTAAAAATTTGCGATAGTCTAAGAGATACGGATTTGAACCTTTTGCAAACCGGTCTAGTGCTCTGATCAACTAAGCTTTCGATGACATCAGTGAGTCAGCGTTTGGTAACTGCATGATTCACAGTCATGCTCACACTCCAATGTCCCTGAGGTGGTGGCGCTATGTGGCGGGTCATTACATTCCCTTTAATATGGTTGAGTGAAATGATTGCTGACACATTCGTCATACTTGTGAACAGCTGCCACCTTTGGGGACTGGTCTGCTTCGGTTTACCTCATATTTCGCTTTTAATTTGCTTCATTCTATTTTGTGTTGAATTAGACTGTATGAGTTGGCGATTAAAAAGAGTAACTGGCGAGTTTCTTGCCGGATCTTCTCGACCAGAAAAAACTTTCCGAGCCGGTGGTAGAATCACATTATGTTTATTTGTTCTTTTAGTATATTTTACGTATCAACATATATATTAACATGTAAATTATACATAAGTACTTATAAATAGTCTTAAATTACTTAAATGTATGACGATTTGTAAGTGTACGAGCCTACGCAATGAGTCGACAACATCACCAAAATCGTGGGACTACATGGATCCCAGCAGCTGAGGACCATTGGCGAAAGAGAAAGGAGGCCTATAGTCAGCAGTATATACTACTGGGCTGATGATGATGATGATACTTTTTTTATGATTTGTTACGAGCAGACGGATCACCTGATGGTAAGCGATTGCCGCCGCCCATAGACCTTTAAACCCCCCTTTCTCCCGGATGTGCCCCCGGTACACTTACTGACGCATCGCCTGCAAACACAACAAAATCGCTGCTTCCCGATGGTTTTCTGTGAAGCCATACATGCCAAAGCGTGGCTCTTCCGCGGTAAAAATCTATATAATCTATTTGATAACAACAGACAGTGATTCTACAAAACTTTTTTTATCCCTTACTTCACCTTTGCATTGGTTGGTTACTCGTAGTTTGAAAGTAAATAATTACCCCATTTTGTGGTAAAAAAGTTGGGCCACATAAAGTGATCTCATTACTTTTATTTTTTGCGAGATCGGTGTGAATTGTGAAACTTTGCAAGGGGCGAGTACAGACAATTTATTTTAAGTCGTGATTTGGAGGGAATCGGCACCGTTTTATTTTATTAACATGGGCTGAAAAAGTTGGTGCTCTCAGACCAACCCACACAAAACAATTTGGTGAGATACTTTAGAGGTAAAGAGCGGAGAACGCAGAGCGGAGCGGAGAATTGAGAACGCGACTTTCATACGGGAGGACGTGTTTTGAATCTGAGTATGCACTTATGGATTTTTCAAATCGATGTGCGTATTTCTACCTCGGCGGTGAGGGAAAACATCGTGAGGAAACATGCACATCATCATTTCATCCAATAGACGTCCTGCTGCACATAGGCTTCCCCCAATGATTTCCACACAGTTCGGTCCTGTGCCGCCCGAATCCTTCGCAATCATGGTCTAAAAAAGAGCGGCAGAATAGAGCGTGATTTTTTAGTGGAGACAGTTGAAGGGATGCGAAGTGACATAGGCAATTTTTTGTCTCTTTCTTATTATTTCATTATAGAAATTATAGTGGGGAAAGACCTATCAATAGAAACCCCTCACGTATGGGTTTGATGAAATAAATATTTACAGTTTTATTTCTAAGTATGGGGATCCCCCAAATATCTTTTTCCTGTTTTTGTGTACAAATCGTAATGCGGTTAACAAAATACATCTGTTTACCAAGTTTCAATAGTATAGTTCTTATAGTTTCGGAAAAAAGACAGACGGATGACGAATCTATAAGAGTTCCGTTTTTTGCCATTTGGCTACGGAACGGAATCTACGGAATTTAACTTCGTCATTTAAATCCTTTGATTATATATAATATTTATTATTTAATATAATATAAGTTTAAACCATATGTTTATTAAAGTAAAGGCCAAGTGGCAGCTGTCATTCTAATCAAGCTATATTTTACGGAGTTTAAGCCGTCGAATCCATTGGTCTGACCATTGGACTTATGAATCCATACGAACCGAGCTCAAGACTCCAGTGAGACTCAGCACCAAATGCTAACGGAGGACACATCTCAAGAAAGAGAGATCACAACCTGGAGAAGCTGCTTCTGACGGGAAAGGTGAGTGGAAGAAGGCCTAGAGGCAGAAGCCCCATGGGCTCTGGTCCGATCAAATCAGCTCAACCTTAAACACCACAGTCTGTGATAAGATCCACGCAGCCGAGGATAGCTCGGGCGGAAGATAGACCAGAAATAAATTACTCATCGAAACCACGACCCCCAGCACTGAGGACAAACGACGCAAGGAGGAAGAAGTCGACGAATTTTGTAAGTACTTGATTCGCCATGAGCCATGAGTATTCCATTTCCTCAAAAGGAAATAACGGAACCCTTATAGGATCACTTTGTTGTCCGTCCGTCCGTCCGTCTGTCAAGACCCTTTTTCTCAGGAACGCGTAAAGGTATGAAGCTGAAATTTATATCAATTACTCAGGTCTACTGTCCCTTGAAGCTGTGAAAAAATCAAACTTCTAAGCCAACGCAATCAAAAGATACAGCCGTTTATGCCGCAAATTTTCGACACTTGCAAGGGAATCAAAACCTACAGGGTGCTTCCCGTGAACTCAGAATCTTGAAATTTGGTACGAAGCAACGTCTTATAGTATAGATAAAGGAAAAATTACGAAAACCATAAATTTTTAGTTACATCACAAAAAAGTGCTATTACAAAAGCGGTCTTAACATCA